>JAVJAQ010004639.1:0-16090 GCA_032362365.1 Zygogramma bicolorata
TGATTTGGGGAGGAATTGAAAAACTTTAACCGAAAACTCCGAGAAAGAACTTCTGTAATACTCATAAGAATTCCTGATAACGTTCATGCCACGAACATGAGAACGAATTTTGTAAGCAAATCATTTCGATTTTTTTTTTTCATTTACTTTTATTGTCAAAAATATTTTACTTTTCAATAGCGATACAATTTATCCACCCATAACTTTTTTTTGTAGAATATATTTATGATCTTTCTTATTTTATTATCAATATCAGTTATTCCTGATAGGACCGATTGTACTATTACTCGGAAATAATAAAGAAATCATTAATATTGGTCACATTGACATATATTTGAAGTTTTGGCAAAATTCTGAAGATATTTTTATATTATTCGTCAGAAAATAATCTGAACATATATTTTCTGCTTGCTGTGCAACCCTGAAGAAACACATTACATGCAATTATCTTATTCTCCCAATAAATCTCTTCCTCTTACATATCATAAATTTCTGGCCAAATTCGAGTCGTTGAAATTAGAGGGCACGCCACTGGAAATCCATCATAGATTAAGAATCGTGATCAATGCAATAGGGGACGAAATATTTGACTTTATCAGTTCTAATTGTTTGAAAAGGAATGCGTTCGTGTTTCAATTCGTATGGAACATTTATTACATGAATGCGATTATGATTCATGAATTGTTAATGCCAGAAAACTATTTGTATAGACACCTTCTCGTAGATATGAACAAAATAGTATAAAGGCTTAATGGATTTTTTTAAACGAAATTCGTGCTTTTCATCTATCTTTACTCATGACTCCCAAGAATACCAAAATCTAGTCACATTTTTTTCCAATCAAGAGTAATTTCGATTTAAATTAGTGAATTCGTTGGATCTCCTATAATAAGATGAACGAGCTCATTAACAAGTTCCAAATCAATGATTATAGAAAATGAGAAGTTGAAAGTTTGTAAGCCTAACTAATCCTGGTTGCTGACTTCTGTATCAAAACTATCAGAAAAAATCGAAGTAGTAAGTAATAGTAAATTTTATTCATATCGCTACAAATGAGTTGTACAGGTTGTAAGACAGCTATAACATTTTTTTTTCAAGTATAGGAGTTTACATTATAGATGAGGTTATATATTTGAGTCCGTACATTATGTTGGATTCACCTAAGCTCAAGGAGCTTGTGTTGTGTTTCTTTCATAATGCACAGATAACAAAATCTGTTATTATATATTTTTTCATGAACTGTCACTTTGATAGGGAAGGGGGGAGATTGTGAGGTGAGTAAAGAAATTCATTCCTCAGAATATTGTTAGAAACATATTCATATTTGATAGCATGAGGTCTTTTACTTCTTTTTTGAAGCGGTTTATATTCAGTATGCATTTGAGTGAATTTGGAATCATATTGAAAAGCTTTGGACCATAGAAAAATATTGTATTTTGGGTGTGAGTTTTTTTGAAAATTGGTAGGGTAATTGACTGATGCTTTGCAAATCTGGTATTCTGTGTATGACTACTGTACATATTATTTTTTTCTCCAGTACTCCATTAATATCGAAATATGAGGTGAGGTATTTGAAATTAAAAAAATTAAAATTTCTATACCTGTCAGAAATATTTCTTAATGTTATATTTGAGACAATTTAACTGTTTATTTTTCTCATAGTCGTTGCTTTTCTGACATGAGATAAATCGTTTTAACTTTGGCAAATCCATCGAGCTTGATTCGACGTTGAAGTCCTTCCATTCGTTTGACTTGTTTTCATTTCTTTTCTCCATTGATTCACGTGATGTTCTCTGAACATTACATACGTCTTGTTCGTCTGGGTGCTGAGATAAAAAATCGGACGAAACTTTCAGGGGCACTTGTAAAATCAGGCGGTTTTGTTTTTTTATTGGATATTTTCGTAAACTTTGGAAGTTATGTCATTATTCATGCCAGAATATCAGTAAGAATCCATGATCTCATGAAATGAAGAAAATATACCGTCTAATTGCAAGCAAATAGTGGACTATTGAAAAATAATACTCAGTATCAGTTTTTTTCCTGAAGATGGTAACTTTGTCAGCGAAACGCGCGTCGAGTGCAAATAACATCAGTTTGGTGTCAGGGTAATTGATCTCCAGAAAAAGTTTCAATTCATTTTTATTTCATTTCACACTCTATCAGAGTACCTCTATATGTACCCAACGTTCAATGTAAACATTTACTTCTGTCTTTGATTAACTTTTTCTCTTCAGTGATTCCACTTCTTATGTTCAGATTGCTGTTGGGAAAACAAATAAATACATTTCATCACTCATTTGTTTCTCATTTCCAAAATAGAGTACCTATTTGTAGACAATCTTTAATATAGTCACTTTTTCCTCATTTACTCCAATCAATATCTCCTCTTTAGGACTAGCCATTACTTCTGATGTTCCGATCACAGTTGTAGAAGCTGAGAAATTCATTCTATATTTTATCACTCATTAATTATCGTTCAGTCGTTTATTTTTTCTCATTCAATCAATACCTGCATGTACACAACCTTTGACATGAACACTTTCACTATCTTTGATAAAATTCTTGGAGGGTATCCAGTAATTTCACCACTGATCTTCGACATATTGTTGAAATGTTTGAGAAATTTATTTCATCACTAATTCATACTCATTGAGTCGTATGAAAACACTTTCTTACTGGCATTGGTTCAACTCCACCTCTTTGGGAATATCCAATAGTCTACCATCTAGTCTTCGGTTCACTTTTGAAAAAGCTGCGTATTCTGCTGTCCTAAGCCAAATAGACGAATCGAAGCAAACTCCAAAAGGAACTACTACCGTCTGCTCTTGATAAATGTTCTTACCTTCAGCTGATCCTGTGAGGATCTCTGCTACGATAATTCCCCATCTCTATGGACCACAATTGAAAACAAGACTCGAATAGGATGCGATGATAGTCCTATCGTCGGCGTCGAGTCCACAAAGCATGGACCAGTTACAAATTTGATCCTGACTGATTAAATGGGAATCAAGCGAAAGAAATCTCATCATCACTGAGTTCTTTCAAACAGCCCCAATGACAAATTGCCCACCTTCTACTCGACAATCAACCGGTCGACCGATTAGCCAAACTTTGCAAATGAATAGATAACTATTGACGAGAAAGTCGCCTGTCCTTAGAACAGATTGTATCGATATCAAAATTACAGCGTTTTCTCTCGAGCGAAACAACCCTTCACAGTGCCACCCCGTACACCAGCAACCCTTCCGTGCCGCAGGACATTCCTCGGCAGCATTCCTGCCGTTCAAGGCAGTCGCCCAGCTGGATAATCGGCGAAAAAGGCCCACGGCGACAGTCTCTTGTCGAAGTGGCGGACGCGCGAGCACCGGTTAATCTAGAGGGCCCCGAAAAGCGTTAGTCAATTATTGGATGTGTTTGTGACCGGCCCTCGTTATTTATTAGTTTCGGTGAGCAGGAAAGTGTCCAGGAGCTGTATGGCGAGGGCAATCTGGAATCTGGATTATGAATGCGTAAGAGCCAGCGTGTGTCGGGGATGAGTCATTTTTGGTGAAGGCACCGGTGATATGACGATGGGATTTTCTGCTGACATCAGGATAAACCATATATGGAAAGTACCTACAGGATGCGCCAATAAAAACTGAACAAGGCCTGCCTTTTCATGGTTGGAGTTTGGAAAAAAATTACAAGAGCCAGTCGGTATATATTTTGAGGGGGTAGGTTATCTTTTGAACTTTATGTCAACCTCGTCAATTCCACCCTCTTGGCGGGGTTAGATGCAACCCTTGAATTCTAACGTTTGCTTGATGTGGTTGACAATGTTCCTTGCTGAATGGTAATGGATCGGACCCATGTCCATCACCCGAAGACGATTGCGGATACCAGCAATCGAAACGTCGTGAGTACACTGAACTTAAAACTTGGTTTTTGCATCATTTATATTTCATTTATTTTTTTATTTACATTTTCTAGTATTTTCTAGAAACTAGTATTTCATATTCGATACCCCAATTTTATTATCACAATATAATTCCATTTATTTCTTTTTTTAATTTTTTTTGACTCATATTCCATATTCGATATCTCGATTTTCTTGTAACAACATTATTTTCTTTGATCAATCAATCCATAATTGATTTGATTTTTCTCACTTGATCTGTATTTTTATCCTTTCGTTCTTGGCAACAGGTTTCCATAGAGTTAATACTATAGATAATGGAAGTCCAATTCATTACCATTTCTTAAATGTCGAATGGGATTAGGGTTTAAGCAATACGGCGTTTGGGTTCAGCGAAACACCTTTTGAATTGTCACCAGATATCTACCACACTATTGGTATTTCAAGATAAGCGATACGCCCTCTGGTAAAAGTTTCAGACAATGTCAAAGTATTGTCAAAGTGGTGCTTTCAAGTTGAAGTCTTGATCAAGTGGTGCTGCAATATTATATTGAAATTTTGGAATATGATTAAAATTATTACTTATGTTTATCAAGCACATAAAAAACACATTATAAACTGTAACAGTCGCTGACAAAATTTTACGGTTTAGGATTTTAAAACAACGTCAAAGTCCTAACCTCAAATAACAATAGTTATCAATTGCTTATTAGTTGGAGATTTCTTGAATGTAGCGTTGTTATCTTAATTCGAAATCCCAATTGGTATAAACTGTAATATTCCAAATATTATCAGATTTCTCATGCTTGAATAAAAAAAATGCGTCTTTTGAAAGATCATCAATTTCTCTTTCAATAGCTTCGTACTGTTTTAGATTTGCTACAGTAGATACAATGAAAACGTTATTAAGAAAATTCTCCAAAAAAGGATTTTACCCTTTTTATTACTTCCAAGACAAATTGTGCATAGTGTAGATAGAACAGTGTTCATTAACTGATAAAAAACGTACATATATATATATATATATATATATATATATATATATATATATATATATATACTCGGTAAGCGTTATTGAAGAAATCATATTTTCAATAATTTGTTCAGGTCATTCCCACCCATCACTACTCCACTGAATAATACCAGAAATGGTTTTTATTCAGAAATATTATTATTAATAAATATGATTTTGGTGAATCAAATGCCGGCAATGATTTCCAATTATGGGTACGCCACCCACTTAAAAGGCTTTCGTGGTGATAGCCAGTTAGTTGTTCTCTGAGAAGTTCCAGCCCTTGAACCCTCTAAGTAGGTAGTTGTGACATCTGAGTGAACTGCTAAGGAGATTATTAATTTTATGACCAATTTTCGAGTACGCTCACAGACTATGTCAAAGTTTTTAACAGTTACCTAATTCGTGATGAACAAACGTGCCAGCTACGCTATGCACGATTATAAAAAAATGTTCCCCAAAATGAACCAGAAATGAATATAGGCAAAACTAAGGTCGAAACATTTTGCATTCCAAGAAAGCATTACAAATAGACGAACTTCATGGAGCTCTCGACAATTATTTGAATGTCCTACATAGGGGATAAATTATAATAATGTAGGTGAATGTCTCTACACATTGGTTTCGTTCAAATGAATGCGTTTAGCATACTACTAACATTTCACTAATTTCGATTGTATCACGTGGTTTGCTGCAAATAGGCAATGCTTGGATAACTCACCGAAATATTGTCACTTTTAATGGACTGGCCCTGATGAACCATAGTGCAATAGATGATCTACTTGATGAATGATAAAAGGTAACGCTAAGAAATATATGATAGTTAGTTCGAAAACAAAAGATAGTGTTGAAAATCCTAGAATCGAAATTAATGTCAATTGATAATAGAATCAGGGAAAGTCGTATTTCGTGTAAATAAATTTATTTAAAAATCGCAGAGCGCTTCCGGCTATTGAGCCATCTTCAGTGCTATACCTGCAAGTAAGTAATAGTCGAAAATTGGATTAAAGGTTAGAATTGAATTACTTACTCGTCTAGGTATTTACAGGGAGATCTTCTCAATCACAAATAATCGTGAGACATTACACTGAATAAACATCAAAGTTAAAGTCAGTACCCTTTTGGGTTGACAGTTGAAATTTGACTAACGAAACATTGTAAAAGGTTAAAATTTGGATTCCCAACGTGCTGCATGCTGAGCAAGAGGGGTGACAGGAAGTGAAAATTGACATTGACTTAAGGTCCTAAATGATTTTGGAACATAAACTTTGTGACAAATGACGTATTAGTGACTACAGCACATCAAAACTTTCCAAGGTGAGCACAGAATTATTCAATTGAGATTGTTTGAAATAGGTAAGGTACGTTCTCTGTCCATCTCCCAACAGAAACTCCACTATAAGAATGCTGAAAGTGTACCAACCGTTTGAGTCTAATGGGAACCCAACTTACGGTCACTGACAGAGATCTATTGGGAGATGGACCGAGAACGTACCTTACCTATTTCAAACAATCTCAATTGAATATGCTTTACTTGGAAAGTTTTGATGTGCTGTAGTCACTAATACGTCATTTGTCACAAAGTTTATGTTCCAAAATCATTTAGGACCTTAAGTCAATGTCAATTTTCACTTCCTGTCACCCCTCTTGCTCAGCATGCAGCACATTGGGAATCCAAATTTTAACCTTTTACAATGTTTCGTTAGTCAAATTTCAACTGTCAACCCAAAAGGGCACTGACTTTGACTTTGATGTTTATTCAGTGTAATGTCTCACGATTATTTGTGATTGTGAAGATCTTCCTGTAAATACCTAGACGAGTAAGTAATTCAATTCTAACCTTCAATCCAATTTTCGACTATTACTTACTTGCAGGAATAGCACTGAAGATGGCTTAATAGCCGAAAGCGCTCTGCGATTTTTAAATAAATTTATTTACACGAAATACGACTTTCCCTGATTCATCAGACACGTGTATGCAGCACCAACAAATCTCACCAAAACGCGAGATTTTTCTGACGATGAAGAGAAGAAACTTCACTTCGAATGACCTCTTTCGACTCACTTGGGTAGAAGTTATATTTGTGTAGTTTACTGATTGTTTTCCAGAATTTTCTAGTTTTTCATATTTCCCTCAGAATTAGTGGCAATGGTTGTTATGTGCCTGTTCCTAGTAAAAAAAATCCAAAAATGATAATTAAAAATCGTGGAATAAAAGTTTTTTAAATGCATATGGCTAACAAAGCTGCCGTAGGGCGTGTGGGAAATATGACGTTACGTTATCAGATTCATGAAGTGCGCCTCTGTTGTCAATCTCTCGAAGAGATTTCTTTACTCAAAATTGATCAAAATCAAGAATGTAAGAGATCGAGAATTTGGACCTACGATTTTTCAGGTATACGTCAACGCACCAGGGTTTTTATGCTTCTAGGTGTGTACACGTTAGCGAGAAACTATACACTTCGAAAATTCCTATAAGTAAAATGACGTTTCGAATAAAAGACGAAGAGGTTGGAAAGTTTCAAAAGAGATGGGGAAAGTTATTTTCTACGTCATCTACCGAGTGAGAAAATGACCACTTTCCAACCTGAAAGTAGGTCAGTAACGACCGAATTTTCGAATGATGGCGAAGAAAAAACCATCTGAATCATAATTGAAAATTGTAAATAGCTGTTTGGGTTCTGCCACAATCTGAAGAAATTAGTAGGTATTGAATTCTATAAAAGTTTAGAGGGGCAGAATTCAATCTCTCCCGATTCATTGACATACTTATCGTTGACATTTCGGTAACCAAATCTGCTTCCATTTTCAGAACTCTTCTACCAATATTTTCTTTCAGGTTAGTTTGTTGTAAATGTCATAAATTTGAAATTAGACATATGTCTTTCAAGAGTGCCGTTCTACACTTGTGTAGATTCCAATATTAACTCATATCTTTTCAGATTGTGTCGAGAACCCAACGAAGAACAAAGCTCTTTCCACTTTCAAGAACCCTGGATGATACAGTATGTTGCAATGAATTAAAAAAGACCACACTTCCCTCTATTCGTGTCGTGTTCAAAGAAATCTGACATTATCGAATCTATAATCCATTCATTACCCGACAAACTGGTAACTGTTGTAAATTAATTTCGAAGTAATGCCCTAATGACTAGTCAATTCCCAAAGGGTTTCCACCCTCGGAAACATTACCGCGCCGAACACAAGTATACTGTTGCTTTTCCCCTCGTCGGTTCATTTTCAGAGGGCGCTGGGGAGATTCGTCTCGCCGAAATGTGTGTAAAATAATGTTCGGATGTTTACTCGGCCCCAGGGAACGTTTGCTACAAATGTGATGATGTTTTCGCTTGGATTTCAACCCTATGGAAACAATTACGTAATTTCTAAGTTTTCAACATGGTCAGATAATAAGCGAACAATTCATTTGGAAATTCATGTGAAAGTTCGGGTTCCGTATACTCTACATCCGCACGAGAATGTAAATTTTGTAATGTTCAGGAAGAAAGGGAGGGAAAATTGAAAATGGTATCACACATGTTCAAAATGCATTCACAAATCCAATGCAAAAGATGTTTGATCCGTTATAGGTCTCATCAGTGACATTCGGCAGGACTTCAGTCGTGACAAGAGAGTCCCGGTATCCATAGACCAGGACGTATCACTACGTCGAATTCCTATTACGTCAAATTCCCACTACGCCGAAAAGCATCCCCACCAGAACACGATCGACGTATTCACCTCTCTTATTTAAAAAAAAGTGCATGGTATGGCACTACGTCGAATTCCCTTTACACCGAATGGAATTCAGCTCCGATAACGATCGTGTATTGGTGACGTAAGAAGTAGGGATACTTTTCGGCGTGGTGGGAATTCGACGTAGTGATACGCACCCTCCATAGACCATAGATGCAAGCGGTTCAAAACACACGGACTCTTCAAATGTTAGAGAAGTCATTCAATAAATAAAGAATTATTTGATCAACCACATTCAATCGAAGCCTCGTAGCAGAGAAGTACACTTCGAACAGTGCCGTAGCGCCTTTTAAAATGTCTGCGGCAGATGCGGACGAAACTTCATGCTTAAATACGTGCAGACCAGGGCTCAGAAACACATTACAATTCAATTTATTCTGTTAGAGTTCTGCATGTCATGTAGTCTGAAATATACAACTCGAGTTTGTTATGGTCGAAACAATCTGTACCAAACTCTACATTGGTTTGTGGGCGTTATCTAAACTCCAGCCTATAAAGGCCCAAAACGGTATGGACTGGCAGCGGATTGCAAAAAACCTGAGATATGCAGTAACAGAATGAATTTTGTTAATAAGAGAGTACTAACAATGACAATGACGAAAATCATCAGGTGCCTCGTATGCCCCCAATACCTGACCCTTCTATAAATAATAATACACAAATCCCAATAATCCTCAGTCCTCGATCGCTAGTGATGAGTTACAGGTACTAAGGAGACTGAGACTAAGCCGCCAAATCACTTGGTCCTGAAAATGGCTCCGAAATGGGAACCGAAACGTCGACCGACTTGAAATTATAGGCGCAGTTCTACCGGAACTTTGAATTTGCCAGATTCTGACTGCGAAAGCCTGTCCGAATGTTCGAAGAACACCGCGTAAATCAGTAGTTCAGTTGTTCTATTGAAAAAAGATCGACAGATCTCCAACATCGAAACAAAGGGGTAGCAATTTTGCACTCCTCGGGTCATCTGTGTCGATACTGCCATGGATGTAATGACAATTCAGAAGAGCACCAACCCTTAAAATATCTGTAGAAGAGAGACAAATCTCCGACTCTTCTATGATGCTACAACGAAGTGAGCGAGTCCATAGCGATTATTACTGATCGTAATTCCTAGCATCGAGATACTTGACTTCGTAGGAAAAGTTACTCCAGACATCTGAATACTAGATGATGATAGATCGGCTTTTTTGTGAATGGAAATGCTTGGGTTTTCCCATCATTGAATTTTACCAGGTTGATGCTATGGGGTAGCATTATTTTCGCCAATTCATCATTGATAGAGAGAGAGAGAGAGACGTTTATTCACTACATTATGTACATGAACATTTGTAGCAGGTCCTATTCGATAGATTCCTAGATCTAAAATTTTTGTACAGCTATACACAAATACATGGATATGAGAATGAGGTACACTGTAAACAGACATAAAAAAGGAAAACACTACACAAAAACACTACATTTGGTGTCACAAACAAAATACACTTTAAAATGAGTTGATTATATGGTTACAAACTAAACAGACAATTAAGTCATCATGGCATAAACGAGGTTGAACTTCAACATCAACGATGGAAAGTTCAACCTCGTTTATGCCATGATGACTTAATTGTCTGTTTAGTTTGTAACCATATACTATTCTGGATGGAAAACTCTGGTATGAAGAGTACTGTCGTCAGCAAAACTATGCACTGACGAGATGTTCTCATCAGCAAATAATTGATATGATGAAACAGAAACAAAGTGGGCGCCAGAATTGAACCCTGTGGAACCCCTGCATTCATTGAGAGGACTCCAGACGATTCTCCGTCAACAACCACATATAGAGATCTATCAGACAAGAAACTCTTCAACAAAGCATACAATTGAGGATGTTAACCATAAGACGGCACTTTACAAAAGGAAACCCCGATGCCGAACCCGATCAAACGCATTTGAAATGTTGAATGCGACAGCTAACTTCTCTCAGGATGTTTCGATGGAATGCTGCTAAATATGTGGAACATACCAATAATTCACTGGTTGATATTTGATGGCGAAATCCGTATTGTCGATCAATGATAGTCCTGATTTCTCCATATATTTGATGAGACCCATATTGATTACTTTTTCCATAACTTTGGAAATGATAAAATGCAATGCAATTGAAGTAAAAGCTGTTTTTTCTGTAAAAAACTTCAAGTTATACGAAAGGTTGAACAAGTCTCAAAGTACTGGTGTCAATTCGGGGTCTTATTCAGGCCCATTAGAATATTTCCTATATTTTGTTGGTGAAAAATCCTTTCAAGCATATGAATGTCGACAGGCGTGATATTCGGGGGTTCTTTTCCCGATGAATCCAAAGTAGAATTTCCAGAAAACATATTAGCAAATATTTTCTTTTTTTTTGGCAGTGGTGGCCTGTGATCCATCTTCTTCGCTTCAGGAGGAAAATGAACTGAAAATGAAATTTTTAACGGCATTTTTAGCAAATGACCAAAAGGAACGAGAACCGTTTGGACATTCAACAAGTCTTGAACGAATTCTATGATTATGTGCTT
The DNA here is from genome assembly GCA_032362365.1 of Zygogramma bicolorata. Taxonomy (NCBI): domain Eukaryota; kingdom Metazoa; phylum Arthropoda; class Insecta; order Coleoptera; family Chrysomelidae; genus Zygogramma; species Zygogramma bicolorata. The sequence continues at coordinate 11,204 of JAVJAQ010004639.1, forward strand.
CTTTAGCAGCTTCAATTTTGGTATGGTCTCTTCTCATCGATTATTGAGAATGTTTCAATGCTTGGCCTCATTATAATACTTTTCTAGAAAAATATATGAATCCTCATTCTTCCGCAACGATACACGTAGATCCGATTCCGCTCGATTGACCTGCCCTGCGGCACCAGAAGAACGTCCTGCGGGCCCTAAAGGGTTGCAGAACCGCGGAGAACAAAGTCCGTTAATCCTCCTCGGCCTGTAAGCCGATCAACGCGTCATTCGGCCGATTGCTAATCTCTTTCGGGCGATTCGACAAATTGGACTCGGATTCGATACGCTCACGACGGACATAATCGTTTATGTAATTTCGACTGGCAACGTTTGAGGGGCGAATCTGGAGACTCGGAAGAGGTTTTTCAATTAGCAGCGGGATCGCGTGCACGTTGCGGCAAATATTCTGATTGGAACTAGAGAGTGGATGGGATATTTCCTTGGATTTCAAAACTACTTTTATTTCAACTCTTTATCACAATACAACACAATTACTTAAATTGCTCCGTTAACTTTTCACCAAATGTGATTCTGATGTGATATTTATATGCAGTTTTTCTCATTTTTTTTTGTCCATACTGGAAAAAACTTCATATTTCATTGTTGCTTGACTCCATTGTTTATTTGTTCTCATTTTTAAAAATAGGACGTTCGTTTGATCGATGTCTTACTGATATGCTATGTACCTATTGCGATTGTTTTATTATTATATAATTCAAATGTTTCTTATTTATATTGAGTATATGTGATTTTGATGTGATATCTATATACGGTTTTTCTCGTATTTTTTTTGTTCATACTGAAAAGAACTATATTCTTATACTATATTCATTATAATCTATACTTTATTAATATGATCTAACCCACGCACAGGTTTATCCTTCTGTGGGGACCCTATATTTATTTGTCTTCAACTAAGACGATTGTAAAGTTCAAATTGGATGGCAAATAGATGTTTTTATTATTATTATTCATTTAACTCTCTCTGCGAATAAACTCTGCTTTGCCAATAAACTGTCTCTCCCGCGATTAAGTGTATCCCTTTTATACTTGCGTACGCCTATGGAGAATCTTCGAGAGAGGCCTCGATGATGTGTATCGAATTCTCCACGCGAATCAACGCTTCCTGGAAAGATGACGTTCGCTCTTCAACCCCTCATATCATTCTGCGTTTACAATAGTCAGGGCCGGCGCTAGGAGATTCGTAACATTACTATTGATGTTAGAAACAGATTTCTATTTTTTCGACTATTCTCAATAAGGCCGGAGTCAGATGGGTACGGAATTCATAGAATTCGTCAGAATGGAATGGTATATTACATAACGAGAAGGATAAGTTACACACGATCAAAAAATTGTGAGCACGAGGCGTCAGCCGAGTGCACGTAATTGGCCTTATTGAATGGTAATGGTTCGGACTCCCATTGTCTATATTTTTAACTCTATTGAAATCTGTTGCTGAGAACGGAAGGATTAAAATACAAATCAAGTGAGAAAATCTAATCAAAATCAAATTTTGGTCAATAATGAAATAAGGGAATGATTGATCAAAGAAAATACTGTTGTTACAAAAATCGAAATCAAAAATAATTCAAAATCATTGTGTGGAACAAAAACAACAAAATTGGTGTTGTTTCTGTAAAAATCGGAAATTGGAGAAATCTCCCATTGAGTCAAAAAAGTGCCTCATCATGGGCATATTCAATATTCCGATTGCTTGTGTCACCCGGTGTAGTTCAATTCAATCAACCAAGAAATATATTTCTAAATTTTTCAATCAAAAACCTCATATTCCTTTCAAATAATCACGATTAATGCTAAAAGCGAACGATTTCGATGAAAATATTTCATTTCCATTGCCTGTTATCCACAATATGGAATTGTCGCTGGCAACAAATTCCACAAAAACGTTGCTTCCTTTCAGTGGTTTTCACTTCTGAATATCATTTTATCCGAAAGAATTATATAAATTCCGTAGCTATATGATTCCACCCTCCTAACCCCCCTAAATTCTGTTGCCACCATTTTTTACCTTTCATTTCAAACAGAAATTTTCTAACTGTTTCATTAGTCGTTTCCCTGAGCTTTAACACTGTTGCAATCTCCTTATTTTTCATTTCCCGTCTAGTCATTGGCCTCTTCATTTATAAAAAGCAAAAATGTATTCGTACAGATAAAAATAATTGAAAACTGTAATATCGACGAGCCGGCCCTGACTCAATCGATCAGAAAGTGGTAAATTCCCGCTTTCGCTCCACAAGATTTAAAAGAACAACGATAATACAATTTTGAAATCATTGAATTTAATTTGTTCGAGTATATCAAAAGTATTCATTTTCAAATGCATGTTTTGTTCTTTACCAGCTCCTTTATTTGAAGAATATTGCCAATGTAGATTACACCGGAACATGTTCTAGTGAATCTAGTGTGAGTGCAGTCACACTATTCAAATCCTCGAGTTCCTTCAAATTGCCCGAATGCATTATCAGGCAAATCATGACCTGTGAATCGCGAAAGCCACACGTTGTAAAGGAATACTTCCACGATCTTCAACAAAAACGCTGTTGGGTTGATTTTACGAAAAGAGGAAAACGGAATAACCGAACGTCTGCGAATCTTGAGAGCGTCAAGGCCAAGCCGAATATGAAAAATGACAGTTTGTTTTCCGTTGTTTTGCTCCAGCTAAAAAATAGAGGTATTGTGTTTTGAGTTCATTACGATTTTTTAAGTTCACGTGCAGTTTCATAGTTGAATGATGATTGTATTCTAAATTCTAACGGAACGCTAGTATCAATCTATTTATGTACCTTCATTGGGAAAGTGTGTGTGTGAAAATCTCTTTCCGTCTATTGCAGATATGCCTCAGAGAATTTGATACGTGGCAAGTGGAACATTTCAATTGAACCTTTCATAATATACTCATTGAATTCTTGTATTTTAGGTGAGTCTCAAAATATATTCGTTTTAGTGAAACATTATCAGGTGAGTGTTACATTGTATCCGTTTGATGATCTAATATTGTAACAAATGAGTCTAGGTCGGTCCATGGTACAATTATACATATAATTGTACCATGGGTCAGTCTAGGTCTAGGTAGACTACGTACATGAGTCATTTATTTGTCTTTTTTTCGCAACTATGGCTACCTGACCAACGTATTCAAAACGGATATATTTCATTTCTTATTTTGATGAATTATAATCGCCTTTCAGGGGTGTCCTTAACAACATAATTCAAAATTTTATCTGTCAGATCCAGGGATCTACCTAAGACATTTTACAGGAAATCGGTATTACGATTCCATTGCGTACCTACTTTTTAGTAGAACAACGTCGATATTGCAGAGACATTTCCTTACATTTTTCATTGAAAAAAATGGATCGCATGGGATCCGAGTGTCTATTCAACGATACTTGCTTTGAAAAATGTCGCTGTATTATATATGGATTAAGCATTAACCAATTTTGTGCGAATATTTTAAATTCACCCTTCTCCATTAATGAACTTTGATTGCCTTTGGCATTCAGAGATGTATTCAAACTTTCATATCCGATAGATACATTTCTTTAAATTTCATTTGTTATTGAAGTAGATCGAGGTAGGTTACACTGATTTTGTTGAGGATGAATTAATTTCGTGAACAATTACTATTTCTTGAAAGGAAAGAATAATTCATAATTTGATGGAAACTTTCTCGAATGATCCAGAAAGTACTTGTAATTTTTGAAATCCAGTCAAAATATTTACTTGGAATGATTATATATTTTGATCTGCTTCTATGGTACAGCAGAACTTTATTTGGGAAAAATTAAAATATTCCAGTGTTCTGATATATTGGCATTTTTGGCAAATAAAACGAATATTTTATCAACTTTTGGTTCGAATAATTTGACCAAGTTAAAAAAAATGTAACTGGTATGTGAAATAATTTTCCAAAATGTATTTATAAATGGACGAGTTTTGGTAATTTGAAGTTGCCTTTCAACGATTTGATTCATTCGTTTGGAGTTATTTTCGTCAATAATGTCGTGTTGTGTGTTTTATCCATAAGATTGCTGAGACTGAAACTAGATATTGAACTGTCCCTAGGGGTGAAAACACGACAGTTGAAACCTCTATTTACTGTTTTTCGTGTCGTGACAGAACGAGAAAGTAATAAAAACTGATGACCCTAAGTACCAAATTTGAGCCGGTTTCGTCTAGTAAAACCGTTCCTCATCATGCATGCGAATTTTGCATTTATTGTCCGGATTAAGGTTAATTCTCATACATCAGATTTTGTCATCTTTCTTCGGAATCTTGGATCCGCTTTTACTGCCTATAATCGTATTTGCCCACTCTAATCCTGATTAAACCTGATTAAAGCAAAATTGAAGTTATTGTTGCTAACGTTACTAATCTGTTTTGATTTGTTTAATTGAAACATATTAACTGGAGTACGATAGTGAAATTAAATCTAATCTATAGGTTTTCAGTGCGATTCAGTTCGCTCTATTATTTAACTTGTTAACTGCAATATTAGGAAAAACCAAAATTGACCGACTATATAAAATGTGCTTACCGTTCTTGATGCCTACTTAATATACTATTATTTCCGGTGAAACTGTGTTCGTCTGCATGAGGAAACATATTGAGCAGACATTTACTACTGGTTCTCATCAGTTCCACATTTTCTGAAAAACATTTTGAAGCAATCAGGTATATTGCCCGCGTCCCATCCAAAGCACAACATTCGACCAAATTCTCATCCCCCCCCCCCCGCCAGGATATTTCCTTTATTCTCGTTTCTCTCCTTTTCCCGATTTTCACCGTCGAAAAGTTCTTTCGATAATATTTTCCACAATAGATGCACTCCAG
>JAVJAQ010004640.1:0-46150 GCA_032362365.1 Zygogramma bicolorata
GAGTCTTCATCTAATGTAGCGCAAATCACTTTTTCTGAAAATCCAGGAATTCTCGCGGTTTTCAATAATCGCAGTTTCGCAGGTATCGTCCTTTCCGTTGGTGTTGTAAGGACAAATTCTTCTCCTCCGAACCTCATAATCTTCTCCCGATTGTCGAATGAAAATCCATAGTCAAGTCCATTCCGAGTATAAATTCATCTTCTATATCGGCGGCGTAAACTGTATCTATGATGGTGAGTTGCCCAAGAATCAATGTGATTTCAGCCGCTCCTCGAATAGGTGCGTCGAACATCTGCCTCATATTCTTGCAGACTCTCACCTGATTTTTGTGTGCGAGTCTTCATCTGGCCCGGTACAGCTGTTCTCGGTGTTGATCGCCATACCTCAACTCTAGTGCAGAAATCAGGTCCTCATATTTTTTTTGCTGTTCGATGGGTATGGTCTGCACTATATTCAAAGCTGGCCCTCTCAAAGCTACTACAAGTGCCGTAGCTTTTTCGTCTTCGCCCCATCCATTAGTCTCTGCCGCAGCCTCAACAATACATAGCCCGAGACGACTGTCCGTTAAACGTCGGTGGTTTTACGGAAATTGTTGATGTGGCAACCCTGTCTCGGCGATCTTGGTTCTTGATAAGAGCTATCTGTTTTTCTAGACCTCTCATTTCATTTCTTATTTCATTTTTCATCTCATTTCTCAGTTTTATGTAACACATGCTCGAAGTACTTGTCCTGATTTTCTAGAACATTCTGGAAGTCTGCTTTCAGTTGTTTTTCTATTCGCTCTAAATCATTCTTTCGTTTTTCTAGAATTTTCTGGAGATCTTCCCGTTTTTTTCTCTGTTTTTCGAGAATTTTTTTCTCGTTCTTTCTTTTCATTTTCGAGAATTTTCTGGAGCGCTTCTTCTCGCTCTTGTTTTTTTTCCTGCCGTCGCTTTTCCTCTAGTTCTTTCTCCTCCAGCCGTCGCTTTTCATATTCCTGACGTCACTATTTTCTCCTGCCGTCGTCTTTCACAATCCGCAAATTGGTTTTGAATAAATTTCAACATGTCCTCCATCGTATCGTAAGATGAACTTCTTGTATTCACCATAAATTGTTTTTATTTATCAGCAAAATTGCACTTCCGACATCACTGTAACGATATCTCCTCGAGTTCGTTGAATAAAAAAAACTCCAAACAACACTGAACTACTTTTATTACAACTTTCTATCACAATACAATGAAATACAATCACTTAAACTGTTCCGCTAACTTTTCAACGCTTTATACTAAACACTCTGATAAACTCTCTCTAATACAAACTCTACGTTATACAAATTCAGCCGTCGCAGTGAGCGACTCCTGTATATATAGCCGCTCACACAGTGGAGAATCATCCAGAAAAATCCCGACAATCGAGTTTTCTGGGTGAGTCGCGATCACTCAGGTACAAACTTTCTTCGAACTCTCGCACCAATTTGCAACCATAGGCGGCAAGGCCAGCGCCAGAAAATTTCGTAACAGTATTATAAATTCTAAGTTTGCTTATAATCGGCATAAATACAACTTGCGAAGAAACAATCTCCAGTCATCGGAGTGAATTCCAAGATGAATGAACCTCTGAAGAAGCTAGCCACTCGAGCCAGCGAAACGTCAGGAAGAAATTCCAAAAAACGACGGCCTTCAAGCCTCAACTATTTTGTCGTTTGCTGGTCAATATTGCTCAGGTATATATGGAAAAGTGCGAAAAAGAATTCAAGATACATTTCAATATATTTTTGATCTCTTAAGCATTGATAACCTAATTTTCAGTGCGATTTTGCTATAGTTACTGTTTTTTTGTTTGAGCTGATAATGATGATCTCATTGAGTAATCACATCAATGAACAAATTCAGAAATTCGTTCAATCTTGCAGAATAATTTACTTGCATTAGAATTCAGACCTTAGCAAGATACTCGAAACTGTACTAACGATTGAAGATAACGAGCGTTCTTGCTGAAACAAACTATTATATACCTGAATAAAGGAAATGGAAATATTACCAGCGGCGCTAATGATAATTCCCTCATATATCGGTGTATTAGTCCAGAATACACCTCTCTATCTAGTCAGGCCGAACAAAATTTGGCAAATAGACGGGGAGAACTCGTATCCAAGAAGATTATGTGGAATAAGAAATTTTAATGGCCGTATGGCCACATTTTGAAATCAGCTTCAAATATACAGGGTGTTGCATTTTGTCTGTCATTACAATGGTTCCATCGTTTTCCACTCAGCGCTAGATTTATTTTCTGTTACAATGTGCCGTTGCCAAGTTACTCACTGTTAAAATCATACAGGTTGTTTCGAACGTTACTTTGATTTTCATTTGCTACAGTTGAAGTTTAGTCGATTTTCTCAAATGAAACACTTTGCATATCATTGTGGAAATAACTACATATTCAAAATTTTGAATATGAAATAAAAGAACCGACAATAATCACATTCATAATACATTATAAAAATGTCTTCCACCTTGTTCTGTACATTTTCTGAATCTATTCAGAAACTTTTTCCTCGCGCTGTTCATATGGCAGTATAATTAGCTGGAATGCCTCATATATGCTCCTGTGGAGTAGCGGAAGTACGGTAAAACTCCAATGTTACTGTTCCCCATAAATAAAAATCCATTCATGTCGGTGACCTCGGCGGCCAAAGAATAGGTCCTTCTCGTCCATTCCACTCATCTAAATATATTTAATCTAACTCCCCACGTAATTCCCCACGAAAAATGTGCTGGTGCTCCATCTAACTGGAACCACATATCTACTTGGATATGATCGAAAAGGTACTTTCGTCGGTGAACATGATGATCCTCAGGAATCTTTTATTTCCCGTAATTTTATTTTGCATCGTCCGACAAAACTGCTCCCTTTGAAAAATCTGCTTCTATCAACTCCTGGTGTAATTTCAAGTGGTAAGGGTGAAATTTGTTATTTTTCAAACTTGTGGCAACTGAAAATTCCGATATCTCCAAATCTATGCTAATTCCCCTTTCATTCAATGAAGGGTGTTCTACCACTGCAAGACTAACAGCTAATTGGCTTTCATCAGTCAATTACTCTTCGGTGGATGGCGTCTATCAGGAAATTCTGCGATACACATACGGGAAGCCAATAAACTTTTTTTTTACCTCCACCAATTGCGTATACCATTCCAATTGACTCTTTCAACAAACTAGATTAGAGTAGTCTGAGGGAACATCTCGGTTTTATGCACTTAGCTGTTGCCTTTGCACACTGTACCCATCCCTGCCTCAGGGTTCTACTGGGGTAGCTTTACTGCTGAGCAGTTACTCAATACCCGTTTCAGACTGAATTTCCTCAAATCCTCTGGTGTTAATTCTTCCCTTCCAAACCATTTCCATCTGGACGCCGTTAGCGCTGGACACTCATAGAGAATGTACATTGGGGTTTCCCCCTGACATTCTTCACATCTTCCACAATCAGGAGATCTCGGTCTTCTTATTTTGTGTTGGAAGTCTTTCAGATTTCCGTGTCCTGTTACCAGCTCTACGATTTATCTGGGTTGCCACTCACTAAGAGTGAGCATTTCATTGCCCCACATGTCTCCCGTTGACCCCCACAGGGCTTGGCTTTTCCACAACTCCCAGTTCCGTGCCAAGATGCCTTACGCAGATCTTTTTTACTCATCCCTACTGGCCATACTATGGGGCCTAATGTGAGACATCCTTGTTTAGCAAGTATATTCGCTCTTTCGTTACCTTTCCATACGGAGTGACCAGGTAAGATTGGGGAGATTCAACTAACCAACAATTATTTCAAGCAAATCACCCACCAAACCACCAACAAAAGTCACAAAAATAATAAATTCTACCGATTAATTGATATTTATACCCGCAAAGTTAACTTATAGTTGATTAATCATTTTGGAGAATCATTTCCAATATTGGTTAATTATTTCTCGAGATGAACGATTACCCACCTCTAGACATAATTGTATTCTGATTCGAATCATTAATTTAAGACTCCAAATTGAGAATGTATGAATATCAGTTCATCAGTTTTGTGAACCGTTTAAAAAAAAAAGGGTGAGAACCATTTGGGAAATGTATTATGAGTGTGATCATTTTCGTTGAATAAGACAGACTGATATACAAGGTGTTTCATTTGAACAAATCGCATAAACTTAAACTGAATAGTTTTACTGAGCATCCTCGCCACATTGAATATGCATGTCTCCATACACAATTCGATGAAGACGGATTTGTAGGAACAAAAGATGAGAGGTAATTGAGTTTTGAGAACTTGAAGGGGGTCGTTCGAGATCAATATCTCTATCCTAATTCCAACGATATTCTACGATTGTTACTGACTTTGATTTTTTGAGTGAAACTAAAGTCCTTGGTAGTTCTTCGCCTAAAATCGAGAGCGAATAGAGTCAGCAGATATTCGAATGACCTGTAATACAGAGGATTATTATAACTATATCGATTTGATTAAAATGATCATTACACGTAGCAGCGACTGCCGCAATTAGGGAGATCAGGCGTGAGGTCATTTAATGATTTGATGGTGGGCGGGAAGGAAATTGCTTCGGTATTGCTGTTCGTTTTCCGGGTGATTAGGGATTCTGGAATCCGTGATGTTCCTATTGGGTTGGATACAGACAATGAACTTTTCCGATTAGCTTCAGCGAAGTTCATGACTACACGGATAAATCGAGAGTGAAACCATTGTTATTGTTTGGCAATAACCAAGAAAAACCAGGATGAAAAAATCGTGAGTTTGTTGGATGTGTGACTTTATATACTGCTGATTGCTCAATTTTTTCACGAAGTTTGAACTGGAACCCATGTACTCTAGTTTATATTGAAGTCGAATTCTCCTTTTATGTAGGTCATTAATGTTATTTTCAATCTGAGCTGAAAAGCCAATTTATTATTTTCATATAGTTTTGTGATTGTATATTTTAAGGATGGTAACTGGTAATGCATACAGAGCCATCACTGGTTGCCTATAATTCGCGCACTGGATTTAAAAGTATTCGCGATATCGGAATTCGGGGTTTTTGTGTGACAAGTATATAAAAAAGGGATAGACTCTCGAATTTTCGTTCGTTGAAAGATGATGACCTTGCTAATTTCATAGAGAAGCAAATCAACTACTAATCTCGATCCACGAAGTAATTGAACCATTTTGGCTTTATCCAATTAATAAATTGTTTTTGAATAATTTATAGTGGTCGCCACGGTCATTTATAGGTAGGTGGTTCAAAAATTACCTCTTGTTATGATTATTTTTCATTCTGTGCGCATTTATAGTATTATCTTTATACACGGTCATTTATAGTTGTAGATCGAAACAAGCTATTTGTGAAGTCATCATCAAAACAAAAGAGAATTGTATCCAATGAAGAATCCTAGCCAGTGCAGCCGAAACCACATCTTTTTATTCAAAAAACCCTGAGATAAAAACCGTTCCTGCTCAAGTTTGAGTTCAAATATGTAAATTTATTCCAGAAAATCATTAGATCGAGTGGTGTCCGTAAACATTATTACCAGGAACAATCTCTCTTGCATGCAATTATTATTTTGATGTGACTGATGTAGACAACGATAAATTCATTTCGAGACTTAACAGTGGAAATATCACATTATGTGATCTTTTGAATATTATTCATATTTGTATCCATTCTGAAAATATTCAAAATTTGAACTTTCTATTTGATAGGTATCACGGTATTGATAACATTTTTTAATTGTTCAGCAGAATCACCCACTATTTTCATAATAGAACAGAAGTTGTATGATGATTTAGGACTAGTTTTACCGGAAAACACACTCGAACATTATTATGAGGTTATTGCGTGTGGATTCCTGAGGCTGTAATCTGTAGCTGAGGTGTATTGAAAATTGGGTGCTTCACCATGTAAATATTATGTCGAATACAAAATTATTCAATAGTTATGAATATATACGTCTTGCTGCTTACAAGAGATTGGGAAAAAATTATCTACACGTGAGGATAGTTGTATTCGTGCCATGTAGGTCCGCTGTCATTGGGGAGCTTGAGTAATCTGCAAGAATTGATGAATCCCTGTGGTCTGATGAACCTTCAGAACATGAGTCTCTTATAACTATTAAGTAAGTATCATCAAAGGTCTCCAACTTTCAGATCTGTAGAGCATGTTCCTATATTTCCTTGGTGATTTTTTTTCTCAAGTCGTCTCTTCATAGAAAGAATGTTTCCCACTTCCTTCTGATTTCATCGGATACATGAAGATTCCCTCCAAAGCCTTTGAACTTGGAAGGGTACTAAAGGAAGATGCGGCATAACCTCTTTGATATTGTTTCGCCAAAAGCCGGGAATGTAATCTAGATGGAGTCAAAATGGGATTTCGTAAATCGGCTGACGTCTCCTCACGCGAGCATCAACCTTCAGAAAGTAAATTTTTCATAGGAGTTTGGGATTACCAAGGGCTCACATTTCAACGTGTGATTTCTATCAGAGGCGGAGATAGGGAGTGAAAGTCTATCCAACAGCGGCCAACCATCTAGATCATCTACCTCAGATATTGGTCGAAATTCAACAAAACCCAATATCATCTCCATCTCGATAATGATACAGCATTCGAATTAGTTGGTACACGGAATACAGGCTATAATTAGTGTCTCCAGCAAATCAAGACAAAACATATATGAGGAACAAGGATAATCTCATCTTCATTTCTATCTACAGCTATTTCGATGAGCATGATCAAGAACTACACTTTGCACTCCTCGGAATTATAATACCCGGGGAATGGTTATATCTTTTCGAAATTGTTGATAAATGTATAACTCTGTGTTCATCTCTTCAATGGGGATGACGGCTGCAAAACTCTACCACTAGGAGCGCCACCACTGCATGTACCTTTGACAGCCTCTCAAGTCAAATGACAACAATTCAAAACATTAAACGTCCCTTCTTTGCAATAATTAAGAATATAAAGATTTGAAATCGACATAAAATGGTCTTATGTAGTGCATTCGGATGTAAAAATGTAGGTACGCATTTATTTCCAAAAGAAACAAAACTGAAAAAGCAGTGGGAGGTAGCCCTGAAAAGAAAGAGCTTTCAGGCTTCTGAACATTCTAGATTATGCTCCAGTCACTTACAAAAGAACGTAGCAGGGCTAATAGATGGTTATTATGATGATTTTCAACGAAACACCTCTGTAATCAGTTTGAATTTTTTACCTTTCACTCAGATTTTTTTTTCCTTTGAGGGATCCACCACGTTCCCTCAACAAACTTTTCAATTCTGGTACAGACAAACATCTATATCTATCGGTTGGAGAAAACATCCTCATGATTCTTGAGTAGCTCTTGATAATATTCATTAAAATAAAAATAAAACATAACCTGCAAAATCACTCGTTAGGCACATGCAGTCGTGCTGCCACCTACTAAAAGCTTTGGGTCATCTTCCCCATTGATAGTGAACAATTTTTCGAATGTATGGGTGGTGAAAGCCCACTGAAATATACCAATCCAAACAGCACTTCCAAGTCATTATCCATTGCGGGTGTAACAGAAGTTCAACGCGATGCTTGGGGCCCGTTTACAATAGTATAATGGAAGTCACACTTGTGGCACCTTTATTCGAAGGAGAATCAATAGACGAATTGTATCGATTGCTGAGGAAGGGATTACATGGAATTGCTATCATCAGTCGAGAAACAATTTCGATGGTTCATGGAATTCTCTAAATATCATCACTACATCAAGTTTTTTTTGAACAATGTGGATTTTTTCACAATTCCATTGATTCTGAATTAGTAAACAAAGCCCAACAATATTTACAAATCTCGGAGGGATTCAAAATTCGGTCTGATGGTTTGATATCTAAATGCAGTAAAAGCCTAGTGCAATCAATTTAGTGGAGGTCTGAATATACTCTTGTTTGTTGCCTGTTTTTTTATATTTCTTCTCGTTGAACGATTGTCGTACTCCTTCGAAAAATCAACTTTTGTGCGAGTATTATGGAGGTCTCATCTTCCAACGTGCCATTCCTAGCGAGAGCAAAGCTATGGAGTGAAAGTCGGTCAAACTGTTCCATCCGAATTGTACCTACCCATCATCTTGTAATATGCGATTCGTATGGGGGGGTGCCGATGGACCTAAGTGTATAGTGATTAGAGGGATTAGTATCTATGCACACGCTTGCTTATCGAAGAAGGTTCACTCGGGGCACGAAAAAAGGACCGGTTTTCTGTTCAATCATAATGAAATATAGCCTTTACCACTACTGAATAGTATAGCTTTCTGTTAGTGGAAGAATTTTCAGATCATTATTACCGAAGACTACCCCCTCCAAACAAACAAACGAAGTTATTAACTTCATTTCTTTATAATATTATAGCAGATTATACCACGACTCAATTATACTTATTAGAGAGTTATTGCCAACTTGCAGAAAGTATACCGTATACGTTATACCTTAGCGCCATATATACGACGTTATAACCAAACAAATTTTGTTTACTATTGCGCAGGCGTACATGTCATTGTAAGGCATACCATATACTCCAGATGATGTGCAATAACTCTCAATTATTGCGAGCAGTATACCCTACTATATTTACGACTAATTTATTCATCATAAATAAATGATTCTTCAGTTTCACTCATCTCAATACAAATACACAAACACTACCGACGCGTTCGACACTGACACTTTGGAGTTTGGTTATATTTAAGATGCCTAGAAGTCCTGGTGATTCAACTGATTAGATTTTGTTTAGATTTTTGTGGCGAAAAAAATAATCGACGCTTTTGAAGGTTTCCCCTACTTCTTCGGTAGAGGGCGTTATGTTCCCATTTTTCAAATTTGATGACAAGTGTCAAGTTAATTGTCATATTGTCATGTCAGTTTGAAATTTTGATGTTTACGATGTTTTATCGTGTTGATTTCATTGCTTTTAAATATCGAAACGTTGTTACTGGTATCTCATTGTCCACCCATTATCCTTTAGGTTGCGATCTCTTCTCGCTAGCCAATCAAATAAAAGTGGAAAAACCCGATTGCACAATTTCACTTAGTGCAAATTCAGCTTCAGACAAGACTGACAAGAACGTGTTGGCGACATCTGTACATATTGTACGAAAACCTCCAAAAGCTCAATTATCCACCAAAAATCAAGCAATCCAGATTTCGCCACTTTCATCCCAAACTTCTACAGGTATGAGTAAACACACCAGGGTTTCCAGGCATCTTAGTTATATCCCAATTATATCGTTTCCATGGTAATCTTCAGTTTGAGAAATTTTGTGATAGGACTACACGGGGGAATGAAGACTTTTACTTTTAATTCCTCGCTATTATGCCCTAAGGAAATAATTTATGGCATTATACTGCAGAAACCATAAGTATAACACTTACATTATAATATATTAGTAAACTAATCGTAGTTTATTTGAAATAACCACCAAATTAAGGGACAGGAAATATCAACCTTTCATTCAAATCACTGTCACATTGACAATTAACAATCAAGCTATCTACATAGTGATAATTGAAAGAAGATGAACCACTACCATAGAATAATTGAACTACTATACGAATCGGTAACTTGCACAATTGCCCCAAAAATATTTGAGCTTGATCAAATTTTTTCACTTTCATGGACCCTGAGAAATCTGCCAATATATACCGACAACTACACTGAGAAAATTCAAGTGACTTGCGTCAAATTGATTTGCTGTCCTTATCTGACTCACTGAAGCAAAAGCAATAGAATATTTCAGTACCCTCTCATTGGTACACTTCGGGAAGGCGTAAGCTTTTACAGAATATTTGTCACTGGATTCGCTTCTGTATACTAGTTTAATTATTATTCTGTACCACATTATAGACAAAGACATCAATGGAGCATCAATCTTGTACAGGCTTTCATTGTGTGAAAAAATGTTTTTTTGGGTTTTGGGTCTCATTACTTTTTGAAAAAAATTTCTTGAATTTTCATTCACACATTCTGCAGAATTTGATGCGTTCAACATAGTCTTTCAATCATTGCACTGTGTGGTATTTATAAAGACAAAAATTATAGAATAATATGAATTTTCCTCCTATACTTACCATTATTGGCTGCATCCGGAATAAGATCCGGGTTGTTGTCGTCAGAAATAGTATCCGTATACAATGGTTGCACATGAGAAGTTAATGGACTTTCTTCCATCTTTGGACTCCTTACACTGGGATTTCGAACTGGACTATCCACCTATAAAATGTTGATGTTTTTAATATGGCAATTTTAATGATGTTTACTGCTTCTTCCACTAAGCATATGTGCTGAACACCATTTAATAACTTCGACTAAAGATTCAAACTCTCTGACAAGTACTTTGTACAGTCGAGTGTAACGGTGGATCCATCAGAGGAGGCTGCAACTCTGACATAATTCATGAACCCATGAATTTGTGAATGGATCTGCCGTTAGAGCTTCGCTGTACGACATTCCGTTGTTAGAACTCCTCACTTGGCGTTTTCAGAATTCGAATCTTTCATCAAATCCAGTAAATGGCGTATTCAACTTTCTGTTCCATCTTTACCGAGAACCACTTTTGAGACTCATGACAGGTCAAATCAGCTGGCTGGAATCGAATTGGCTTTGTTAATACTCGTGATAGAGGGGATCCTCTCCCGATCAGATCATGGCCAATGAACTGAGACCATTCTTTGAGTCAGGAGCACTATTTTCAAAATATTTCAAGATTATATCGTATATGTTTTGAATCACCTTCTGGAAGTTCCTGCCGTATAGTTGGTACACATGACTGAACATTGCAAATATGAATGAAGGCTTTTGATAAGAAAAATTGAGAACATGTTCCCAAATGAAGAGGTCTGTTAGGTTTGGGTGCTATCCATATCAAATGGGTATTCATCATACCAACCCCCTGAATCCCCATCACAACAGCTTCTGGTGGACTGTATGAGTGTCATAACCTAGTAGGCTTCACTATAGACAGACACAAAGAATTATCGATTCATTCATATATCCTCGGACCCATAGTGCAATCATTCATATTCGAAAGAAAAGAAACTTCGGCTATTCTTTGAGGATTGAGGACAACAAATTTCAACTCACTATGTCAAATTTCTCACGAATATCCTTGCATATTCTTATTTGTACCATCGTTTGAGTAATGGAATTTTTTTTTAAAACTTATTTTCAACAAGCGTTGCGACAGTGTAAAGATACATAATATGATAACTACTGATTACTAGTGATAATTTTCCTCAATGCGTCTTACCCATGAAAAAGTTGAAAATTTCCTCGATCTGTGGTCTGGGAAATTTATCAAATCATTTTACGTCTAAGTCATTTGCGAAGGGAAATTTCGAGAATCATGGGCGCGCAACACACATTTTATCCAATTAAACTTGTTTTACTCGGAATATAGCCCCCGAATATCATTTATATTTCTGAAAATTCCGAAATTAATATAGTCATTACTACTACTTTTCATTACTTTGGGACACAGCTCGCCTCTAGATAATTTCGAAATCTTCTCAATAGATTCGAGCATGCCAAGAGTTTCACTGACATTTTCAATTTTGTATTTTCCACCAGCATGCTGACCCGGTGTGCGACCCTTGACGATGCTTTCCAATAGATAAACGTTTTCTTGAATTCAGCCGAGCCCTTCCCTATCACGAAAATCGATGCAAGGAGTTTACGAAGGTCGGCACATGAGAAAAACTCGAAGTCTTGCGAGGAAGCTATACATTTTCAATTTAAATTAATCGGCGCTTCCTCGTGTTTGCTTACCCTGAATCTCCGCACGGCAAATATTATTGCTCCGACAGCTCCTGCGACGATGAGAGTCGATCCTGCGGCAAGCAGGATGTACAGCCAAGGACCGCTGCCTGTTTTCAATATGTCGGTCGGCTCGGTCGATCGACGCTGCTCTTTGAGACCTGAAATTATCATGTATCAATTTTCGATCTCGATCTTGTTGGGATCATTTGGAGCGGCACTCTTTGCGTTCTTTGAATTGAAAGACACATAATGTGAAATTCTTTTATTAAATCTTTGGGTTCACATCGGAGAAAAATTCTGCAATATTCAGAGAACATTGTATGTAGAGTTAACGCACCCGTGAATACTTCTGAATTGCTCGTAAGTCGCAAGTAAATGAGAAATGATGATGAGAACTGCTGAAATGATTCAGATAGTTGTATCACGAATCTTCCCGAGCGTCAGCTGCGGTTTCGTGTGTGGACCTAGTAGCAGCAGTAACCCCTCATGCACGCAAAGAATGTATTTTTTTGTCATTTCTCTCCCAGTTCCATTGAACTCACAGATGATCACAATAGACTCAGTGAGATAAAAAAGCTCAAATCCGCTCTTCTTCAAAACGATTATTCCTACCCCCAGATTCACAGAACCATTCGACGCCAGCAAACCCGTATCTCGTAACCCAAACCACCGAAAGATCCAGAGTTTTTTCCTTTCATTTGAGGAGTAACTGATGAAATAAGCCGAATTCGGAGATGACACGGCATCAGGACCGTTTTTACAATGAAAAATCAAATATCCTCTCTCCTGTAGTGTAATATTTTCTAGTTATTTCATGTAGATTCTGTATCGTCAAAATTACGGAGAGTGAATCGTGTTGCACAAATCGGTAGAGCAAAACATCCAAAAATAAAAAAAATCAAGAATTCAATGCTACAGTAACTGTGACAGTAGGGGGTCTAAATGGGAACAACTCTGCCCTTGACTACCAAAGTTGGTCTTCGGTCTATCTTGCATTGCAGTGTCCTGTGCGACTCATTCTACGTTTCCAAATACGAGAATATTCACCGTGGAATAGATTTCACCCTCGAAAAATAGGCGTATTAGGCGAGAGACTAGCGTACCTCGAGCTCGACGCGCGATTTCCCGCAAACTTCCGATCGGGACTTCCTGGCTCACCTCAACTCAACTACTATTAGCGGAATGCATCCCATCAACGGCCTTCTTTTCTAACGTGCCAATTTACTCGTAAAATCCAACCATCGTCTACTGAATTATTTGCTGATATCAGGTTCAGACAGTAACATATCTGTTCATGAATTATTTCGTGAGGCAAAACTCCCAACTGAATTGCTTGAACGCCTCGGAATAAGACTCGCGTACAGGATATGAAACTCATATGATTTCTATTTTCAATACCTAGTATTAAAAATATTCTTTTTCATTCACAATTATCAGAAATATTTTTACAAGTTGACAATAAGAAAATATTTGCAAGAAAAATTCAAATACAATTTGTTTTCTAGATGAAACTCGTTTTATAATTTGACTACGTTCTAACGAATGCGTTATATCAATCACATCTCACAACTCTAAGTTATGAATCATGAGGATTGCTGCAAATGTTGAGAAATTGATTGATGACGTGGTAATGGTTTATTTCTTCATTGGTGTGTGGCTGTAGGTATTAAAATGATTGCAGTTTTGAGGAAGACAGTGAGTACCTATATCTCATCTGTACAATCGATACTGATCTCCTCTGAGGTAGCTGTAATATTTTATTAGAGTAGCTTTGTAAAAGTACAATTCAATTATTTCAACTTTACCCATCCGTCACCAATTTATAATCAGAGAAATCACACACCCTCCATGTAAGATCTCTTTCTATTTGCCACTATGAATCAACATTCGTTAGCATTCGTCTTCCAAGCAAATGATTATGGTATTGTGATGATCGATTAATATCCTTTCAAAATCCAACTTCTGACACTACTGTTACGATTTATCCCTGGGTTCGTCGATTAAAACACCGAACAACACTGAACTTCTTTTATTATAACTCTCTATCACAATACAACACAATCACTTAAATCGCTCCGATAACTTTCCAATTCTCGGTACCAAAACTCTCTGTACTAAAAATTCTACTTCCGCACAAAGCTCTGCTCCACTTAGCTCCCAATAACTTTCACCACCGCTACACGCTACGCCATTGCCTATACCACCGTATAGAAGTAAACAACAAGTTCGCTACCAGTCGGCATGATGTATCAGGTCAAGATTTTATATTTAGCTGGGCTCTGGCGGCATGTGGTGCGGTAGGAGGGTGTCGGCTGAGAGCATTCTTGGCTCACTTGCACTCACGCCTCAGATACATCGGCTGAGCGTTAAGTAAGAGATGGGAATATTAACCCAAATAGGGCGGCGAGTGAATTTAATAATAATACTTCATGTATAAAATAATGATGCTGAAAATGATTTTCGACTTTCATTTTTCATAAAAAATTTGAAAAATATTGAAATTATTAAATAGGACGATTTTTTTGTTTATTTAACCAATTGTCATAAAGCTACATGCATGCTATTTTGCATTTCGGCTCAAAAAATTATATAGCGGTATGCAAAAAAAAGTCACGCTATTTTTTAGATTTTTTTTCAATAAAAAAATTGATGTTTATTCAATTTTTTCACAATTTTTGTGTTTTGGGCTGTAGCTACATGCATGCCATTTACACTCATGACTTGAAATAAGGTAAAGTCATGAATTTCAAAACGGCATGCAAAAACAAGTCACCTAAATTTGCTCAGTGTTTTTTGCAACTTTCGTCACGCATGCCTCTATTTTGCAACACCCTGGTGTGCATGCCAAATTTCCTTCTATTGAATAATGGTACGAATTAAGTATTTTTTCAATGGCATGCAGTTTGGAATCACGGAATTCGGTGTTAAAATTTTACAGAATTTTCCGGAAATTTTTCACCGTTGGTCCTACGAGGGGTGCATGCCAATTTTTCCATAGTGTTTTTATTACAAAAACTTCAATTCTTCACATCGGCATTCAATTTGAAAACACGGAATTCTCCTACATTTTTTTCAGGTTTTCACAACCCTTTGTTCATCTTGGGCCGCTGCGGGGTGCATGCCATCAATTATTAGAGCTTCAATTAGTTTGAACTTCCGTATATTACAATGGCATGCAGTAAAATATCACGGAAAAACACGAAAATTCGCTACAGAAAGAAAAGCGTTTTTCCTTATTAAGAGGACGCGCGGGGGGGCTAAAAACCCGACTATCTTTGATATTTTAGGGTTATTTATCAAGCCTTAAAAAGGCATGCACGAAAAAATGGTGGAACGTCACCTGTCATGACCTCCCGGTCTATTATAGAAAAATGGTATTTAGTTAGGTACGCAAAAAGCATCTTTGTGGTATAGATATGACACCTATCGTATCAAAAATTGGGGACAGTCTGAATCTCAAATCATGTGTTGAGAAACCTATCTAATCAAAAAACCTGTGTCAAAGTGAATTATTGAAAAAATATATTCCCAGATGATCTTCGAGATTTATAATAAGGTATTTGAATCATTCGAGATGTCAAAAAATTATGCCAGGAACTTTTGAGAATGCGTATCCCAAAATTCCGATACCAAAATGAAATGGAAGTTCTACCCTATGAAGCATATTTGAATCAGACATTCAT
The DNA here is from genome assembly GCA_032362365.1 of Zygogramma bicolorata. NCBI lineage: Eukaryota > Metazoa > Arthropoda > Insecta > Coleoptera > Chrysomelidae > Zygogramma > Zygogramma bicolorata. Next base: position 15,472 of record JAVJAQ010004640.1, read on the forward strand.
CTAGGAATACCTCAACACTACGGAAGCGTCTCAACTGGTATTAATTCTGATGGATTCATGGGAATCTCCTTTACATCCTAAAATAAACGATTGGGCGAAATAAATCAATTGCAAATTGATCTATTATACCATACAAAATAAACGGCCTATTTATGTTAAGTTACTGTGATAAGGTTCAAGTATGATTTTCAAAAAACTCAACCTTCATCCTTGTAAGGAAAGTTTGCAGCGGTGCATGTCACTCGAACTTCATTATTGGGAAGGAGAGTTTGCAGCGGTACATGTCACTGTCACTCCATAACCTCGAGCAAACTCAGGATTATTATCGAGGAAACTTTGGGCACTCTTAATGGTTTTCGAGAATATCTGCTGGGATCGAGTGTCAACTGTCAACTACCTTGCGTTATAGTCCTCTTCCAGTTGGAGTAACTTATTAAAATCTGATTTTCCATTTCCAATTTCTGTTATTATTGCAGTGTAATTGATACATACGCGATTCTGATTGTATTCAATATTTCGTGATAGAGAGCATGAACCGTTTTCAGTGTATTATAACTATTATGAGTCGTATTATACAGAAAATGTTTGGGCATTATTGAACTTCAATGGGAAAGACGAGAAGGTGACATTAACTTATTAGCTAACTCCATGTCATTTGAATAAAATGTTAGTGATGCCATACATGTGCAATAAAAAATATATGCATATGATCAATTCCGCTAACGTTCGAGGTAGGTATCGAATTTTTTTTCAGCACTAATATAAGATGGCCTTGAACAAAAATCATTCATCACTGTGTATATATCAATTCGAATTGAATATTCAATTGATCTTAAAAAAAGCCTTTTTTTCGTTAATCAAATAGGAGAACTACACATTTTCATTCTAGCGATTTAGTGTTTGGTTCTTGGAATCATTTTTTCACGTTCTTTACTAAGCTCATATTTAATTTTCTTAACAGTTTTCAATGGAGTTATTTGGTATAATTAAACGATAGACCAATGTACTTACCAGGAGCTGGTAATGTTCGAAACAATAATGGCTGAGTGAACATGGAAACCCCCTTCGAGTTCATCGAGTTAATTATGGCGGAGTATTCTTGGGAAGGATTCAGATTTGATATGTTGAAATCTGGAGATGAAGAACTCGAAATATTGGCTATGAAATTCTCGCCCGAATTCAGAACCATGAAGAATTTTTGCCGCAGACCTGTAACAAATCATATAAACTATCACATCTGAAGGTTAATTCATTTCAATCCCTGAAGGAAATTCATATCAATTGTTGAGAGATAGTCATTTTTGTCTGCAAGATCAAATAAGATCCTTCATACATATGTTTATGTACGAACGAATATGCAAACAAATTAACGAATTATTTCTGTTAACAAGCGGCGCATCGTATGGAAAATCGTTTCAGGAAATGTCATCTCCTGATAACCCCATTTCATTTATCATGTTTGCATGTTCAGTATACCTACTGGGCTCAGAATCAATAAACCCAGAACTAACTGACACAGTTCTATCAATCCCTGAGAATGTGTCGGAAAAGCTTGTTTGTTCTCTATTATTCGCACAAATATTGATATGATGCTTGATTGTGTTGCTGAATTGGAAAACGATTCGTTATTGGTTGATACTTGTTGACTGACAGATTAATTATGGAAGAATGAACTGTTTGCGAGTGATAATTATTCTCAATTATCAGGTAGACCAACAAGAATTGGAAATCTAATTTAATGGAAAAGCTTATATATTGATGACATTGATTGATTCCTTTAAAAAAGTTAACTATGAGAGGATTTGATACCATGTTGTTCTCTCATTCATTTCACATTTGTAAATATTTTTCTGCAGGTCAGTCTATTCGACCTATAAACTATATACAGAGTGTCCCAATAGTGCGTATTTGCTAGACATATCAATAATGTGAAAAGAAAAGGAAAGAATTCGAAATGAAAGTGGAATGCAACAATCCGAAGTTAGTTTCGAATGTACAGGGTGATGCAATTTTCCATAAGAGCAGATAATTCATTTTTTGTAATGGTGACGAGCGCGTGCAGGTACCATTCGTGTGTGTGGGTTTTCGGTACACTTTGTGGGTTAGTCTAGCCCCTCATCGTTCGATCAGAACATCCAGGAATGCTTTCGTTGGTCTTGTTCAGTCTCCTGTGAACTTTGGGGTGTTGAGCGCGAGGTTGACAATGCTTTTTATAATTCCCTACTCAACGCTAGATTTTTTCCTGACACAATGCGCAATTGCCAAGTTACATACAAATATAAATAAAGAAGTAATTAAAAATATTGCGGTGTAATGCTTGTGGTTAGAGAGAGACAGTTTAAAGTGCAAGAGAGATAGAAAGCGACGGCAGCGCATCTGCAAATGGACAACATGGCGTCAGTCTAAAGTCACATGTTTGTTTTGTGTTCACGTTTTTCGTAATGTTCATTCAGTAATCTCTCAGTGATAAAATGAAATGTGTTTTTTGCAAAGGGCATAAAGATAAAATCATACTTTTCGTGGTTGATAAACTGAAGAAATGCCAGGAAGTTTTGAATATACTTTTAAAATATTGGATAATAATTGAGGAGAATCATTATAAATACCAGTTCCCATGGAGAACAGACAATTGAAGTCTTTGCTTACTCTTGCTTGGTTACTTCGTAAGGGGAGTGATTGACCAGGACGGTATGGACAGATATTCGTCTCACAGTTCTTGAGAATTAATTCAAAATGGAATTCGAAACGTCGAACAAATCAGAAGATACCCAACGGATAAAAACCCAGAAAAATTCATCTTGCATATCGAAGATCCGTGAAAACATCAATTTCTACATAATACCTGGATGGGCAGGATACAACTTTAATATCGGACTTAGTCGGATAATAATTGAGGAGAATCATTATAAATACCAGTTCCCATGGAGAACAGACAATTGAAGTCTTTGCTTACTCTTGCTTGGTTACTTCGTAAGGGGAGTGATTGACCAGGACGGTATGGACAGATATTCGTCTCACAGTTCTTGAGAATGAATTCAAAATGGAATTCGAAACGTCGAACAAATCAGAAGATACCTAACGGATAAAAACCCAGAAAAATTCATTCCGTGTTCTGTGGTTTTGATCCCCTGAAGGATAATTGTCACAACGTTTCGGCAAAGTCTCATTTGATCGAACTGAGGTGTAGGCAGATTGGGACCTTAGAAAGAACTCGTGACGAGACCTGGGGAGTAGGCAGATTGAGGCCCCGGCGTCAAGTCACAAACCCTTGCCCTTGTCGGATAATGACTCTCCTCAGTCATTATCCGACTGAGTCCGATATTGAGGCTGCATCCTGCCCATCCAGGTATTATGTAGAAATTGATGTTTTCACGGATCTTCAAAATGGAATTCGAAACGTCGAACAGATCAGAAGACACCTAACGGATAAAAACCCAGAAAAATTCATCTTGCATATCGAAGATCCGTGAAAACATCAATTTCTACATAATAAATCGACTATGGCTATTATCAATATTGGATTTTCCAGAGATGTATGATTTGTTTCTGAATCTGTTTCTATATGGGGTTTCGAGGGCGGTGTTATCTGAATGTTGAACTTTTGGATTCGTTTTTCAAGAAATCTTCGATATTTTCGTCTGAATTTGAAAGGTTATTCAAGTTCTCTGATTCGTTTTCGATTACTTTGTTGTCTTTCGATCTTTTTGCAGACTTCACAGACGTCATCGGTTTAGTTATCTCAGCAACATTTTTTATAAATTATCTATAATTTCCGAGGAGGCCTGAAAATGAATGAATTTCTTTAGCGATCATGGTATCGGTAATTTCATGATGGTTTCAATTTTTATAGGATACCATCGCTTGTAACGATGTGCCTTAAACATTCCACCTCTTTCCGCAAAAATTAACATTTATCTAATTGGATCTTTAGCCTAGCTACTCGTGATTTTTCATTTCGATCTGATGGAATCCACTAGCGAGATCTAATGTACTAAAATATTGGGCCCTACCAAGTTCGTCTAGTATGTCCGTGATGTTGGGGATCGGGTATCTGTCATCAATCGTTTTCTCATTTGCTTTCGGTTGAGTTGTTTCCACACATTCCAAATTTCTATACTACACAATATTCCTTTCTCCGCATGACCACTTGTTCAGACCATTCGATGTTTTGTAAGTGTGCTGGTGTGTGCTCCGCTATTTCTGATTTCGTGGTTTCTCCTCATAGTTTAATTTTTTCCGTTCATTCATATGGTAATCGATAAACGCAGTTGCTGGGACCGCTGTTTTTAATTGGAGGTTCAGTTTCTGAGAGGTGAAATAGATAACAACCATTTGAGAAGGCATCTCCCCGTCACTACCTTTTTTTGAGTTAACTTCGAGTAGATCAGCATATTATGTGAGTAATCAATTCCTAGCAATATCAATGACATCGTCTATAGACGAAACAGAAACGTATCGATCCATCTTCCCAAGCCCTAAGACATTCAGGGGCTCATACAATTACGAACAAGGAGAATATATACCGGATTTACATCGGAATTATTCGATTTCAAATCAACCTATGGAACGACCTCCATCTCTCTCTCTTCACAAATTCTCCTCAAGTAAAGTTATCTCCGTTATAAGTGAATAATCAAAGCTAGCTATCCTTGGGTGATATTTGATTTCACGTTGAATGATTTCATGTCAACAACGTATCACGTCGCTACTGTCATTGTTTTCACATACAGAGATAACTCTTCATCAAACAGATATATAGAAGGAGAAGGCATATTGTTCTCTTGTTATTCTGGATCAAACCAATACCATAATCAATTCCTTGCAGAGGTCTTGCATTGTAACAGATTTAGCCCAGAAAAACGGTTTTACCGCAGGTAGGATCTATGATGAATTAGTTGAGGTGCCGAACAATGACGAAAACAATCGATAATCAGAAAATTGATAACTTCTTCTGTTATGTTTTTTGATTCAACACATCATTATTGTAAAAAAGGATCGATACGTTCCTATTTCGACTACAGACAATGGAAGTTCGAACCAATACCACGGAAATCAAGAAAGCGTAGAGCGGACATGCAATATTTTTTTCACTTATTTCGAGTATCAGCTCGAAATAAGGAACAGAAATATCGCATGAATACTAAGCAGTACTTACGCGTCGCGGGGTGGTCTATGTCTCATGGCTATTTCATTGCACAAACATATCAAACAAAGGGGAGTAATATCATAAAGTCCATTTATGTACCAATAGCCGATTGCAATAAATAAATGAAAACTGTTATTGTAGTTATATAATTTGTTTTTCATTAGTAAAATGGGGCACTATTTCACTGCCACAGAAGTAGGACAAAATCGGAAATGAATAGATATCAAAGCGTACTTGAATGCACTATTCATCAGTGTTTTACTCAGAATAAAAAGCTATATTGTACTTATAAAACGTGCAGTAAGTATCTGTAACGGACTGACGGATTGAAGCACTCAGATCGATAACAAATTCATCTCCAAGAAAATTCTAAATTTGAGTTATCAAATGTAATCCACCTGTTGAATTGATATTTGGAAACAGAGAACGCCAGCAACTTCTTCGCATAAAACGTGGAGGGGAGATGTATCTTGCCTCAGAGCATTATTTTCTCTTATCAATCAAAACTTCAATTCAATTCCAACCAAAAAATCAATTTCGCCCTTTCTGTGTGGAATTGTATTTTTATCCCTTCGTTCTCAACAACAGGTTTCAATAATAGTTAATAATAATAATAACAACGTTAATAATATAGACAATGGAAGTCCGAACCAATACAACTCAAAAACTTCCATAGGCTATTGCAGAAATATATTCTTTATAACGAAAGTCAATACTATATCTTTATTTGTGACTGATATTGAACTCTGAAGATGGCGTTTCTCTATCAAATTCACCCTATCATCAACACGCTTAGGTTTATATTCTGTTGAAGCATAAGATTTTTACAAGATCAAGGTGCCGGTTATCGGAGGTCGAATTTTATCTACATTAGTCACAAATTCCGATTCTAACAGTGGTCCAAGTTCTCATAATACACCATCAGAAATTGTGAACCTGGCCGTTATAAAATTTCCAATTATCACCAATTAATTCTTAAGGAAAATATGAACAAAATTCATGCTGTCTTACAAAAAAGCAAATAAATCAAAAAGAAACTGTTTTTCAATTAACTCATCATTTTTTCGGGGTAATTTAGAAATCTGCCCTTCTACACTTGCATGGATTCCAATGTCAATTTAATTTTTTCAAATTTTGGAAGGTTTAGAACCCAAAAAACTACGAAGACATGATATATATATATATATTTTTTATGGAACTTCTCAATAGATAATTCGAATGGAAAAACAGAGGAATCGGAGATTGAAAAAATCAGTTGGTCAGAGTAGAAGAACTATTGAAACTCGCTTCGAGGACAATCATGCTCATATCCGATACGGAGGGACAGAAAAAATCAGTGTCATCCAGCATAATTTAGAAGACAACATAGGATTATTGAAAGCAATCTGGAAGTGAACGGAGATGTTCATCGTTAATGCATTCGAGAGTCTAGAAATAGCTAAATGTAGTGGTACTATTAATTTTGGTTAAGAGCCTGATAAAGTTCGATAGGTTAGTCTATATCTTCTTGGAGGTAGAAGATTGCAGGTAATGTTCCATTGATACCGTATATTATGAGAGTCCACCTCTAGAATATAGATTCGGTATCAATGTTCTTTCCCTGGAGATGGATAGTTTGTTAGCGAAACGCGCTTCTAGTGGAAGTTATCAGTTTGGTGCTAAGGCGGCGTACCCATAAAAATATGTATGTTGAAACGATTCTTCTACAGTAGGAGTGGATTTATGGAATTCCACATGTACCTTATGAATACACCACCAAGTATTTAAACGGTGTGTTGGTGGACGATAGCTACTTCATCATTCATGATGAAGAAGACGACTAGAATATAATTCTCCATAAATATTCTCCAATGTAGAGGGTGTCCGATAACCAGAATTATGTTTTTTCGAATGCAATAGGATATCAATTTTCGCTCTTCTGAATTTTTGCTCGAAAATAAAAGGTTGTTGCATCTGTTTGTGCTGAGTGCATCAGAATTTATAACGGAATTCATGTCGAAAACGGGGGCCATTCAACATTCAATACATTAGAATCAATTATAAGTGATAACACGACCTTTTCACCAAATCTCCTTATTTCACTTTCTATTCATGGTTTTATCGAAAGATTATGTTATGGGATATCAAATCCCATAAGGATTTTTCAAATAAATAGATTGTAGTTATGTATGGTTTGATTGCTCTCTTATCATCGAAAATGCAATCAATTCCAGGATATTTTGAAATCGTAATGGACATTTTTTATTTAATGCTAGATAGTATTTATGTAGTTTGATATATTCACTCGAGAGCTATACGATCAGAGAGTTTCAGGAGGGGGACAGACATATGTGGGAAAAGAGGCAGTGCGAAATGCAAAAGGTAAGTACCTCAATAAAGTTTCAGCAAATGAAGACAATGACTTATTAGGGGCGATGCCTTGGATATATGAGGAGTTTCATGTTAAAAAGAGAAAAAATACGAAACAGTTTGACATGGGTCATACTTTCTCTGGGATGGAATAAATATATAACTTGAAATTATTGCATACCAGTCCTTATATATAAATAGAAAATTATCCATCTTTGTAGCCCATCCAGATCAACAGATGAACGTTTCTTTACCGCACTTGCGTGAAGCGTGAAGGAACTCGCTTAATCTACTTGTAATTTTTACTCGACAACTTCGATAGAAATTTGAAATGCATATTGGGATATTTTCTATATCCAAATTCACGTTTTTTTATATAGTTAACTTTTCAGTGGTGATTCTTTAACAATGAATGAAGAAAAATGTCTTCATCACATTTTCATAATTTCATTCGAAATTATTTACATTAAGTACATGAAAATGAAGCGATTATACCATACATTACCCGAAAGCTTCCAGTATGTTCTTCTTGGTGTTTCATTCAAAAACTGAGAAAAAATTGAAATTGATGAGTTTCGATTGCCCCCGTATGGGGAAATCATCATTCTGTAAAATTATGGAAACCATGAACAAACCATTTTTGAGAATAGTTGGTGAAAAGATTGTGCTTTCACAAATGATTGACTTCGAAATATTCAGTGTTGAATGAACCATTTTTGTCATAAACTCCATCATAACTTCTGATTCACTTGGTATGACCCCCTACAATCCTGAATTCTGAGAAGTCTTTTTCCAGAATAATTCATCAAATTCAAACGTATGTGTTGAATTTGAAAAAAGACGGTTTTTCACTCACACATTTTTGCATGTAGTAAATATGTATTTGCTCTCTGAAATTTCTATCCCAGAAATACTTTCGTTTCAAGAATAGTATCGTTGATACAACTGGTATTTCTTGCATGTCATAATAAATTGTTCAACCCCACAAATGAATGAATAAAAATTCCACCTGTGAGAAAAAGAGTGTTCAATTCCGAAATGAACTGAGAAAAACTCACCTCCATCAAAACCTTTTTTACAGGTGACGAACACCGAGTGATGGCTAATGTTGGCTATGATACAGGCGTGTGGCGGTTCTGGTTTCCCTGCAGGTACAATGTGGTAGGTACATGGTATCATTTGAAATCCGATGGCATTGCGACCCCAACACTAGAAATAAGAGTTAACGTGAAAAAAACATTACAACGTTAATTTTTAAATTTTTAATTGATGTCACAATGAAATAGAATTCTTAAAAACATTCTACAATTTTATTGAGTCTCTTGTGACTATTGAAGAACTCGTTATATGACTCTTTCCTGAAAACTCATATACGTTTGCCCAGTTTTTTCAAGAATATATTATCAGCTATTATCCAGTCTTTGGTCTATCACATTTGAGCAAATTCATTATTTTGCAGTTTTTTGTTTCAATTATTTCAATTGCCAAGTACAGCTCATCCGATCCATCTTGGCACAGAACTGATGATGTATATGCCCAGCAATCTCTGTGAAGTATATATAGTAAGATGAAGAACACCTAATATATGTATTCACTGTGTGGGAGTTTATTCCTAGTAGGTGTTTTTTCTTTCGTCATGGTCTGCACAACCAGGCTGCTACTGGAAATGTATCTGAGTTTGTGCTAGGATGAATTGGATAAGCTGTACGTCTCGCAATTCGTTTATCTGAATCTTGAACATGATAATGACTGCTCAGTTTGAGAAATGTTCACAGTTATCAATGAAAGATCCCATCAACTAAGCATCCGATGGAATATATCTCGCAATAAATTTGTTTATTATAGAAAGTAAACCAGACGAATGAAAGAAGACAGGTCTACTACAGAAATGATGACTTCGAAATGCTTCTCTCTTTCATTTCCAACTGTCGCTTTAACAACATTTTGACTATCTGCTTTCGAATTTAATAACTCAAATTGAACGAGGATTTTCAAGTGAGCTTTTCGAAACCTGACTATTTTACAAATTGCCGAACTTGTGCTATTACAATCTTTGGCGAATTCTCTGAGAATAGTATTTGGTTTGAATTGAGTTCTGACTGTTTGGCGAATGAATGAGACTTTGCTCATCTCAACTAGGTAATTTCGTTCCATGTACTTGAATGTGGTGGACAGAGTTCGTACGTGGTAATGGTTTGAAACCTATTACACGAAACTTATGAAAAAACAATAAATTACGAATGATGAAATATTAATAGGGGAGCATTGGGCACTTTTTTACATAATTGGAAATAAAACTGTTATTTTTTGTCATAATCAAAATTTTATTTCGTATGTATCTAGCATACATATTTCGCAGTAATCATTACTAAGAAAAGTTTTGGTATTATAATTGGTCTCAAAGTTACAAACAATTTCCGAACACATGTCCAAAGTGCCCAAACCTCCCGATGGTCGGGAGGTTTGGGCCCCCTATAGGGAGGTTTGGGCATAGTATCACATATTGCTTTACTATACTACTTTGCTTGAGTATTATATATATATCATATAAACGATAACGTTTCTATAAAAAAATCTCCGACGTTTTTCTTATTGAAACTTGTGGACCGGGAGAGACTGGTGGCCTCGGGTGTCCTTATCAAAAACTAAGGTTGTCTTTTAAAATATCCTCTAATCCAATCTTTGGATGCATTTTTTTTCCGTCCAGTTATTTGGCATTTTTTTTTCAATAGCAGTGCCATATTCATAAACAAATTAGCGTGCCTTCACTTTTTGACAGTCCATGATTTAGTTTGAATGACGTTATAAGATATTCTGAAATTTTTTCTTCTTCATCCTTCGTGAATATTTGGGATGAGATAAATTTAGAAGAACTATCTTCCACGACGCCACCTTGCTTTATGTATCTTTGAAGGTTCGACCTGGGTAAATCATATTTACTCGTAGTAGTTTTAATTTTTGCTCCTTTAGAAATTTCCTCCAATGCGCGCAAAATAATATCTTTAGGGATTTCGCGTCGCTTATTTTTCTTTTTAAATGTAAACGGAATTGCTCTGAAAAGAAATGATATTTATTGCAATAGGCATAGCAAAAGAGTACAAAAGTATGACATCAAAATGCTCTAAAACAGAGGGGGCATTGGACATGCCCAAACCTCCCTCCTACTTGCGTGTCCAATGATCCCCATAACTTCACTTTTCGAATAAATTCGAATAAGGTTATTCAAATCTCATTTTGAATTCTAATTGACAGGTAAATATAATCTCAATTAAACACAAAAAAATAATTTAACGTTTATACTTACACTTTCTTGCAGATTTTCGTGTTATGATTCTCTGAATCACAAACAAAATATTTACTTCTGTACGCAACAAACCGTTCACTGCATATAACTTGACAACCAAGTGAAATAACAGCTGCGTTTCGAATAAACGGTGTTGCCAGTAATTAAAATAGAGTGCTGTGGTAGAAAACAAAAAATAGCTACCATAGATTCCGGGAAAACAGAGAGTGCCCAAACCTCCCGACTGCCCAATGCTCCCCTACCTCCCCTACGGGGTAAAGCCATGAAATATATAACTCTCGAACTCTTAATGGGTGATAAGTTAATGTAAAAGTAAGAATAAGAAAATGAAATCTTGTACAATAAATAAATCAAAACCATGTATTTAAATAATTCACTCAAATCCAAACCAAAAGAATAAAATGCACTTTGGTCGAAGAATGAAAGATCAAAAGTGTAATTGACTAAAAAAATCAATGTTGTGAGAGAAAATTAAAATGTTGAATATGAGACAGTAGAATCAAACCAATGTAAATGAAGAAATATAAACCATTATAACAAATGTGGAAATCAAGTCGATAGTCTTCGGGTGATAACAGTCATGAATTTTATTCAGTTGGGACGGTTTTTTATTCAAGACACTAAATGAGATAACACAGGCTCATACTACCACAATGTCATTTCGAAGTAACCGTTCAGAACTGTAGGAGAATAAAATTAGTGCCGTTTCTTGGTGGAGTTTCGAGTCCTTCGATATAAATTTCATTTTTGTGGTTTTCAATATAATTTCCCTATTTTTCTGTTGTGATACTAACATTATATTATACTCAGCAATAGGTTCTACAAATTAATTGCTATGTTCCATTATCCCCCATGAATAATATTAACGAAAAATGTCTACCCATGAATTTATAGTAATTAAAGTAATAAAGATTCAACTAATTTGACATTTGAGAAATGACGTTTCAAGTCGAGAAGAATGAGAAAATGAGAATAAAAATCATCAAAATGGTAGTTTCACACACCCTTTGTCTCGAACGCTATGAAACAGTGAGAGATAGCTTCAGTAGAAATCAAATATAGTGGCATAGTGGGGCACGGAATCACTAGCCTGCTAGGCCAATCTGGGGGAATTTAGCAATGGAACGCGCTCAGAGAGTTCAAATTTTTTATATATTTTGGAAATTATCGTTCAAGAGGCAATATATAAACAAGAATTAGGAATACACATTTTTGAAGAAATATTCAGTTGGTACTGGAATTACAAAAAAAACAACGAAATATGAGGTCTTTGAACGTCCACTATTGATGTATGCCTTATGACCAATTGGTAGACCGGTGATTCAGTTTTTCATCAAAACCAATGATTTTTCCTTGGTTATCCCTCAGCCCACTGGAATCGCATGGTGATAGATAGGAAAAATTCTGCTACATTCAAAAAATATGGTAAGATCAAGAGCCGAAGAAAAGAAATGGTTTTCAATTTTTTGGAAATAATTGAAAATATCAAGGATCCTTCATATTTGGTGAATTCAGATGGAATATTCATAATCAGTGATCGAGAAATAAATCTCACCTGAAGGGTGCCGTAATCGGCAGTCACTCTTGGAACGTACGTCAGCACGCTGCTGCCTGGGTTATCCGACGTAAACTCAGTCAACTCCTTGGAAATCCCAGGAGTGCTGTTGAAACTCCAACGAAAAGCCGTTGCCATCGGTTCAGCGTCAACCTGGAAAAAATAAAGAAATATAGAAATAAAAAAGGATAGTAATTGATTTTATAGGATATCGACTTTTTATAAAACCTAATAAACTCAAGAACATCTATAACCGTATATCTTTCGCCCAACAAATTATTAAAAATCAAGTGAACTTTATGAAATTTCAGCGCGAAACATCGATTGCATTTGATTTCGCTTGACCAGCGTAAGAAGGCGTATTTATTCTAACTAATAGATGCAAATGTACGTGGTAATCACGCTCCGATCATGCATTGATCACGCATCTATCGTTGAGTGGGTTACCCTCTTTGTTGGATGGATAGAGTATAGATATAGCTTGTCGCAAATTGAAAGCACTTTCTTGTTCCAGGTAGTGTAGAAGTGAGTAAGAGCGGATTTATGCAGCACAAATTTACACTAAACTATAACTAACAATTACACTCCAACTTCGACTAAGATCTTGAAGAAGATGAACCTCCTATTAAGAATGGTTCATTTTATGCACGAAAATTAAAACTAAATTAAAATTAGTAGTTGGCCAACTTTTATCTTTCTAGTGTTAATGTTAATTATTGACACTACTGCGCAATTTTCGGCGCATATTTTGAAATACTCTGGCTGAAGGGCGGAATGACATGGAAAATAGTGACACATTTCGATATTATGAGCTCCAAACCGAATCAAAATAATGTACAAGCAACTTGGTGTGGTGGACGAGAAATAATAAATAAGCCCAATCGAAGATGGGATGTTAATAGATCTAATGAGAAACGGAAATCTAAGAAACAAAAAGATAGGTTAGGTTGATGTAGTTTGTTTTAATTTATTTGCATAAAAGCCCCACAAACCTAAGTTTGATTTTCCCTTAGTTGAAGTTTAGTGTAAATTTGTGCTGCATAAAGTCGTCTTATCAAGCGGCCGATCGGTGTTCCATACCCCGCCTACCGTGCAAGAATTCACCCGTTGGAAAGTAAGGTCTCGTTAATCCATTGCTCGAAATTCTGAGGTTTGGTGTTCGTCTGATGGTTGACGGAAAAACGATTTCAAACATTTTGTTGGGAGTTGAAAAGTCGATTCTTATGTACTATTAGTCTTCCATGATTTTCTGACATGCTGCTTGTGGAATATGGAAAGTGACTTTCAAAGTTTCGATATGAGTGAAAATGAAAAAAGTTTCTAATCGCTTCTTATATTCGACAAGTTGAAAACTGATCTGGGATTAATTATTCATTCTCCGTTCCTATTGATCGAGATGTTAGTAGAGGGATTCACTGGCCCAATTTTTTTATTTCTTCACAACAAGAGGTCCCAGTTATCTAAAATGCGACTTCAACCCCAGGATCGAAACTTCTAGCAAATGAAAGACCGCTAGTACTACGAAATCTCCTCTTTCCATATGAAACAACAATTGCGTTATTTTCTGAATATTGGAACTCCCTATGATACACATTTCGATACTGAGAGTGGAATTTCAATCTCGATATTATTGAGAAATATTGAATGAATTCACCACGTACAAAACTAGGAAATGAAAATATTTTTCCCACTCTAACAGAAAAAAATTCGATAATATGTTAGTTGTTTCCTGTCAAATGGTAGGAGTTTCAGTTTCCATAATCTGAATTTACAACTATTTTGCAATCTATCATAAGAAACGATACGAGTCGAATTGAGTGATTGGGCTTTGACAAAAGTGATGACAAAAATATCAAACGAAGTATTTAAGAACTTTCATCGTTATTATTTTGTCAAAGCTTCATCACTTGATTTGAGATAATGTAATTTTCCAGGAGTCCAAAGTGGTAAAAAAGCTCGGACAATAGAACTGGAAATCACTACCATTCACTTCATTAAAAAAAAAAACTCTTTCCACAATAAGTTCCTGGAATTGTTTGATGAAACTCTTTATACTGACCGCTAGAAATGTAACAATGACAACAAGATAACAATGTGCCAACGAAACAAATCAATGATGAAATTGAACAATTTATGCATGTTCACCAAAAGATGATCGAAATCGCGTTTTCAAATGAGATATGGGGGTGATTCACAGGAAGCTAGACAGACCTCACTCATTTAAACGAAAATACTCCAACAACCGCTCTTCACCAAAGAAAACAAAGAGTTGACAATATACTTCACAATGAAAGAGATGAAAATAAACGATGAATGATTTCGTTTGGGGAAATTTTAATGTGTTTTTTGTTCAACCCGCCGTGAAAATAGATGGAAGCCTGACCTATCTGATCAAACTTCTGCGGTCTGACTGTCAGACATTTTTTAATCGAATGGATGTGATCGGGAAACAACTGAGAAAATTCCTTACTGAATTGAAAAATGCACCATCCACGAAGATTTGTGGCCATTAGGCAAATCAAATGGATATCGGATGTCGGATGGGGGCGGTATTCTCATAATTGAAAGACTGGGACGCAATTTCGTGATTGAACTCGCGTCATTATATAAATAATGCGTAGCTTTGCGAACGATTGGGTTCGACGATGCCATCAGTCGAAGTAATATAGCTTATTTGTTTCGCAAATTTTGCCATGTTCTATCGGTTCATATTGAAGTGAAGCCTGTCTATCATATACATATTGCTTCTTAATGAATCTATCTCGTTTCACAAGACACTGTTTTTGAACAAAAACTTCCCTTGCTCTTAGATTCATAGTGATATAGACTTCGGATATTGGTGATTATATCTATGCACGATCTCGACGAATTTTGAATAATCTTCACTTCTAGTTAGTCGATCAATCCTTCAATTATTCGAAGTCAACGTGTTTCAGTCTAATAGCCATGAGACGAATGCATTTGGTATAGTAGTTTTCACAATAAATGGTATTGACTGAAGGATTATAATAAAACCAATAAGACCCTTAAGTTGTACACAATGGGATTAAATCGGGTAGTTCATTGCAGTTAATAAGCCAATACCATTTACTGTGAAAAATACTATATGAAAACCGCTATTCCGAATCATGTATTATCATGTATTGAGAAATGGATTATATTTGTGCCGAGATTGTGAAATATCCTCTTCGTCAGTTGATTCATTGTTCAACATGTAAGAGACGGCGGGCATGTGACGTCACAAGACAACTGTCAATCAGCCTGCTGGACAAACAAACCGTACTTCCATAAGCAACAATGGTAATTTAATGAGATTATGATCGTTATTATGAAGAAATTACGGGTTTACCCTAATTTTGGATATACCCTTAGTGTACCTGACATATATAAATGTCTATATATTGCAATCTATATTCATTATTCTTCCTGCTTGCAAAGAAATTGTGAAATGGCTGATAAAAGTGATAATTTCAACACCTTGTCTAGGGATATCCAGAAGAGATATTTAGAGAAACTGAGGGGAAGTGATGGATGTGATCCTTATTTATTGAAATTTGGGGATTGTAGTAATGCTGTGCAAAAACTTTCCTAAAGTTTCATGACATGTTGTATGACATTATTAACTATTTTGTATATGAGAGTGCATGCGCAGTAGACTTCAAAGGCTATAAAAGTTTGGATTCATACAATATGTTTATATCTAAATGGATTAGAAGGATTGGAGTGAAGCTTGTGGAAAGAATACTGAAAATATACTTTAATAAATAATAATTTTGAAAGAACAGATTTAGGGTATGTTATATATATATATATATATATATATATATGTAGAAATTGATGTTTTCACGGATCTTCGATATGCAAGATGAATTTTTCTGGGTTTTTTATCCGTTAGGTATCTTCTGATTTGTTCGACGTTTCGAATTCCATTTTGAATTCATTCTCAAGAACTGTGAGACGAATATCTGTCCATACCGTCCTGGTCAATCACTCCCCTTACGAAGTAACCAAGCAAGAGTAAGCAAAGACTTCAATTGTCTGTTCTCCATGGAAGCTGGTATTTATAATGATTCTCCTCTGTTATTATCCGACTAAGTCCGATATCAAAGTTGTATCCTGTCCATTCAGGTATTATGTAGAAATTGATGTTTTCACGGAACTTCGATATGCTAGATGAATTTTTCTGGGTTTTTTATCCGTTAGGTATCTTCTGATTTGTTCGACGTTTCGAATTCCATTTTGAATTCATTCTCAAGAACTGTGAGACGAATATCAGTCCATACCGTCCTGGTCAATCACTCCCCTTACGAAGTAACCAAGCAAGAGTAAGCAAAGACTTCAATTGTCTGTTCTCCATGGAAGCTGGTATTTATAATGATTCTCCTCTGTTATTATCCGACTAAGTCCGACATCAAAGTTGTATCCTGCCCATTCAGGTATTATGTAGAAATTGATGTTTTCACGGATCTTCGATATGCTAGATGAATTTTTCTGGGTTTTTTATCCGTTAGGTATCTTCTGATTTTTTCGACGTTTCGAATTCCATTTTGAATTCATTCTCAAGAACTGTGAGACGAATATCAGTCCATACCGTCCTGGTCAATCACTCCCCTTACGAAGTAACCAAGCAAGAGTAAGCAAAGACTTCAATTGTCTGTTCTCCATGGAAGCTGGTATTTATAATGATTCTCCTATGTTATTATATATATATATATATATATATATATATATATATATATATATATATATATATATATATGGTTACATTGATGTTAGAGATGATGATGTAACCATCCTCAAATAAGATGTAAGTCATTAGCTATTAATATTTTAGAATTACTTTACAACTTTTTATATATTATTGTAGTTTCCCTGATGATGGAAATAAAATTTTCCGAAAGCTTGGACTAACTTAAAAGAGTACTCCTTTACTTGCTGAAACACCCCACTATTCTATTCTTAACTAGTCAGCAACGACTTCCCTTCCTCTATATATATATATATATATATATATATAAGGCTCTACAAAATTATAAACCACAACCATCTTTTCCTATGGCAATCCTGTATAAAAAAGGCATTTGGATGAGTTATGCTTTGAACTTTCCAATGTGAATGATTAAATCTGCAAAGTTTCCCGGAGATGATGGATTTCACGATAACAATTCTGCAACTCGAAATCAATATCGGGACATAAGTGTTCACCAGAGTTTTGTGCATGTTCCACTTATTCACCTGGTTAATTTATATCATTCAGAGTTTGATTTTGCTCATCAATAATATTCAAGTTTTGAGCAGCTGGACCATTCACACAAAAAAATCATCATCAATTTTATCCATATCAACTGGAATATTTGCGATCTCATTTTTATCACGCTGCTCCCTACGATACAATATCTGGATACTTTGAACTGCATTGATATTGTCATATTGTCAACATCTTTGAGTGCACTTGGCTTGCCTTAAATGAAAAAAATTTATGTTGCCTATATTTCCTAGATTCTTTGTAAATATCTCCTACAGAATGTTTTGAACACACCGTTGTTTCAACTTATAAGAAGTTAAATCTGCTCCTCTAGTTGCCTGAATCCACAATTCACATCTCTTTTCAGCAAGAGGATTAATTTTTTTTCTATTGTCGAAAATAGAAGGGAATCGATGGAATGAATCATTATGCCTGCCGCTATTACTTCCACATTTCACAATCGCACAAAATTGAGCCTTCATTAAGAAAAAATATTTTAAAATATGACCTAAACACACCCTAAGCATAGGTAAATCAGGTTTGTTTGTCCAGCAGGCTGGATTGACAACTGTCATTTATTGTCGTCTGTCAGATATGCCCGCGGCGTATTTGTATGGTAGGAATGAGGAACTTTTTAATGGTGTCTTCGAAATTCTGCTTCATTATGAGAAATTGAATTTCAATTTCTAAAATATAAATGAAATCACACAAATATCGACCCCCTTAGCTGAATCCGTACCTGTTTCCTCCTAATCATTTCAATATCATCTGTAGCATCACGTTCGCATCAGGTGTAAAACCGATATGTCAACCAATTAATTTCCAACCGAACTATAGTTTGTGCTGAACACACACTGTCACTTTATTTATCGATACGGTTTCGCAGATTGAGGCGATTCTAATGGGAAACATCCGGTGCCATGTTGATGCATTGCAGCGGTGACACTAGTCACTTTTCAAAGATACGAAACAAGGCAGAACTAAACAGTTTCAATAGATCTTGGGGTGGATGTTTGAGATAATAATTATGAATAAATCCGCATCTTCGTCTGCAGATGTTGTCAGGTGCGATTATGATCAGAGAACGGTAGAAGACCTGCAACTACTGGAAGCCCTCGGAAACGAATTGCTTTGTTCATTCATTAACATTTTGATTTCATATATTTGGATTTCTAGTTGGTACTAGTTAGAGTGAAAGTATGATACAGTTTTTGTGATAAAAGTGGGAGCCGAAACGTCGAAAGAAGAGCAATTCCAGACGCGGTTCATGCGGAAGTTCCGGACAACACATATCCGACCGCCGATATATATATATATATATATATATATATATATATATATATATATATATATATATATTATATATATATATATTATAATACACTCCCTCGGATATGGAGACAGATTTTTCCATTTTTCCATTTTCCAAACCTTATGTTGCTCATTGGCTAGTTGGCGGCAGAATGAGCAAATTGTCTGAAAAAGGAGAATATAAAATGGAAAATTGTACTGAAGATTAAGGAGGTCGGAAAAAAATGCGTACCAACTGCACATATATTCAATCAATCATAAAAAAAGTATCAGAAAAGCTTTTTCTTGCTACAAGAAAAAATATATTTCTGAAACCTCAACTTGCTGAATACGATCAATTATAAGTGGTAGGTTGAGACAATACATGATTTGATCATCTCGTAAAGTATCTGAAATGGTGAGTATATAGAGTTGTACTGATATCAATTCAGTGATTACATAGGTAGTATTGAAAAAACTCGGTTATAGTTCGGAAGTTGTCGTACTTCGTTTATAAATTACCAATTCACTTGATCGTCAGTCCAATTAAATTGAATTCATTACGAATAACATATTCGGAGACACAATGAATTACTAAATCATTAAGGGAATAAGGACTTCTGTTATTTACATCTACCCAAATTCAGTTATACTACTGGTGGTAGAGTATAGAGATTTTCAATAATAAATTAGTCAAAAATAATTCTTGGTAACTATAGTTTCGAACATCTTTGATGAATTAAACGATATAGAGGACCTTTAATATGCCTCCCGACTTGATAGGTATCAACTACAACTTCAATAATGATCAAATGCGTCTCAAGAGAGTGAAAAAAATAATCTTGTCACTGAAAAATACGAGTCCCTGAACTGTAGAGTTATCAGTGACTTTATATTCAATAGAAAGAACGCATAGTTTTGCCACACCCTGTTGCACTTCAATCTTGTTGGGAAGTCTTATAGTTGCGCAATACGGGCATTTCCATCATGAAGTTCCATTTTCCGCCCCATTGAGAGAAGTCTCATCATCATCCTTGACCAGAACGAGAGTTTGTTATATTGTTTTTCCATTTCAGCCGTGTCTATAATTCTGCAATATATTGAATGGCTAACTACATCTCCTGAAACATTATCAGTCCTAATTCCAGGATACTTCTCTGGAATAGCTGTCAATGTCTTGCCAAATAAAAAATGCGCAGCAGTCAGAAAATTATCATCTGAAGGGTGTGACGATGAGGGACTTCAGAGTCTTGAATTGATCATAACATCGATTTGGAAAATAACTGTCATTTGATCCTATGTTGATCGCAAATTCCCGAAAGTGATTCTTTCAATTCCTGCTTCACCCCAGAAAATTTTTGAGACCTTACTGGAATGAAATACCCCAAAACATTATCCCTATATAAATTATCGATTATTGTGCCAGTTGATTGCTTGAGAAATTGGTATTATTCTTTCAACTGAGACTTATGATCAGGTTCACCTCTCTTGCCAATGAAATGTCTCAAAACAGGCATGAACGACTCTGTCGATGAATCAGTTGAATAGACACAAGTATGAATTGATCAATTTGCGAATTCCCAATTGTCATTTCGCATTTTACTCTAATAATTAAGACCAGTACGATTTTTACCCGTTTAGAAAATTAGTTCCTTTAACCGCGAACGTTATCAACGAAATACGATTGCCTGAGTCTTTCTGAAGCATCATTGATAGTTGAAGCTCCTAACAGTCATTTATTAGAAATTGTATACGATTGAAAATATCAATATCAGTTTCGAATTGAGCTAGGAAATCTCATAATTACTAATAACTACTCAAATTATAAGGAGTCAATGACAAAATGGTTAAGGCTTTCGCGGCCGAGGTTATTAGGATAACGACTTTCCTTCAGGCTTGGAGGCCGTCGTTGACCCATCGGAAATGAGTAAGCCTCTGAAGAAGCTGGCCACTCGCGCTAGCGAAACGTCAGGAAGAAATTCCAAAGAATGACGGCCTTCAAGCCCGAAGAAAAGTAGTTATACTATAAGGAGTATAAATTGGAGACAATATCGCGGTTCACGCAGGTATCGATCTGAATTCAGCTTGTAATTGCGTATACTTTATGATCTGAGGTGTATACCGATTAGATAATTCATTTTTCTCTTCAAAACGTTGTCCACCTTGGGTATTTTGCGTCTGAGGAGCATGAACAACTGTATTCATAAGGACAGGATTTGTAAATTAAGGAACTGATGCCAATTTTTATACCTTCAGGTGGAAAATTATTGAACTTACTCTGCCTGCTTCACGAATCCAAAACATTTGATGAAGAAATTGCCTGAACTTTCGTTACCTATCCAAACAGTTCTGTATTGAACAATTATCAAAAATTTGTGGACCACTCTATACACAGGTTGATTTATATCTACAAATATTTGAAGGCCCTTCGTTTTTACATTACATATGATCATAATGAGATATAGAATCACTCTGTATATCATCGTTGGAACCTTTACTCAAAATAGATTGTATTTGGTTATTCTCTAAAATTGTGTTTCTTGTTGAACCTATGCCACCCTGTACTGAAGGCTAGTGATGACTAGAAACATTTGTTGAACCGTGTATGCTGATTCTCGCATGTAATACAACAAGTGTATTGATGATTATCGAAACACTTCCTTCGATTTTGAGAAACAAATCATATTGCTTGGAAACTACACGAGCGCACAGCGCGAGTGTGGTTTCCCCAAAGCAACATGATTTGTTTCGAAAAAGAGAAGGAATTTTCGATAATCATCAATAACACGAGTTGTATTTGTTCAGATTATTTCATGAATAAAATCAAAGCCATTTTGATGATTTTCTATTTATTGTTAATATTAATATTAAACGTACAATTTGTGGAATTAGTTATTTTGATATTATGTAGATCTAGTTCATCCTTATGGGTGCTAGTAGATACAACGGTCGTGGATATGTTCACATCTTCACTTTTCAGGTTTGATATTATTCTAGCATGATGATCTTTGCTCAGTTGTAAATATGGTTTTAGTGACGTTGAACTGCTGTGGCCACTTACTTTCATGATTGATTGTCCTCCTATTCCGGAACTGGCCAACTGACTAACAGCAGTGGATCTGTTTGAATGGTTGGTTATTTTAACATTTTTTGTATCTAAACCAATCTTTTCAGCTGCTGATTTCGTCCATTTACTGATTTCGTTTATCCCCACTGGCATAGTTTTAAACCAAGGGCTATCATGGCTTCCATACCAATTATTGTTAACTGTCAAGAATAGCCGGTCCGTTTTGATGTTCACTTCTCGTTTCGATATCAATTTCTTGAATAAACGAACAGGGCAATTTTCTGGGTTGGCTTCATTTGGCACAAGCCATTTACTTTCTGCTGTATTTCTTGTACCACCTTGTGCTGTTTTCGTAAATATTGGGTTGTATTCCAGTCTTCCAGTTGGTGTTCCATCATCATTTATTTCTTCCTTGAAAAAGTGAACCAAACATCGACAAGCCTCACCTCCCCGCCAAGCTAATTCAACTGCTATAATGTGATACAGTTTTCTTTGCAGTCCAAACTCAAATCTCTGAATGGATCAAATCTTCGATTGTATTCATTATAATACTTTTCTTGGAGTAGTTTGGCAGTATTATTCCAAATAGTCTTCACTACCATTTCCTTATACTCACTTCCATCGGTTTTTCGCATATTGAATGCCCATTCAGTGAGGATATCCGCAAGTTCTTCATCGGATGTATTTTCGTCTAGCTGGTGATTGCGTCGTCCACAAAATTCTGTGAATTGTTTCCAGACATATTTCTTGGACCGCATGATATTTTGAGGCATTATGTCTTTGACTTTATATTTTATTTCCTCGAGAATGTAATCTCCGAAACGGTTCTTTTCATCCATTTTTGACGTTTAATTTTTAATCGACAATTTGTTTTCCTGCACAATATGCTACAGCCTACTGAATTAAAATTTTCATATATCCCGCAAACCGTGCATCCCGCATTGTAGTTCGATACAGGAAGATTCGTTATGCAACCAACAATACTTAATGCCATTGTATGATGTAGGCAAGATTGCCTATGCGCTAGGTACTACTTCATTTTGATTGTTGTCACAATTTGTGTGGTTAGGTGTGTGGTGTGGTTAGGTTAGGTTAGGTTAGGTTAGGTCAATATTTTCTGGGTGAGCATTTTAATTAAACTACCCTACTGACTACGAATCAGAAAGCGAAATACAGAAACGAAAACACAGCATGTAGGTATCCAATAGCCAATCAGAAGCCGAAATACAAAATCAAAAATATGGTGTTATTGCTTATCAACACAATCATTTCAACCAATCAAAAACGTGTATTTCAGCATGAATAAAATAATCATTGAAATTTCCCAATATGAATCGGAAAATTGTGTATATAATGATTGAAAGTGTATTTTCTACCCATTACCCTTAGTAGTTGTAGATGGGGTGCCAATTCACATTCATCTGAACTAACTTTTCTCTGGTAAGTCTTTTCACTGGTAACTGTTGCTACCATTGTATCAGCTTCATCAATATTTTCTGGGTGAGCATTTTCATCACATGACAAGACATACGTGACGATGCATGCTGAAATGCATTTTCCAATCTGCCCATAGTTGGTCGACAAAGAAGTAGCTGAGCGCGTACCTAAGCGCCACCGCTGTTCGAGAATGAAGGATTCGGAATAGATTTGAACAAAAATTCGGGAAAAGGCTTGGTTCCAATAACGTGTGAGGCTTCATTCTTCAGTACAGCAACAAAAGCAGGTACAACACCCTGGTGAACCAAACCCTCAAGCCCTTTGGAGTTATAACGATATCAAAACCAGACCCAAATCCTGGGTGTGATCTTCGAAAGTTACAACAGTACTTTCCGCTTACAGCATTCCTCTTATCGGGCAGCGTTTTTCTTATCGTAGCAAGAAAATCGGTCACCTCACGATAATCGAGGTTTGTGCCTATACAATAGGCCGTTCCGCTGAAGTATAAGTATAAAATATATTTATCTGCAAGTTGCTATGAATTCGAGTGTTTCTGAAGATTGAAATTATACACAGTGGGTTGCGTTTCGGTACAGTAGAAAAAAAATTATAGAATATGAATGTCATTAAATAATGAAATTGTTCAAAAATGAAATAAAATGAGTTGATGGATCAATGCAGGTCACTGTAGAAGAAAACTCAAATGGTCTAAAATATTCATCATCTTTTGAGAATCATAGAATTCCTCGTTTTTTTTTGAAAATGAATATATCTCAAGTTTTTGTTACAGAACCAGATATCTCATTGAATACCTTCAAAGCATTGGGATATATTCTCCTCTCACCTACTGCAGGAAAATGTAGTTGAAAACATTGAATATGTGCGAAATGAGATTATTCATCTCTTTGGTGACGATATGAACAGCTGTAGGGCAAACACTAAAGAGAAAGCAATATATATGAGAAACAGGCAAATACTAAGTGAATAAGTGTTTTG
Organism: Zygogramma bicolorata; assembly: GCA_032362365.1. Lineage (NCBI taxonomy): Eukaryota > Metazoa > Arthropoda > Insecta > Coleoptera > Chrysomelidae > Zygogramma > Zygogramma bicolorata. The sequence goes on from JAVJAQ010004640.1 coordinate 39,861, forward strand.
ATGATGCATCAAACAGAATCAATCACCACAAATGAAGCAAATCAGAATCAATATTTATATTTTTCGCTTTTAATGTTGCAAAATTTCGATGAGAACATGAATTATCAAGTGAGTATACGAAACACACACATTAACAAGATGAAAAGAACAAAACCGAAACGAATAACCATCAATTCTGCTTGTTCATGATATCAAAGCAATTTCGTTTGACCCACAACGACGTAACTGAAGAGATATGATTGAAAAAACCGCTTCATTCCATAAATTGGATTCAGTGACAAATACGAAACCGGAGAGCAATCATTCGAAATTGTCAGCCACAAGTTCAATATCGTTCATTCCCAATATCCACAACGGCACTACATCCATCAATTTTCTGTATTCCAACATATGATAATGACTCGACTTCAATCTGGAATATGTCATGAAACACAAAACGACGAGAGACAACATCAATATCACTTCAGACAGCTGCCCTGTGTCGCTTTCTGCTGAATCTTTCTGGAATTACAATGCGACATCATAAATCGTGTGTAACTGCGGAGAAATGAATTATTTCGTATATGGTGTAGTTTCTTTCGTAGTATTCATTTTGATGTCAGGTTTTGATACAGCTTTATTCAGCCGAATTGATCCAATTATCAAGGAACTTTCAAGTTTTAGTTATTATGATGAAAGTAGCTGTTTGATGTTGGAAAGAAAATAACCATTCGTTTCTACGTTGAAAGTTGAAATTGTAGGGTTGACTGTTGAAGTAGAAGAGTATAATACTATATTATGGAACTTGTTTCTATGCAGGGGATCATAATATGAGTGATTTTTCTTATACGTTCGTGCGTTAAGTTCACGAACATCATAATTTTGCACCATAAATCAGACTCATTTGTCGCCAACTAGAATGCGTTCAATAGCTTTTGATGCAACAAATACAAAAAGTTCATTGCAGAAGTTGAAAATAGTGATTTCTCTGCGTTCAATATCAATTCATCGATTATCAAATAAGTATTGAAATGGGATTCCATATTCGGTTGAGGTTCAAAGCTTCCTAGGGATACCATGGTCGACTGAAACAGAAGGCAATAGAGATCCACAAACACACGGATAATTTCAACGGAAAAGAAGCTGTGAACCTCAACCAAATATAAGTGGTTCAAGATTGACGAATACCAAGACAGCATGTAGTGCGGCAATTAATACTGATGATAAGTCTTCCAAACCGGATGAAGTAATTACGGCAATTACTACTAATGAAAATCCAGATAACGTAATTAGCACTCCAAACTACCTGAATCCATATATATATATATATATATATATATATATATGCTTCACGAAGTCGTAATACCTACTCATCGGAGTCAAACTCAAGATGTATGAGCCTCTGAAGAAGCTGTAATGCTGAGCATTTTTAAGTGAACTCAATATAAGTATTCGCACCCTTTATATGAAAGCTTCATATACAATGTATCAAAATTCATTTGAGAATTCCTTTCACGAAACACCCAATGAAAGAAGTCTTTGTTTCAGTCTAGACGAGATATGAGATTCCAATGTGTAAACTTTTTGATAGACAAAACATCGCCTTTGCGTGGGATCAGCCAACGGACAGCGCTGTGTGGGCGGCAGGCTCGAGAAAATGCATTATTGCAAATTAAGTAAGAATATGTGCGTTGGCTGGAATTGGGGGGACGAAAACGTCTTGAAGAGCAGTTGATCCGGAGACACGGTTAAGAGTCGAACAAGAAAAAGTTCGAAGGAAAAAAAAAACTCGCTAACGCGAGAGGACGGCCTTTCAAGGTTTGTCCCCTGCCAAAATTATGGGGACTTGAATATAAAAAACGATGATCACAACACAGCCCCCCAAACAAATCAAAATTTGTATTGCTGTGATACCCCAACAGCAAAACAATCCAGCGCCTGACCTGATAATTTTGAAGAGACAGAAATAGAATTACTTCTCAAATAAAGCATGGGGCTTTTTCTAGGTGCAACGCGACGCATCTTCACCCATTTTCAACCCTTTAGCGATTATTAGTTATTGGTCAAGCACTGGCATTATGGAAATAATTTTTACGGAGAGTTGTAGTGAATTGAATTGAACATATCTATAATTATAATACATGGGAAATTTGGAGAGGTTTGTTGCTCCCTGAGATTTGCCGCTCTAAGCTTAAAGCGCTTAATAGGTGATCAGGGCCTGATTTCGAGCGCGTTTCAGTTAGGGTCTGCTACGACTAGGACTACCCCTGGCCTAATCACTCCCACAATCTTAAGAGAAAAATGATAGACTGATCAACATAATGGAACATACTTTTTCCAGTCTCTACGCCTTGATTGCAAGTGATTCACTTAATTTGATATTTTTTGGTCGAATCATTTTCGAATCTCGGTTTACGCTATTGGAACAAAAAACCTCCATTTTCCGCCCTACTGTCATATAATTTCAGTTTGCACTACTTTCGTTTAATTGAACAATTTTCAAATGTAGTCGATGCTTTATTGAATACGGTTACTATGGATTTATACGACAGATTGATTCCTTGACAAATGAGCAACATGTTCATGAAATGAAAGCCGAAGAAGCTGGGGAAATATTTACGGGAAATACAACTGTATCTATCAGATTCAGATTGCAAATATATTCTGGGTAAACAAAGCCAGCGATTGATGATTCGTCGATTCCAACATCGTTGATCTAGGACAAGAGTAATCAACAGGTCTGTATTCAGTATTTCATCTACATTTCTTCATTGCGTCACACTATGGTAATTTGTACAACAAGATTGGATGAATATGGCCAATATCCATTCGAGTTGTACAGTTGATTTTTTCTTCGACCAGGTAAATATTTCAGAACAATCTTTCAAGTAACATATTGATAACAGTTCCAGATGTAGAGTATTCTGGAAGAGAGAGAGCTGGAAGGAAAAAAACTTTCTTGAATTCAATATTTGAGGATATGAATTAAATTAGATAGGTGTGTCAAATTGAAGAAAAGACAGAAAAAGTCGGGTTTGCTGAGACTCAACGCCCCCGACAATAAAGTGGTTGGTGTTGCTGATTATTGGTAGTTGTGAATATCAGATGTGTGTCCTTCAATTCTACAAAAAAACCATGATTCATTTTCGTCCAACAACGCATTTTCCAATAACTGACAGTGAAAAAACCAATCAGGATGTTTAGTGATCAGTGCTGAATAGTAAGCAGCTATGATATACTTTCGTTGACAAATGTATACCATATCTTCCCTTTTTTGACACGGATTTGCCAATTATGGCTAGGGCATCAGAAAGTGTGAGATTATTAATGATTTTGTCATCAATTATCACAGCATTCTGATACAAGTCGGTGAGAGAAACTAATATTTGGTAATGAACACATTTTCCTTCCGAATAGGTAAATTTCTCATAACCATCCGCGTGTGTGTATAAGTTAAGTTATCATATCACAGCTCACTTTCTTAGTCGTGTTCTCTTCTAAAACGAAAGCTCTGTTAAGTTAAGGAAATAGGGTAAATGTTGCAAACCTAGAGTTGGGAATTACGTATTCGCTGCAAAATTGCGAGCATTGGATGAGTGAAGATGTTCCTGAACGATATTTACTATTTTCGAGTTTTGTTATTAATCGCCTTGTGTACATGTTTTTGAGTAGTTGTCAATAGATAAAAAAGTGAAGAAAAGTGTCTGGTCTTGTCATTGATAATTTTCGTTAAAAACTCGGTCCAAATCTGTTTATGCAGATAATCAAAGGCCAAAGACAGTAACATAAGTGGTCCTTCGAGTAATTCATACAGAAACCAGCCCGTGGAAGATGTCCAAATCTCTTCAGTTGAGGAGAAGTGAGCGGACAACAGAGGGAAAATTCCTGCTAGGTTTATGGCTAGCAGTGAAAATTTTGAACATGAGAACGTGCCTGTACAGTTTCCGGATGATAAACCCTTGACAAACTTATCCAAAAACCAAGGCAGTTCTAAAATGGCAAGTCGTTGTGATGCCCAGACAACGTCATCAAATAAAACCAAAAGCAGTACTCTGAGGCGAAAACAGTTGGAGATTGAACTAGAACAAATTAAGAAGCTAGCCGAAATTGAAAGAAGGCGAATGGAAATGGAAACAGAATTGATAAAAAAAGAAAGCGCTTTAAAAAAAGCGGAATTGGAAGAACAGTTGCGCTTCAGCAATAGTTCCCGTAGTGATAAGACACGTGAAGATGATATGAAAACGGTCACATCTAAGTCGTTCTTTGTGCAACACTGGGTCAATTCTTTGCAGAATCCTGAAACAAATCGATTGGCTGAACCTTATACTAAACATCTGTCCACTGAAGATTTGAAATTGAACCAGTTTATGGCTAGACAATCTTTCAACAAAGATCTTCCAGTTTTTTCTGGGGAGCCTGGAGATTGGATGAACTTTTTTACCCAGTTCAAAGAATCTACAAAAATTTGTGGTTTTTCCAATGCAGAAAATATAATGCGCTTGCAGAAAAGTTTGAAAGGTAGAGCTAGGGACTCCGTGAATGCATTATTAAGTTTCACCCAGGAAGTAGACAAAATATTGGAAACGTTAGAAAAACGATTTGGCAGATCAGAAATTATAATTCAAGATTTGATTGAGTCAGCAGTGAAAATTCCCAATGTGAAAGATGACAAAATAGAAAATATGTTAGAATTTTCGAATAAAGTTCAAAACTTGGCAGTGACCATAAACAGTTTGAAAGGCCAAGAATATTTATGCAATCCTCAGCTGTTGAACGATCTCGTCAAAAAACTGAGTACCTCTTTGAGAATAGAGTGGGGTAAACGAATCTGTGAACTGAAAAAAATAGGAAAATCGAAACCTGTCAATATTTTGGAATTTTCGCAATGGCTTGATGAAATTGGGGAAGCAGCCATGTATGCAACAAGATCTAAAGAAGAAATATGTTTGTACGACGTCTTGGCAAAATGAAAAAGTCATGTATATGTGCAAGTTCTGCAAAAAAGACGGCCACAAAGTGGAAAAGTGTAATGACTTCAAAAAATTGGATGTTGAAAGTCGTTGGAATTGGGTCAGGAAAAATAAAGTCTGTTTTAGCTGTTTGACTTCCTCACATCAAACAAAACTATGTCGTCAGAGAAAAAATTGTGGAATGAATGGCTGTTCATTCAAACATCATTCTCTTCTGCACAAAGATGTCATAATGCATGTCGAAGAACAAACAAACAATTGTGTCAATGGCAGCGGCAAAACTGAAATTCTCCTGAGGATTGCTCCAGTTCAAATTAGTGGACCTCGAGGAAAATTTAACACTTTCGCTCTTTTTGATGAGGCCTCTACAGTAACTATGATAGATGCGGCTGTGGCTGAAAAAATCGGAGCTCTTGGACCAGTTGAGCCTCTGAGAATCCGATGGACGAACTCGATGACCAGTCAACAAGATGATTCCAGAAAAATCTCTATCAACATACGAGGTCAGAACGAAAATGACGAATTCACTATGGAAAATTGTGAGAACAGTAAATAATTTATCACTTCCTGTACAATCAGTCAATGTCAAAAAATGAGCAGAGATTGGAATCATTTGAAACAAATAAACATCTCATCATTTGTTGCCGCAAAACCTTCAATCTTAATAGGCCAAGACAATATCGACCTCATTATTCCAAGAGAGGTTATTGAAGGTGGTAAAAATGCTCCTGTTTTGTCAAAATCTAAATTAGGCTGGGTTGCTCATGGAAAAATCTGTAATAACTATATAGGTCGTGAAGACGAAGAATTTACTTTATTTGTTCAAAATGAATATAATGATTTAGATGAGCTAGTCAAATATTTTTTCAAAATCGACAGCCTAGGAGTAAAATATTACGAAAATCTTTTGAAACCCGAAGACGAACGAGCACTAGAAATTTTAAATCGAACCACCAAAAGAATCAGTTTAAATAGATGGGAGTCTGGATTATTGTGGAAAAACGAAAATTTTTATTTACCTGACAGCAAAGCAACAGCAATGACTAGACTCATATCCATAGAAAAGAAAATGGATAAAAATCCTGAATTTTCTGAACAGTATAAGAAGAAAATATCAGAATATTTGACTAAAGGATACGCGAGAAAGTTATCTGAAGAAGAAGCTAGCAGGGAAAGCAGAAACATCTGGTATTTACCCCATTTCTCCATAACAAATCCAAAGAAACCTGAAAAGATACGTTTCGTATTTGACGCAGCTGCTAGAACCTGTGGAATCAGTTTAAACGACTCACTTTTGAAAGGACCTGACTTATTGAATTCACTATTAGGCGTTATTTTCAA
>JAVJAQ010004640.1:49238-307436 GCA_032362365.1 Zygogramma bicolorata
AGAAGATTTTGTTTGACATTGCGCTTTTTTTTGGATTACATTTGCACGGAAACCGCAAAATCTGTCGATTGTTAATCAAATTGCATTTTAATGGAATCTAGCGAATTCCGGTGTATATTCATGTATCCAGCCCTACACAAAGACAGTACTCTAGAACAGGTCGATATGTGCTGACGAGATGTGAAGTATTTCAAGCTTTCGAGAAGCGCTTTCGACAACTGATCTCACTTGATTTTTCCATAAGAGTATCATCTGTGCTCGCAAGCATACATTACTTTGTTGGAACAATTACTTCCAACATCATTTATTATATTACCTATTGACGAATCGGCATTTTCAAATTTGCAAAGGTTTGCCGCTTCCTGAGATTTGCTGTTTTAAGCAAGTGCTTAATGCGGCAAAGTTGGTCAGGTTCTACCAGCATTAATATCAATAATCTCATCAGATTCCCATTCCATAATCTTAGGAATAGTTTATCATTCTGATAGGGCCTCCACCAGGAATATCAAAACTACTTTATATGGTTAAACGTTAACATTATTCCTTTCTTTGATTTACCGTTTACCACGTGTTTTTCAGTTGATACCACAATTTGTTCAACACGCTATGATCGGTAAAGAGTCTTCTCTATTCCTTATTCACAATGTCCACACTTCTACATCTCTGAATTCTAGTTCCTCGAGTAGAAATGAAAGGAAAAAGGAATCGAAATGTCAAGTATCCCCAGCAAAAGCTCTTAATAAGCATATCGTTTGTATAAAATGGATGGATGGGGTACCAGATGATCTCTGACAACGGATTGAAGAGATCAATCGAATGGAAAACTGGATAACAAAGCTCACAATAGGGATGTTAACTGAATTGGACTTTTTCTTCGCATAGTGATCAACTCTCAGAACAAATTATAGGAAAGTATCACTTTTAACAATTCACTTTTCTTAACATCAACAAATAACTCCAAAATTAGTAGCAAAAGCATTTTTCGATAAATTCTTTCTTCATTTTTTGATCAATACTTGATTGAAAAATGTTTTACACGACATATGCTTGACTTCAACAGACCCTGTATCTTCGTGATTTTTTTGCCGAGAAACGCATATAGGTAAGGAGGATAGTGTGACCTTGAGAATCTCCTGGGATTATACATTTTTCATAAAACAAGTCGGCTGTCACATGTTTACGACCTACTGAAATTTATGTTATGTGTTTATTAACTGCTACTCTGGAGAGTTGTTTCGGAGATTTACAACCATTCGAGAGAATGATAATACATTCGAAATTTCTCATATTATGAAGAGGATAAGACGTGGAATTTCGCGAATAATACTCATTATAATATCAAAGATTGTAAGCTTTCACGGCCGGAAACTGATGTATTGTTAGATGTTTCCGGGTTTCTGAGCCGTGGTATTTAGCTTTTTGGGCCTGACGTTTCGTCTGCACCTCAAAGCAGACATTCTCAAAGGCAATGCGGCAGTGGTCGAAGTATCCCTCTGCTGCGAGGCTTCGATCAGATGTGGTTCAGATGATGAGTCACTATTTATCGGCCCTAAAGTCGGAAATCAATCCAATCGCAAAAATGAAGCACAAGAACACCAAGATGCACCACAATGTCCACAACTCACAATTTTAGAATACATTTGACACTTTTCAATATCATCAACTGAGTTCATCATTTGAATTATTTTCAATGGAACTCTTCCTATCTCAATTATTTTCGAAGTTCTCTGTTAAATAGAAACGTTGTCAAAAGAAAACAGCAAATTTTTCTGAAATTGTAGTACAGTCAGAATCTTAAAAGAAGTTCAAATTGCCTCTGATGCCAGACCATCGTTGAAAAAGGAAACAGAATTGTCGCCAAGAGAAAGGGAGAGAAAACCCTAAAAATTGATTTCAATATCTTTTCAGAATCTAAAAAAATAATTATTGATATTGGAGTTAATAGGCAAATTTAAGTTATACGAGAAGTTGCTGACTAATTGGACTTGTTCTATCCAAAAAAACTGTTTTTCAATCAACGCAGCAACTTGTTGGGGTATATAGAATTCTAACCTTCTACACTTATATAGATTACAATATTGATACTTATTTTTTCAATTTGTGGAAATCCGGAAAACTATGGAAATAATATTTAATAATCACAATATAATGACGCCCAAACAATAATATCATTACAGTCTCACTTCTAATAATTATTATATATTCGAAAAGTCAATTCTTTAGAATTCCAAAGGAACTGGATTGGCGCTGAATTACATTTTTTTGTGTATCTGTGGATTCCATCAAATATATCTCCAAAGTTTATCGATCATACTTATCCGATATCTAGACTGGTTTCTCCATTTGGGACAAATCCGAGACATCTTTCAGTATTTCCACTAGAGCCATTTTAGTGGTTTATTTTGTGGGAAAGTTCGGCGAAAACTTCGGAACTGCCGCAAAGTTTTCCACAATCGATAACGACTTACAAGATTCGTAAGGTAGAAAGTTGGCACAGATGCTCAGGAATATTCAAATCACTTAATCAACTATACATTTGAATATTTATAAGTGAGTTAGAGTGCAATGCACACAAGAAATGAATGAGGACACATACACGAGGTGAAGAACTGATTTTTTTCTTCAGTAACTCGTGGGGTTTGAGGGACCCAAAAATATGAGAGGAACACATAAACTCGTTGGATTAGTGTTTTTCATTAATTGAAGGATTGGGCTTGAATCATATTGTTATCTCTCTAAATTGTTGTGGGCTTCAATTAATCGCAAAGGAACTAATAACTCTGAATAAATACTTTTATTTCGTCAAATCTCGCTAACATTAAAAAAACTCTCGTTCCCTGGTAACCATTCCTCATCTCAGTTCCGTGTATACAAAGTGATCAATATTTTATCATTCGACCATCCTGACGATTGAGTTGACCCCAACTCAGAACAACTAGAACAAAACAAAAATATCAAAACAGTTGAAAATAATGATCAATGAACTCAGAAATCGGTATCATAATCTTTCAAATAAGTTGGTTTTATGATTTGTCGTCGCGCTTTAGTCATTTCTTCATTCTCTTGGAACTGTTCTGTTACACCATTTTCATTTTCCGATGAATCTCTTTCATTTTTATTATCGTCTTCATTTTCTTTGAAACAATTCTCTTCGTTTTCATCTTCATTTTCTGACGAGTCACTTTCAGATTCATCAGAATTCTTGTAAATCTTCAACTGAGATACATTAGCAGTGGTTTTGTTCAGTTTGCCCCCAGAACCCCTTATGCTGGATATTCGATAAGTATCAGACGGCAAAACTTCAACTACAATTAAGGGTCCTTTGAATTTTGGCTGAGTTTTCGTTGGTTCTCCTGTGGAAACATTTCCACATCTCATAAATACGACATCGCCCACGTTATATTTTATTCCTCTGAATCTTTTTTTATCATATCTAGTTTTGTAGATTTTCTGCTGTTGCTTTATCCTTTCTCTGATTTCTTTTTGTATTTCAATTGGTGGTTTCCATTCATCATTATCACTATGTGCTAATTGACTCAAGTTTCCGTCGGAAAATTTAGGTAAGTATCCATATAATGATTCAAATGGGGTTTTGTTTGTCGTTTTATTCATTGCAGTATTCAGATTTCTTTCAACCTCATGCATTTTTTTCATCCCAAGATTCTTCATTCTCCATAGCAGCCATGATTGTTGGAACCAAGGTTCTCATAACTCTCTCTACTTGGCCATTAGCTTGGGGCCATTTTGAAGAGGTTAGCGTATGTTTGATGCCCGAATTGAAACAAAATTCTTGCCATTCATTTGCCGAGAAACATGTTCCTCTATCGGTTATTAACTGTCCGGGAATACCAAAGCTATTAATGAATTGTTGAAGTACGACTAGATTACTTCTCGTCCTGGTATCTTTCACGGGATACAATTTCACAAATTTTGTGAGAGCATCAATTATAACTAAAATGTACCTGGATGTGCTGGTGAACAGACGGGAAAATGGGACACTGGGGCATAAAGTATACAGGAAACCCACTCACACAGACAGATACCTGAACAAGAACTCCAACCACCAACCACGCCAGAAGAGAGGTGTAATTAAAACATTAGTGGAGAGGGCCCGCCGCATTTGTGAACCACAAAACCTCCCTGAGGAACTGGACCACCTTAAACAAGCGTTAAAAGGGAATGGGTACAGTGAAGCCGAATTCGAACGGGCAATACGACCCAAGAGAGAGGACACGAAGGAAACTGTTAATAAACCTGTTGTAGGGAAAGCCTTTATGCCATATATAAGAGGTGTGACAGATCGCATAGGACGAACGCTGGAAAAACACGATGTGAAAGCAATACTGATGCCAACACGAACCGTTAGAAATAGTCTAAGGTCAGCCAAAGATCCAAGAGAGCCGTGGGCAACACCAGGTGTGTACCGGATCCCGTGTAGCTGTGGATCAGTCTACATTGGAACCACTAAAAGAAGCATCAAGACACGGCTCTCCGAACACAAGAGATATTGTCGCCTGGGACAGTCAGACAATCCGAGCATGCACTCGGAGAAGGCAATCACGCGATTGCATTTGACGAAACGGAAGTGATTGACAGAACGCAGAGCTACTATCCCAGGTTACACAGAGAAGCGATAGAGATTCACAAACATAAAGACAATTTCAACCGAAAAGAAGAAGGCATACACATCAACAAAGTCTGGTTACCAGCTCTAAAGCACACACGACCCAAACCAGTCAAGAGGAAACAAGCCACGCCCACTTCCAACACGATAGTATCGGACGTCGAACAGGAGAACAGGTATAAAGCCGATCATAACGTCAATAAAGTAGTATCTACTGTGAGAACGAGATCATTGCGTCCGTTACCTCACAGACTTTGATAATGCCTACCATAGTCGTAGGCGAAACGTCAGGAATAAAAACCTGTGGACCACGGCCATCAAACCCGGAAAACACCCAAGAATCAGTCACCTCCGGCCGTGAAAGTTTACGTTCTTTGTTATCATTTTCACTCTTGACAAACGGGCCTACATGATCTACATGTATTCTAACAAAAGGTCTTTTTGGAGGATCTTGTGGATGTAATTCTCCTGGTCTTTTACCTCCAGGTATTTTATTCAGTAGACACTCTCCACAAGCAGCAATGTGTCTACGAACATATCTCTTCATCCTTGGAAACCAGTACCTATCTTTCATTTTATTTACAGTTCTATCCACACTGAAATGCCCTTGTAAATCATGGAACTTGACTACCAAACTCTTTCTCATCGATTTTGGTATGACATAAAGATTTCTTTCCTCCCCATTTACTTGACATTTTCTGAACAATCGAGATTCTGACAAGAAGTACATCACAACTTGATTCGATTCTTCTTGAGATCTTTCGTTTGGATTTTTATTCAATATATTAATTATTTCTCGTAGGGATTTGTCACTATATTGTATCATCAGAACATAATCCTCCTCGTTTAGAGTTTGCAAGACTTCAAATCTCTCATTTATTTCTTCAAGGGTGTCGTTTGGTTCTGAAACAGGTGCTCGTGACATAGCTTCTACATGTTGCATCTTGGTACCAGGTCTGTGTTTTATTTCCACGTCATATTCTTGAAGAAAATTCATCCAACGAGATATTTGAGGATTTTCTGTTTTCGAAGTATTCAAATAGATTATTGCTTGGCAGTCGGTGTATACCACAAATGTCAATCCGATCAAAAAATTATGTAATCTCTGAATTCACCATACTACTGTCATCAACTCCAACTTGGTTGAATGATATTTCGACTCAGGGTGTGTAGTTTTCTTGGAAACGTAATATACAGGATGGAGATCATTTCCTGAATTTCCTTGTAGTAACATTCCTGCTAGACCAAGAGAACAAGCATCTGTATGCAACTCAGTAATTCTGGCATTTGAATTATACAACTTCAAGACAGGATCATTGCACAATGTGAAACATAGATCTTTGAAAGCATTTTCTTGAATGTCGGTCCATTCGAAAAGTGTATTTTTGTGAGTCAAATCACTTATTGGTCTTGCACGTAAGGCATAGTTAAGTATGAAACGTCGAAAATAAGCCGTCAATCCCAATAACCTTCTTACATCATGGACTTTTTTTGGTCTGGGAAAATTTTTAATGGCCTCAACTTTCATATTTCCAGGTGATATACCTCGTGCTGAAACAGTGTAACCAACAAAATCAACTTTTTCAAGTCCAAACATACACTTTCTCAGCTTCAAAGTCAATTTAGCCTTTTTAAGTGCTTCTAGAACAAGATCTAATTTGTAAAGCATTTCTTCCCAATCCTTTGCCCCAATCAAGAGATCGTCTATATAACACATACAAATATTATTTTTCAATGGTCCCAAAGCAATATTCATTATTCGACAAAATTCATAAGGTGAATTCATCAAACCAAAAATCATTCTTTCAAATTGTCCAGTTTCATCTGGAGTGATGAATGCAGTCTTCAATTTGGCTTCTTCAGTCAACGGAATCTGTAAATATCCATGAGCTAGATCTAATGTTGTAAAAATGTTACAATCAGTTAACCTTTCAAATTGTTCCTCGATAGTAGGTATTGGGTAAGGTACTTTTTCCGTTTGTTTTTTATAATTAACTTCCAGGCGGGGCTCACCAGTTTTCTTTACAACCAACAACACAGGACTTGCATATTGACTGTTAGTATCCGTCACTATTCCAACCTCTCTCCATTCGTGTATAATTTTAGATATAGTTTCCCGTTTTTTCAGACTCGCTTTGTATGGTTTAGAAATAACCGGCATATTATTATCACGAATGTCCATCTTCATTAAATCTGTGCAACCCAACTCAGAGAGACTGAAAGCAAAACACTCCCTGTACTTGTTCAAAAGTTTAACCAAAGAATCCCGAACTTCAATAGATGTATTTTCTTCAATATTAACACATTCAATATCTATAGGTTGACGCAGTACAATTGATTTATCACTTTCGGAAGACCGTTCGTTGACACGACCAATTGTGCTACCGTTTTTCACAAAAATTTCTTTTGAAGAAGTGTTCATCACGGGAACTTGTATTTTATGCTGATTCGCAAAAGAGTTTATGAGCATAATACTACCCGCTTTGACAATGCTGTCACCATTGGCTTTAACATATGTTTTAACACAATCAGGTTCAATGTCCATACTTTGAAATGGAAAACTTTCCCGCCACGTGAAATTCAATTCATTGTCTATTCGATAGTATACTATACTAGAATGTTCAGTAAATGTTCGCCCGATAATTGCATCAACGCTCATCATATCATCTTTGACAACGCACATTGGTACTACATCTACAAATACTAAGTCTACGCTGACCTTTGCATCGAATATCCCAATACTTTTGATTGGAGACTTGCCACTACCAAAACCATATAAGTCAATTTCATCAAGGTGTATTGGCCAACGATATCTTTTCACCAAGCTCTCTTTCACAATGCATACTGAACTACCAGGATCAATCATACCATATACTTCCATTCCATTGATTTGAACTACTCTCAAAAATTTCTGAATGTTACTATCAGTAACTTGTGTGTCCTTATCATCAAATTGAAATTGCTCAGTCCCATTAGTTCTGGAAGTTAATTCGTATTCATCAGTTACCTTCATAATTTGGTTCTTTTCAGTGTCAGCTACAATGTTCTGCTCCTGTCTCTGAGAACTCATTGATCTTGATCCATTCGGACAGTTCCTGGCGATATGAGTTTTATCCTTACATATGTAGCATAATCTAACCCTTTCATTAGGACAATTAGGTCTCACATGGTCTGTTTCTCCACACTGGTAACAAATTATATTTCGTTTTGTTTGAACATTATCTTTGGCATGAAAATATTTCTTTATCATCGACAGTAGTTGTTTTTCTTTGAAATTTATTAATATTTTCTGCCATTCTGTTGAATTCAAGCATGCCATGTAGCAAATTGTCGGAATCATTGTGCGTTTTTGCTAAAATTCCTTGTATCATATCTTTATTTGCCAAACCCATGAGGATATGTTCCTTAGTTTCATAAATATCCAAGTTCAGAGCTTTACAAAGTGCAAACTTTTCATGAAAATAAGTCGATAAAGATTCACCATACCTCTGAACTCATTTTTGCATTGAGTTCCATCTCTGGGTCAAACTTATTTGAACACAAAATGTATTCTCGAATTTCTTTTGGAATTTTTCCCATGTATCTAAGACTCCCAAATTTGCATTGTACCAGCTGATTGCAGCTCCAGTAAGGTGCGACTTTGCAGTTTCAAGAGTAAATTCCTCTGGCCATGCATGCAACTTAGCAGTACTTCTCAGTCTATCAATCCAGTTCTTCGCACTTCCATCACATTCGCCATTAAAATAATATGATATTTTTCGGGTTCGCTTCTCCGGATCATCACTTCCAGCACCTTCGTCATTTGGTCCATCATTTTCAGCTGGGAGTGGAGTAGCATGTTGGTACTCAGCGGATCCATAGCCCCCATATTCATATCCTCACAATTCAACATAATGATAACTGACGTTTCAGGACTTCAAATTACAAAACCTTCTATGAACGATTGCAGCAATTCAGCATTCAATTTGGCGTTCACCACTTCTGATAATGTTATCTCTCTAAATTGTTGTGGGCTTCAATTAATCGCAAAGGAACTAATAACTCTGAATAAATACTTTTATTTCGTCAAATCTCGCTAACATTAAAAAAACTCTCGTTCCCTGGTAACCATTCCTCATCTCAGTTCCGTGTATACAAAGTGATCAATATTTTATCAATATATATCATGTGGAATTTTTATGAAAGTGTTACCAATGCGATGTTCATAAAATGTGAATCCAGAACATTTTTTCCATGTCTATGCTCTGTGTCAAGTTTCAAGTCGAATCAACCGTTGAAAAAAATTGGAATGTCGAAAGAAGCGATACACCCCCTGAATAAAAGTTTCGATCAATGTCCAAGTGGTGGAATTTATTTTAAGTTTTGGTCAAAGTATCGCTGCTATATTATTTTGAAAATCCAGAATATTATTGAAATGATAATTGATATATTTATCGAGCACAATATTCACGATTAACGTTCAAATAAAGAGTGAAAAAGGCCAAAAATATCAAAGATCACCCAGCAAATACTTACCCATTTTGTATTTTCAAATAATTTCAAAATCCTAACCCTGATAAGGAATACTTGTTGAAGTGGTTGAAGTTTTATGGTTGAGTGGCGTTGCAATCTCAATTTGACATCCCTATTGTGTTGTTTCTTCGATAATAGGAGAGGATTTTCACAGATGAGGGCGCTTATGTGAACAGAATTATTTTTATCATCAAAACATGTTTATATTCCACTGTTACGTACGTGGTAGGGGTAATGGAATCGACTGCAGCGCGTAATGTGGTCAAATCGGGCATTTTTGAAGGGCCGTCAGTTTCGGAAACGCTCCAGGCATGAAACTAAGAATGGATAAGGCCATATATACCGTGAACCGTGACGTTTTGACTTGAGTGATGTTTTTGTGACATTTTTCTATCGATGCTATTCCATCGAACAAAAATTTCAAATGAAATATTGGACTAAAGCCATATTACGCGACACGAGACTACATGTCGACTTTTCATGTCACATCTACAACAAATTGAAAAAAATTATAATTCACATAATGTTCATATATCCACGATCAATAGCTCTCTCCTTTGAATCAAAGTAAGTAAGCTAAAGTGAGATTGTATCGGCTTTCGGGAGGGTTGTAGCTTCAGGGGTCTCTTGATGTCAAAAAGTTTTATTAATATTTTGTTATGAATAAAATAAAATGAATTTTGTTAAAAATTTTTTGTTCTTCTATCAATTAATGTGAAAAGTTTATCGAAATTGAGTCAAACCAAAAAAAAAAAATTAGAAAAATATTATTTTCCCTCTGAATTTGAGAAAGAATTTTATCTTATACCTACCCTGAACTAGGAGATAGCTGCCTTATTTTAATATCAAAAAAAGTCATTTCTCTAGATAAAATGTTTTCACTTAACCCTTTTTATATACAAATTTTCAAAATTATGAGTCCAGTAGCTATAAGTCTCTCATTTTTGATCACGGTCGTACGTGATCCAGTTTAATAATGATGTTGAATACCGACCCGAATACGTCACTTCGTTACGAACATCACCGCTTAAGGTTATGAAGTTAAAGAAACTAATTCTTTCAGAAGAGTTTGTGAATAATTGGCGTTAGAAAATGTTAATACCAATGTTTATTTCGCACAAATACCTTCTTCAAGCGGGTAGAGTTCTTTCCTTCCGCTGGCTGGATGGATCTTGCTCTGATTTCAAAGGTGAGTTGAAATTTGATCAGACATTTCGTATTTCGAGAGACTGCTCTCCAGTTTCTTGTGTTTGATTAGTTTGCACGCACTTTCAGGATTTCACTTTACTTTTGTCTAATTTGTAGTTTCTACCGGCAAAATTTCCGTTCTCGACCATAGAGATTTTCTCACATTCACTTTTCTCTGATTATTTTTTTATTTTCACTCTTATTATTAAATAACAACTAACTTATGGATAATATGTACATGAACTAATTAATTGAACAACATAGATTTATTTACATTCATTTTCTCATATTCTGGCTTATCAATTTTTTATTATTTCAAAAGTTTTTTTCAGTTTCTCATCCTTTTCAAAACTGTCGAAGTCATTTTCTCCTGGTTTCTACATAATTCATTTACAGTGTGATTTTTTTTATTGACATTATTAGTATTGATGATTTTTGATAAATTTACTAACTTCTCAATATCTGACATTCCTCAAATGATTCTATTCTTGCTTATCAATGTTTGTTTTTATATTTGTAGGTTCATGAAGACAATTCCTGGTTCATTTCCATGAAACGACATGCCTCGGATGAAGTGTCCGCCAAGGATATTTAGAGTGGCCATGTTGGTCTCCTGATCTAACTCAATTAGATGATTTTGTGGGGATACCTTATGTCCAAAATTGAAATCTATTATAAATTGGATATACTTTCCTTCGATAATAAATGACAAAGAACTCGAGACATAACTGACAAAATAGTCAGTCAATTTTTATTTTTCTCAATGACTCCGCACGACTGGCCAGTCCATCGTCAACACAGATTCATCTTCAAGATCTCAAGAGAAGGAAAGACGGAGTTTAAGAGAAGATCTTGAACGCACGAACCGATTAATCAGTATCAACCACCAGTCCATTTTTTCTCTCGTGAGTTTGACTCAGAAAGCTACAGACATAAAAATCATGATGCATGAAGAAATAATTTTAGTGTTTTAACTATTGCTGGAATCGTCATTTCCGACAATGCCAGGAGGGCAATTTCTTCAATGTCATAAATAAAATCCTGTCTTGTCTGAGTTTTGCTCAATTTTATATATGTAGTGGAGTCTTCATTAGAAACATTATAATCACTTGTTTGGCATGAATGCACATTGGGTGAAAGCGATATTAGTTCGGTGTTTGGGTAATTGAGCTCTGTTGAATCTGCATATGCATATCTTGGCATTGGAAAATTCTGGTTGAGGTTTTCTAGCAATGAATTCACATATTTCTCCCGAGGATTGTTTTTTTATACGGATGTAATGGTAATGGGTGGTCATCAGCGACTATGCTCCAATGGTCCCTTTTTGCAAACACGAGCATCTTCAATCACCCCATGGCGGATACCTGTACGGACGTCTTTGACCTCCTCATGAAGGTCGAAATATTTTGAGAGAGTGCAAATCCTCTTCCCTCATACTAGCGGGTCCGAAGACGTTTTATCTGAGCCTGAGGTATATTCCACATTCACAAAGAAAGTCGAAGGACTTCTCCCCCTCTTCTCCGCATTCCGCGCATAGTGGGTCTGCCACAACCATGATGAGAGTCAGATGTCTCCAGTGTCCCGTTGAAACTCCCTCCAGAAGTCAGAGTTCTTGGCGGTTCACCTTCAGCCCTGTCAGGCCCCGATATCATCCGCTTTGACTGCCCGTAGCCGTCTTTCCCTCTCTACTCTTCTCCTCATGTTTCAACGGCCAACTCATACAGTACCGTTCCTACTAGTCTCCTTGTTATGCAGAGTGTGGGTTCGGGCCCTCAGTAGGGTTGCCCAGCTCCTTGCTTGGCTAGCTGGTCCGCCCGCTCGTTGCCCCCGGTTCATGCGTAGTCTGGGACCCACATTGGCGTTATTTCTTTTTCTGTCCCAAGGCTTTCTCTCCAGGGCGTCTCTGCAATGCTGAACCAGTTTTGATATAGTTCTGGTTGCGTTCAGAGCTCTGATAGCGGCCTGACTGTCGGAAAAGACATATACATATCTCTCTGAGCCTGACCACACCTCTTTTATCCCGATTGCCTCCAGGATGACATACACATCTCTGCTGGATATGAATCTAAAACAAAATCAACTCAATCACGCTGATATATTGATTTTGCAGCACTTCCTGATATAATTCTCATGGAAATGAAACCATTCGTTTCGAAGCTGACTGATTTTGAATATATTACCAACGTGGAAATCTGGAGCGGTTCCATATATTTGGATATATTAGTATTCACGTAGTCTATCCGCTGACCCGTATAATTTTTATTCTGCTTCTGGGAAAGGCGATTGATTGAATGCCACTGGTTGGTGGAAAGCCACAAACCCCGTTGAATTTTGTGTTTTCTATCGCGGAAAGTCGGTCGATCGCCTACGAAGCCGTAGGTCACATAAAAGAGGTCGAGGAAAACAAATCTGATCGCGAAAGCATTACAATAAATTCGCGTGTCAGCTCCAGAGACGGTTTTTGGAGTTTTGAATGCAAATTTTGATTCGGTTCTGGCCGCGATAACTATTCGAAAAAAGTGTTTGAATGTATTCGTACATGGTTGGTAAACTTCAACCGAGCTCAAGTATATTTAACCGATTATTTCATTGGAGCTTTTTGGATATATAGGGGTGTAAAGGGAGGGGGCGGAGTTGCCATTTACATTCGGCAAAATCTGAAATGTAATATCATAACCGCAATAGATAACACGGATATTGAACAGTTGTGGGTCTGTATTCATAATCTAAATGTCAAATTAGCAGTAGGAATTTTCTACAGACTTCCAGACACCCCAGCCTTTCAATTTATAAATGAACTTGATAATAGTTTGAACTTTGTGGCATCTAAATTCGATTGCATTCCGAGCGCTGGGGATATGAAC
This sequence comes from Zygogramma bicolorata, assembly GCA_032362365.1. Lineage (NCBI taxonomy): Eukaryota > Metazoa > Arthropoda > Insecta > Coleoptera > Chrysomelidae > Zygogramma > Zygogramma bicolorata. The sequence continues at coordinate 62,427 of JAVJAQ010004640.1, forward strand.
ATCGATCTATTAGGTATGTCAGTACTGGTCAACATGTTTACAAATATTCTAGATTCCTATGAACTTTCCCAACTTATAACGGAACCTACTAGATTCACATCCACATCAGCCAAGTTGCTGGACGTGATAATAGCTTCGAACAACATGAAACTCACCAATATTGAAACTGAGGACTGCTCCACATTCAGTGACCACTGTCTTGTTTCATGCACTCTATGCAGGTCCAAAGGTAAGGTAGAACCATTCATGTATACATTTCGAGATTACAGAAACTTTAACTCCCGTGACTTTGAAGATGATTTATCTAGGATAGATTTCAGTCCATTTCTCAATTTTGATGACGTGAATCAAAAACTTGAATTTCTCAATGCTCAAATCCTAGGGCTCTTCAATTTAAACGCACCAATAAGAACCGTTCGAATCACAAGGAAGAAATCACCCTGGCTCACTGATACACTTATAGAAATGATGAAACTGAGAGACAGAGCACTCAAAAAGTACAAACAAACACATGATATTATTCACTGGAATTACTACAAAGATCTTAGAAATGAGGTTAACTATGCCACCAAGAGAGAAAAAAAGGCTTACTCACAATATAAAATCAATAACAAAGAAAATATGTGGAAAGTCCTACGTCAACAAGAAGTAACTACTAAAAAAGAATTCCAACTACCTCCTTGTCTGAATGATCGTAATGAAGTGAACGATTTTTTCGCTTACATAGGCTCTGATTCAAATAACCCCGATTATACACTGATAGACTATTTTTCTTCTAACAAAATTGATAACGTTGAAACATTTGAATTCACACCAGTAGACGAAAATAAGGTTTTTGTGAAGTTGCTGTCAATAAAATCTCTGGCTGTGGGTCCCGACCAAATTTATATTCAAATGATTTTACATTCTTACCTTACATCACGCACTTATACAATTTTTATACACGAAATAGAATTTATCCTACACTGTGGTAAACCGCTAAAGGCATTCCAATTCCTAAAAAATCAGATTCCATCCATCTGACTGATCTTCGTCCCGTAAGCATTCTATGCACATTGTCGAAGGGTTACGAAAAAATTATTGCAGAACAAATGAGAGCTCATTTAGATACCTTTAATATTCTTCCCGAACAGCAGGCAGGGTTTCGCGAGCAGCATAGTTGTACACTGCTCTTTTGAAGGTAACAGTGTTGAAATTATCCTGAATGTTTTTATTCATCATTGATACTCTGTACATATCTGGGATGTTTCTATGTATTCATTTGTTATATTTACTTTGATGTCTGTATGATTAGTTAGTTTAATGTCAGTTATATAATTCAATCATTTTCTTCTCTGTGAATTCATTCACTCTAATGAAAACTGTTGCTGAATACAGTGTTTCAGTAATTATCACAACAGGTTATGGGCCCAGTCACGACCTGTAGTTACTGAAAATACGAGTAGAAATTAAGAGTCAGCTTTTCTACTACCACTTGCAATACGATAGATTTAATAAAAGTATTACGTTTTACGCGAGTTTAGTAGTTTTGGCTACATTAGATATAAGTACTTGATTTTTCAATTTGGCAACGTCGTTTGAGATTCGAAACAGTCTAGAGCTGTCAGAATGACGTTACAAACTATAAACTATATTGCTTTGTCTGTTTCTCACCATCTTAAAATAAAATCAAAATCTTCACTTGGAGGATATATGGGCACATTTTCAATAAATTCAAAGAATGGTGTGTGTGAATAATGTTCTATCGGAAAATCGGGTATGTACACTGACAAAATAACAGTTCAGAGTAGAATTTTGGAATCTGGATTGAGTGCTTAGTAACATTTTCTTTTCGAAAAAATGACTTTTTCATGGTTTCCGCGCCAAATTTTCTATTTTTTTATTCATCTTGAGCCCTTTAAAACGTTCTCCAAAATTTTTGTGGAAATTGGACGCAATCCAGGATTCTGAAACTTTTCCCCCAAATCTTTCATGAAAATAAATTGGTAGCATGTGCAATTAGAGAACACAACAATTTGTATAAATTATTATTTCGTACAGTAATTCTGAATGCCAATGCTGTCACTAAAGACAGTTTGAAAATATGGCACGAACGTCTCGGCCATGTCAACGTTAAATCTATTCGAGAAATGGTAGAAAAAGGCTTAGTTGAAGGTGTAGATTTCAATGACACGAATGAATTTTTCTGTGAAGGCTGTGCATATGGTAAACAGCATAGATTGCCATTCAAGGAAACGTCCCATCCAAAGATGAAACCTGGCGAACGCATCTTCAGTGATCTATGTGGACCGATGGCAGTAGCTTCTGTGCGAGGTGCAAGATACTTTTTATCTTTCAAAGATGACCATTCAGGCTACCGTGTGGCTTACTTTGTGAAACACAAGTCCGATGTATTTGATTGCTTCAAAGCTTTTTGCAGCAATGTCAAAAATAAATTTGGTAGTACAATCAAAGTGCTTCATGTGGATAATGGATCTGAGTATTGTAATCAGAATCTGAGAAAGTACCTCAGGGACCAAGGAATCGAGATGGAAAATACGGCTCCCTATACACCTCAGAAGAACGGCAGAGCAGAACGAGATAACCGTACAATCGTTGAAAGTGCCAGGTCGATGCTTCACAGTGCTAAAATGCCGAAATACCTTTGGGCGGAAGCAGTAAATACAGCAATTTACATACTGAACCGAACTCCAACATCTCAAACTCCTGGTTTTACCCCATTTGAAGTATGGACAACTAAGAAACCGATTCTCAGTCACATCAGAACTTTTGGAAGTGAAGCTTTTGTACACATACCTGATGTGAAACGTAAAAAGTTTGATTCGAAGAGCAAGAAACTGTTTCTTGTTGGTTACGATGATAACTCAACAAACTATAGACTCTACGAACCAAAAACGAAAAGCATTATAATCTCCAGGAATGTGATATTCAATGAAAATGTTAAAGGTTTTGAAGATGAAGAGAATATCATTCCAGTTGATGTCAGTGCTGATTATGATGATGAAAATGATGTGACAGCTTCATCTAGCATTCCTGCAGATCAAATCGAAGCCGAAATCGATGAAGATCAACCCGAAAATCATGATAGAAGACAATCTCAAAGAACTATTCGTCCACCAGCCAGATTCGATGACTTTGAGCTAAACTTGGTCGAAGTTGATTTACCCAGTACATACAAAGAAGCTTTGAAATCGAAAGATTCGGAAGAATGGAAGAAAGCAATCTCTGATGAATTAATAGCTCTAGAGAAAAATGATACTTGGGAGAGAACAAAACTTCCACTAGAAAAAACACCAATTCACTCAAAGTGGGTATTCAGAGTGAAAAGAAACCCCGATGGATCTATAGATCGCTACAAAGCTCGACTTGTAGCAAAAGGTTTTTCGCAGAAGAAAGGTGTAGATTATTCAGAAATATTCTCACCAACCACCAGATATGATTCTATACGAGTTTTGCTAGCCATTGCAGCAGAAAACAATTTCCATATGATGCAGTTTGATATCAAAACTGCATTCCTCCATGGCAAACTCGAGGAAGAAATATACCTGAAACTTCCTTGTGATATGCAGAATGATGGAATTTACAGGCTTAAAAAGTCGCTTTATGGATTGAAGCAAGCCCCAAGATGCTGGAACAACAAATTCAATGACTTTCTTAGTAATTTTGGCTTCATCCAATCCCAAGCTGATAAATGCGTCTATCGTTGTGATCTTCGTGGTGCAAAAGTTTTACTGGTGATTTACGTAGACGATGGACTGATTTTTTCGTCAAGTAAAGGAGCAATTCAAATGGTTCTGTCAGAACTACAAACAACATTTGAAATAACTGTAGGTGAACCAACTTATTTCGTGGGATTAGAAATAAAACGATTTGACAATTCTATTTGCATCAGTCAATCCAGTTATGTTAGAAAGCTCATAAACCGTTTTGGACTGGAAGATGCTAAACTCGTCAGTACTCCTTTGGATCCACATACCAACTTATCCGCTGAAACTGAGCCATATCTAGAGGAGAATGAAGTTCCTTATCGACAAGCAGTTGGGTCTCTCATGTTTGCCGCTATTGTAAGCAGACCAGACATAATGCATGCAGTAGGAGTTGTGAGTCGTTACCTCAACAAGCATACCAACGCTCACTGGAATGCAGTCAAGAGAATAATAAAATACTTGAAAGGAACACCAGAATATGGCATCAGATATCAGAAAACATCAATCTTACCACTTTTAACTGGATATTCAGACGCAGATTATGCTGGTGATTTAGAAACACGACGCTCTACTACTGGTTATGTCTTCAAAATCAGTTCTGGACCTGTTACTTGGGCCAGCAAACGTCAGAATGGTGTTACACTATCAACGACTGAGTCTGAATATGTGGCTGCATCAAATGCTGCCAGAAAAGCAATTTGGTTGCAACAACTATTGGAAGACATCGATCAGCATGTAACAAAACCTACGACAATATACATAGATAACCAGAGTGCAATCAGGCTTATCAAGAATCCCGAATTCCATAGCCGAACAAAGAATGTTGATGTTCGTCTACATTTTATCAGAGAAAAATACGAAGAAAGAAATATATTCCCAGAATACATTTCTACAACAGAACAGCAGGCTGATATTTTCACAGAAGCATTGTTTAAAAGGACATTTCAGTATCTGCTCGCACTGTTGGGAGTTGAGAGCATTCAACTTTCAAGTTATACAGGGAGTTACCAAAACATCCAGAAAGTGGGAGTGTTGAAATTATCCTGAATGTTTTTATTCATCATTGATACTCTGTACATATCTGGGATGTTTCTATGTATTCATTTGTTATATTTACTTTGATGTCTGTATGATTAGTTAGTTTAATGTCAGTTATATAATTCAATCATTTTCTTCTCTGTGAATTCATTCACTGTAATAAAAACTGTTGCTGAATACAGTGTTTCAGTAATTATCACAACAAACAGATGATCTGTACTCATCCATTGATCGAAATAAACTATGTGCTCTTGTTCTGATTGACTACTCGAAAGCTTTTGACAGAATAAATCATGATCTCATGTTAGCCCTACTGAACTATATAGGTTTTTCTGAAAATGCTATACTTCTCATGAGTCATTATCTGCATAAGCGTAGCCAATATGTGGCTCTTGGATCTAATGTCTCCTGTAAGCCAAGGTGTACCACAAGGTTCGATCTTGGGTCCCCTACTCACAATCTATACATCTGAATTCCATAAATATTTACATCACTGCCATTCAGTATTTTATGCTGATGATACTCAGATCTATCTAGATTTCGGAGGAGAAAAACTAGAGGAGGCCTGTGAAAAAATGAATGAAGACCTGGACAATCTCTGCACAATCTCTCAAAAATTCTGCCTACAAATCAATAGTTCCGAAACTAAAGCGTTACTGTTTGGCAAGACAAAATCTCGTAGGGAAAAATATGATACGGTCTCAATAAAAATCAATAATGAACACGTAAGATTATCACATTGCGAGAAAAACCTCGGCCTGATAATGGACGACGATCTCTATTTTACAGACCATATATCCACACTAGTGAAAAAAGCTTTCTGTAATCTCAAAATGATATATCGTAATCGAGAAATGTTGACCAGAAAGGCGAAAATAATCCTTCGTGAATCTCTAGTACTGTCGCAACTCAACTATGGAGACTGTATCTTTGGGACTGCCCTGAGACAAATTGATAAAAATCGTCTCCAACGAATACAAAACTCTTGTATTCGACTTATATTTGGTATAACAAGGAAAAACCCCACCTCTACCTACTTGTCACAATTGAGTTGGCTGAATATGGAAAACAGGCGTCTCTTGCATATTACAATAGTGAGGACTCACAAGCCTACATTTCTGTATAAAAAAATTAAATACATATCGGATATCCAGCACAGAGAACTTCGTTATGAAAACAAAATATGGTACCTATTCAAGAAGAGATTAAAGAATGCCCTCCTTCTTTGGTGGATCTTGGATCAAAGTCCCAGAGATCAGTTGCTTCCATAGCGCACTCCATTTCACCATTTTTCTCCATTGATTTTTTTTGACATTGCTTATCGCTTTCTATTTCATCTTCTATTCATTTTCAATTATTTGTTATTGAGACCTTGTTCTTTAAATAATATTTCAACTCAACCTTTTGAAGTTAGCACACTTTCATTTGACAAAGGAATTTTTTTTAAGGAAACCCCCAAGGATTCCAGAGTAAAAGTTGCTTGGTTTGCAAAGTTGTATAATTTCCTTCAAATTTCACAAATTTATCATTACTTCGAAACATTCGCCCTACCGATTTTCGAACAAAACATTATTCAAAATTTGTAAGTTCTATAAATACGCAATTTCAATATGTTTTTATAATTCCTATAGCATTTCTTGTCTTCACCGACCTCACAAAATCATCAATTACGGACACAATTTCAAAAACATGCTGTTAATGCACTGTTCATATATGGGAAGTAGAAAATGAGACAAATATTTCCAGTTTATCGGCTTTATTGAATCAAATCATCCTACGATGGCCTTATAATCCAACAACAACAATGAATCACCTGCTTATTTGTTTTCTTTCGTCTTTTTGAGCCATTTCATTACTGCTTCTTGAGTCAATTATCTATCCGCATTGACATTAGTCAAATCAGCAGCTCCTACAAAAACGTTACCTTACTTTTGTACTTTCTCAGATTGTGATAGACAAAAATTACCCAAAAAACTACAAAGGCAGGAAATGAGTATCTATTATTGTTCAATAATAAAGTATCTAGTGATAATATCAATAAAAATTATTTTTTATGCTCTGTGACACTAATGATGAACAAATATTACTGTAGATTATATTACTCACTCAGAATGAAATTGTGTTATATCCTCGGATGTCTTCAATACATTCAGTTATTTCTTTATTAAAATCATTTTTTCTTATTCGAACGTACAGCTTCTAGACAAAATATAGTTCTGAGAAAAGAGAGTCACAAGCTCAATATCACAAAAAAATGTTTGATTCATTGAAAATTTACTATTAGATCATTCGGTGAACATCATCATACGAACAGAAATTGCTTCAGTGTTCTCAAGAAAATATGAAAATACCCAGAGTATTTTATTTATTCTGGTAATTTGTTGAATATTTCAATTGAGTTTGCAATGAGATTATTCTTTCCTTTATTGAAATGAACATTTTTAGGATGAAAAGTATTAAAACTTATATAATATTTTACCGTGTATACTTTAGTTTATCAGAAATGATTTTCACATATTTTTTCATGATTTGTTGAGCTCAGCTTTCTAGAATGTATTAGGCAGGTTGAAGTCATTTTATTGGTCATTTTGTATAATTCTGAAGATGAGATGTCTTAAGGATTTTTGAATATCACCTCTATTGCTTTATTCATTGAACGATAATCGCGATCAAATATCTGAAGTAAAAAAGTTTGTAAGAATTATACATCAGAGTCAGAATCTAAACATTTTTATTTATTAATTTCATTCTTCGAATTGCGCCCGAAAATGAAAATATATAAATTTTTCCATTTCATTTATATGTTTTTCAAAATTTGAAGGATTTCCAATGATAAGGCCAAAATATTCTGACTTTGAACTTCGGTGATAGGTTCAGCATTTTTTGTTTTTATTTTTGAAATATCGTTTATTTAAAGAACATTCATTACAATAACACTGGTTTCGAGAATAATAGAACTTAGAGTTAAAGTGATGCAAAGGCAGTTACATAAACTTTCCGTTCTCTATAAAAACTCTTATAATTATTCAAATCTTTTACAGACTTAGGTGAATTATTGAATGTTTTAATTGCATCTAAAATCGGATTGTTCGTACCTATATTTGTCCTTGTATGTATTTGATAAATGTCATTATGGGAAGGTGTTTGGTAATCATGTACACCAAAGCAGAAATCAATATTTATGTTACATTTTTGTTGATTGTTTAATACTTTTAGTAGTTTATGTTTAACAAGTTTGCACTGTTTTATATCCAGAATTTCTTTCAATAGTATTACATCCAATTCTGAATGAATTATATTTGTGCTCGTAAGCCAATTATATTTAAATAATATTTTGAGGATTTTATTTTGCAATTTCTGGGCTTTATCAAAATTTACCTCTCCACACATTTCCCACATAGGCAAGAGATACCTGAAATGTGTTTTAAGAAAAACGCATTGTAGTCTTGGAATTTATTTTTCATAGAAAGATAATATTGACATTTATACAAAGCGGATATCATTGAAACTTCTCTCAGAGATTCTGGAAATGTGTAGAGACCAGTTCAAGTTTTCATCTTCAATTAATACTAAATATTTTATACTTCTTTCTCTATCGGTACACCATTTATGTTAAGATGCAGTTCATTCGTTATTTCATTCTTCTGCTTAAATACAATATATTTGGTCTTGTCAATATTAATTTTTCAATTTTTCCCAAAAAAGCCATTTGAGATGAACACTAAGATCATTATTTACTTGATTATTGAGGGTGATTTCATCTGTTCCGGTGTATAGCAGAACAGTATCATCTGCAAAGGTGAAATATCTTGCCTCTAGACTGGCAAGTTTAAGGTTGATTACATAATGAAAACATAAAATCGGTCCGAGAATCGACCCATGTAACACCCCGTAAGCACTGGACGACCAATCACTACATGTAAATTGAAGCTTTACATATTGATTTCTATCAAGTAAATATGTTTCAATCAAACTGTACATTATCCCGCCTAATCCTATTCTGAATAATTTACTCAACAAAATATCTATGCTCACCACGTCGACAGACTTTTTCAAGTCGATAAAAACTGCTACTACTTCTTTCCCATCTACAGCCCTTGAGATATAATCTATGAAGTCAACGGCAGCACCAAGTGTTCTACTATTTATGAAACCATATTGATATTTATCTGTCAGTTGGTTATAATCATTGAAATATAACATTCTTTTCATTATTAATTTTTCTAGGATTTGAAAAAATGTACACTCAATACCGGAATAGGTCTGTAATTGTTCATACATTTTTTATCCCTCGACTTGAAGAGTAATTTTACTTATCTTCAGTTCTTGTAGAAAAATTCCGTAAGGATATTGATTTATTATTATGTAGTTCCCTCACAGGAAAATTTTCGTTCGATTGATTAATTTCAGTTTTTACATCTTTCACAATCGATCCACCAACCTGTAAAAAATACTCACTCTATTTATTAACTATATCTATTTGACTATTTACAATATTATTATCTATCAAAAGTGAATCAACGAGTACTTCATCTGTTTTATTTTTTATAAAGCTTTGTATGAATGCCCATTGTTTTTTACATTATGCCCGGCTAATTTCCATCTTTCTCGAAATTAACGAAGTTTTAAAGCTCTTATCTTATTGTTTATCTGATCCTTATTGTTTTTTTATCATCTCATGGACTTCACTATTCATTCAGGTATTATTTGAACGAATTTTGAATTTCTACTATAATCAGACTTCTTTTTACATTCACTGCCTAAATCAATTAGTTGTTTGATCGTTGCCACATGTATTCTGAAAACTTTTTCCCTAAATCAATTTACAAACCCATTATAATTCACAGATTTTACTACATAACCTATCTTTGGCTTATGAATGTGTACATAAGTTTTAATATCAATTAATATCAATTTGGGATCGGGAAGTGCATTTTCCTCTAAATTAATTTTATAATTCAACTTATCACTATAATAGTCACTAAAAACATGGTCTATAAGAGACTTGGACACTCGTTCTGCAGATTAACATTCATATCACCTATTATATAGTGATTTTTAGGGTGCTTTGTTCTGAAAATGGAACAAACTGACTATTATTAAGGAAGGGTGGTTTATAAATAATAGTTTTTTTCAAATGATGCATACCTACGCTAATACACACCCAGTTCATTGGCTCATTTGTGCTTGATTTCTCAATTTCACGAAATTTGATTTCCGTACATATACAGCTACGCCGCCCCTTCTCCCAACTCTGCAGGAATGAACAGCAGAGGAGTCATTGATTTGATGAAGGAATGTTCCATTCTCTCCAACCACGTCTCAGCAACCAAGAGTATATCACAGTCTTGTTTCACAACAAAGTACTCCACAAGATCCAGTTGTTTCTGATACTTTGCAAGTTCATATATGCAATATTTAGTTTTTCGCGAGGCCTTTCTAGTTTTCCAATAAATTTTCTTCGTTGAGAAGGACTTTTGAGTGTTCATTCTTCCTCAAGAGAATATTTCAGTTACCAATCCAGATTGATTTGTAAATATTATCTTTTTTAATGAATGAATAAATGAAAGTTTATTTTTGCAAGCTCATGGTTCAGAAATATTTTATTCTCTTTTCTATATTCTTTGTCGGTGCTCCCATCTCAAATTTTTTCTTTGATTTAACGAGTTTTCTCTTAGTTGTTTCGATTTCGAATATTACTTTGATAATATTATCCTGTCCATTATCCTTGCCCAAAGGAAAAGCTGTGAATTTGCTTTCATGTTTGACCCCAAGGTAGGTTCCAATTTTATTTATAATTTCTGGTAGATACTCATTTTCTTGGTATCCCTCCACCAACAAATTGTTCTTTGAAGCTTTTTGCTCGTTTTTGTTCAACTGACGTTTTTTATTTAATCCAATATCATTCGTATTCGACAGTACGAGAGTACGAGTATAAAATTGTGAGTCGGTGGTACCAACAAGAACGGATCTCAAAAGTGTAAATTTACGTGTGATTCCTATTCCCTCCCAACCAACATCCTTACACAAGCCACAATTTCTCGATCACTGGGCGAATGCATCCCCTATAACCAGAAGCTACAGGATGAAGAGAAGGCAAGGTGAAAAATGCTTTCAACTCCGTGTGGAATATATTAAAGAGATATATACTTCGGAGGATAGATTCTCCTTCAAAAAATCTTCATATTCGTCGAATATTCATTTTAAAGCCGGAAATGAGACGTTACCAATGTATTTGTCACATTGCCAAATACTGCTTTTTTTTTTAGTCTGAAGATCGATGACCATTCTCTTAGGCCCATTCCAGTTATTTCATATCGTCTATGACCTACTCCCAAAATGGAAGCACGTATTGTGTTGCTAGCGTCATGAATATTTTTCTTAGTTCCGGACAAAATAGGATGAATAATTTAGAATTGAGTATATTTGAATGAAATCCGGAATCCAGTTGTATTATCAACCACTCGAAATAACATTGCATAAAATACATGTTTTGGTGAGAACTGAAAATGAGTCATTTGAGCTTAGATGTCCAAAACATATTCTGTGAATATATAAATTGTAAACTTTCAAATAACGTCCATCTCCGATCACCTGATGGATCAAATTCTTCAGATATCACAATTGGAGTTCGTAAGTGAACGTTTTCAGTAGCAGTTCCTATATATTTTCGCGTAATGTACAAATCTGGACTCTCTGAATCCACTGGTTGATCATTTCTATATAACAGAATTGAAGATTATCAGTGTATATCCTATGGATGCACAATTCCAGATTTCAAAAACGATGTCCACTTCTAGTCGTCCACTTGGTGAACATTTCTAAATGCCCATAACTTCAATATTCAATGGGCGTACAGTTCCAGATTTCCTGACGATGTCCCCTTCGGAGGGTCCATTGGCTGAATATTTTCGTATGTTCAATGGATGTACAATTACGACATTTACGACCTATGCCCACCCCAGGACGTTCTAGATCTAGATGAACACTTTCGAATTTTTATGCCGACGTTATGTTAAAAATTGGTCGTTCACTGGTTGAAAACTTCTGGATTGAAAAAAAAAAAACTCCCAACTCCATTGGGTGCACATTTATCGAAAATTAAATTATATTTGAAAAATGTTTGTGTGAATGGATATGAAATGGATTTCCAATGCACGATCCGTCTTTTGTGGAACACTGCTCCAAAAAAAACAGTGATCGTACAAAACTTTTTTCTCATCACTGCATAAATTGGAATTCAACGTGGAGTAGAGAACGTTGTACTAATCACTTTTTCTGTACAAATCAACATGCAAATTTTGGTATTTATTACTGTGGCCATCCAGAAACTTGCTTAGGCTATATTCTGTATGATTAGTAAAAGTCCATTGGCTATGCTTTTACTACTCAATTGAGATGGCACATTTCTCTATTATTCCATTCATCAAGTGTTTCTTTCTTCCTGAGAATAGAATGAGCAACGTGAGCTTATCTAAAATGTGAGAAAAAGATACTGCCTCTATCCTGAAACTTGAGAGAAATGGATTCCATTACATGCTCCTTGTACTTTTATTTCGATCAATGAGCTGGAAAAAGTTTCGGAAAGTTTTCATGAGAAAATATTTCGGATAACACCAACAATGACTCTTTCGAAAATTCGAATTTTAACAGATAAATCAACCTAATCCTCACCCATTTATTCGGAGACTTCTAGAATGGTGATTCATCTCATCATTCCCACAAATTCCTCGATTCGTTGTTCGTCTACTTTATTCGTGACATATCTTAATCATGAATGAAATTTCCAGGAGAGAGCGAGGAAGACAGAGGGAGAGTTTGAAGCCCTTTTGGCAATTGATCCCACATATTCATTTATGATATGAGACAAAAAAGTATGTGTTAAATAGAATTTCTACTTCAAATATTCCATTTTTCATCATCAGTTTTGGCCTTGAGTTGCCCTTGATCTCAGGAAAGAAATTGAATGACCAACTCAAAAATCATCAAATGGAGACGCGAAACAAACATTTCACGCCACTGGTTGTAAGTGCACTGTTCATCTAGTTGACCACCAGGAAATGAAGTGTCCGCTAAAGTGCATCCTGTCCGGGAAACGTCCAGGAGACACGTACGTCATCCACCAACTGGATTTTACGTGTTCCGGGCGATGCTCGATTGTCACTATTAATAACCTTCACTCCGACTACCGCAAATCTGAGAATTTGTGTTAACATTTCCGGCAGATGATTGTTGTGGATTCCACCCACACTTTGGTCTGATTGAATTGTGTACGAACCTATCAGTTGAGTCAACAATGAGTGAATTGGCTTCGGTGATTGTTTGCGGTCATTGAGAATGGAAAAACAATGGGATGAAACATTAACGAATCGAATGATATTGGTACTGGTCCCTTTGGCATTCTTGACGTTTTCACATTTCATTGTATGAAAACAAAAGTGAAATGAGAAATACGTATAATCTTGCGTGTTCATTATTATTGCCATCTTCATTTTCACAAACTTCATCAAATACTTCTCAATGAAAGCTTTAATACACTCCATACTCGTGAGGTAATTGCTCATAGAACAAGAACCGTGTGGTATCCAAACAATCGGTGTCATTGAAATTTTCCATTTTTTCAATGGAAATAGAGAATGCCAATAGTAAATTATTCCTTGAGAAAATAAAAATGCCAATATCAACACACAACAAACTATTTTTCCGAAATAAATTCAAAACTTATTTTTCACAATATTCAAAATTTCAAAATGTTTCAGATATCAATCGAAAGGTTTTTTTGAAGGTTCTTGTCAACATTATTATATGAAATCACTTATATCTATATTATCATATGGTTACTTTCATGTAGTGTGTATTCCTGCGACATATTCCTGCTGTGCTCGCGAAAAAGCAATCCATCAGTCTATTACCAAACTGGACTATTTTTTGGTAGTTGCGGATGCTCTGAAATGCTTTCACGAAAAATCATAATAATTTCAAACGTTCTTATTTTTTTCATGTTGGCATTTCGGGGAAATTCCATTGAATGATTTTATAATCAATTCATGGTTTTCTTTCGAATGAGTCATCATATAAACCGCTTGGGTGAACCTCGGTTACTTCAGCAATGAAGTTCAGCAATATTTTTTATCTTTTCCTTAACATCTTGAAAAAGTGACGAGACTTTTAAAAATGATATTTATGTTTCAAAACGAAAGAAAATTGAAGACTGGAAAATTTCGGGAGATGCGATGTCAGGGGGCGACACAACCACAGCAATATTTATTAAGAGGAGAGCGTTACTGACTGGAAATGAAGAGAAATGACCGGGTCGAATTCAAAAATCCGGGCGTCGGGGGCGGTAGAGCTCCAGCAATATTTTTTTAAGGACCCTGCCACCTTCAAATCATAGAAGGGCGTTACTGCTTGTAAATGAAGAGAAATGACAGAGTCGAATTAAAAAATCCGGGCGTCGGGGGTGGTACAGCTCCAGCAATATTCTTATTAAAGACCTTGCCACCTTTATATTACAGGTTTTCCGCTTCAACACCACAACCGTTGCTCTGAACATCTTCATGTGATACTTTTCCGAAATCTCGGCAAAATTCTCTTCAAAATCATCTTTGTCTCCGTTAGTTTGGAAATATTTCCTTTCCTGTCGAAACATATTCGAGATTGAAAAAAAAATTTCTCGATATCATGGTTGGAGGGTGAATGGACGTCGCTTAATCGATTGATTTTCACCGAATCGAAGAATCGAGTTATCTCCTCTCACCTTTGAGTTATTTTTATTTGTGATATGCCAGAAATCGACAATGTTTTCGGCTTCTTACTACACAATCGTTGCTTTGAACATCTCCATGTGGTACTTTTTTCGAAATTCTCGAGGAATTTCCTAGAATATCATCACTGTCTCAGTTCGCTTGGAAATATTACGGTTCTTTCAGAATTTCGTAATTCGAAATATTTTCGAGGTCGGAAAAATAATTTTTTTGATATCGTGGTTAGAGGGTGAATGGACCTCGCTAAATCGATTGATGTTCACAGAATCGAGTTATTCACCTTCTCACCTTTGAGCTGTTTAGATTTGTGATATCCCAGAAATCTAAAATATTCTCGGTTTTTCGCTTCTAATACTGAACACCTGACTAACAACCTGGACATCTTCATGTGATACATACTCGAAATCCTCGTAAAAATCTCTACAAAATCATCTATAACAATCTGGATATGGTGGTAGAAAGGGACCTATTCATTGTTTCATCATCAAAGTCATATCAGACTCATATATAAAAGACAAACCATCGAAAACGACTATCTCAATTGAAATCACAGCAAAGCCATGTTGAATGCAAATGGTGATATCTGACGAGAGTTCAGGAAAATATATCTGAAGATGAGGCCATAACTGGAATACAGACATAAATGGAAAGTGTGGTGAAAGGAACTCTAAAAGCCTTCTGCTTGGGTTTCGGACAGGAACCCAACGGAGGTATTGTGTTCACTATCATCGCAATTGAAATCACAGCAAAGCAATATCAAATGCAAATGACGATATTTGATGGAAGTTCAGGCGAATAGATCGCAAGATGAAGCCAGAACTGGAATAGGGACATAAATGGAAAGTGTTGTGAAACGAACTGTAAATCCTTCTACTTGGGATTTGGAAAGGAACCCAACAGAGGTATTGTGGTAAAAAGAGACCTCATTATCCTTCAATCATCAAAAACATATGAGACCCACATATAAAAACAGACCATCGAAAACAACAACGGTAGGTTCATTATTATGTTTTATCAATGGGATCAAACATTAACGTATCGAATGATATTGGTACTGGTCTCTTTGGCATTCTTGACGTTTTAACATTTCATTGTATGAAAACAAAAGTGAAATGAGTAACACGTATAATCTTGCGTGTTCATTATCATTGCCATCTTCATTTTCACAAACTTCATCAAATAATTTTCTATGAAAACTTTAACACACGCCATACTCGTGAGGTAATTGCTCATAGAACAAGAATCGTGTGGTATCCAAACAATCGGTGTTATTGGCTTTGAAATTTTCCATTTTTTCAATGGAAATAGAGAATGCCAATAGTAAATTATTCCTTGAGGAATAGAGACATAAATGGAAAGTGTTGTGAAACGAACTGTAAATCCTTCTACTTGGGATTTGGAAAGGAACCCAACAGAGGTATTGTGGTAAAAAGAGACCTCATTATCCTTCAATCATCAAAAACATGTGAGACCCACATATAAAAACAGACCATCGAAAACAACAACGGTAGGTTCATTATTATGTTTTATCTTCACTCTTAACGTGATTGAAATCACAGCAAATGATGATATTTGACAAGAGTTCAGGCAGATAGAATTCAAGATGAAGCCTGAACTGAAATATATACAGACATAGATGGGAAGTGTTGTGAAAGGAATTTTGAAGCCTTCTAATCCGGCTTCTTTTTCAGTCAGTAACGGTCTCCTATAATATGAAGGTGGCAGGGTCCTTGATGAAAATATTGCTGGAGCTCTACCGTCTCCGACGTCCGTATTTTTGAATTCGACTCTGTCATTTCTCTTTCATATCCAGTCAGTAACACTCTCCTATAATATAAAGGTGGGCGGGTCCTTGAAAGAAATGTTGCTAGAGCTCTGCCGCCCCCTGACATCTCGTCTCCCAAAAATTTCTATTCGCCTTTTCCATTTTCTTCCATTCTGAATCATAATTACCATTCTCGGAAGCCTATTCTCTATTTCAAGATAAGGAACAAGTAAAAAATATTACTGAACTTCATTGCTGAAGTAACCGAGCTCTCGGGTGAATTATTCGAAAGTTGGTATCGTTACATAGTGATGGAGGAGTGTTTCAATTCAGTGATATTTGTAGATTCAATGGGGATTTCAATTGGATTCCAGAATTTCTACAATGGATCATTGGTGAGATTTCTGCATTTCAACATGTATTTCCAAGATTTCGAGGGGATTTTGTACACCGGATTTCTGAAGTTAAACACCCCTTGATATCGATTCAATTCAATGAGATACCCTTCATACAATATATTAATCAAGTATTGTGAAGAGGCATTGTTTTTGCGTGGTCACAATAAAGAGCTTGAGAATAACTTCAACTCCTTGGAAATTCAGTGAAACATAAATTTTACGAGCTCTATTGTAGGTGTGCAGATAAATGTAACATCCATCCATGTCAGTGGATGTATTTGATATATTTACTTCAATATATCATCCTCAAGTGAAGGGAATTCAAGGCAACATGGAAGCCTTGGAAATTATAAACGGTTGTCAAGTTCGGATCAACTTTGGACGATACGTTCAGACCAGTTTCAATTTTCTTCAGGATAGGTTAAGGGGCTAATACATGCCATAAAACAATTTCTTTAGCGGCAATTACCAGAGAGGACGTTCAATTATATGCGACTAGTGCTACTGCAGGATTTTTCACTGTGGAAATTTTCGCATATTTCAGGTAGTACGAGCCTAAACCAACTGTCTAGGTGAATTGAACTGGTTTGAATCTATTTTTCAAATTTGACACGATTAACACCAATATTTGAGTGCGCTCACGGACTATGTCGCACGAACATGTCGAATTCACAAATACCTAATAACATTTTCAATTGGAATCAGAATGTACCTGAAGATGAAAAGATGCCACAAGTCAATACGTTTTATTCAATTCACAAGATGCATATTTCACTATAATATGTGAACTTAAGTGGAATATGGAGAACGAGAATACCTTTCGTAATAAGGATAAATATAAAAATTTTCGTTAACTTTTCTCAGTTCTATCTCACTGTGCGCAATCGTTTATTCACATCATACAATAGAGAACGACCAACAGTACTTCAGAATAATAGATTTGCTTCCAACATCATTCACCGAAGCCGAAACATCTTGAATAACATTCCATATTTGCTCTCTCCTTATCGTTCCTAAACTGCATCAACACTTACCTTACACTCGACTTTGAGCGGTTCGTCTTTTGCCGCCCCCACGACCCTTCTTGTGACGCCGTCTCCGCACACGGGCTCGAATTTGACGCGGAGGTGGAAAGGGGGGCTCTTCGAGGTGCCCTCTTTGTTGGTCGCCTCGCAGCAGTAACGGCCGGAACTGGCCCGGCTAACACCCTGTAATTAAGGCGAGAGAGTATTAGAAGAGTATGCCCGTTGACGGAAGTTTGAGATTCCGTTTGGCTGAAGATGTGGAGGGGTTCAGGGATTATTTCCCTTGAAGGAGGTCCGTAATTAGAACATGGGTTGAACTGTTACGCAATATTGTATTTATCTTTAAACGTAGAACACATTTTCCATATTGAATTATGTGTGAAGGAAACTCTTTGTGAGAGGAAACTTGGGAAAATGGGGGAATTCCCTCGATAAATTTCCGCTTTGCTTCCATTGAGAAATAGTCATACCATAGAAGAATCGAAATTATTGAGATTATTCAATACTATAAAATATATATATCTCATATGGATGAAACTTCACGAAAACGTGTGAACAAGATACAAACGAGGCATGTGATCATCAATTTACTCTTCCTGTGAGCATTTGCAAGTTCTTTGTGAACTACAATTCCTGATCTACTGAAGTTGAAATCACAACCCATCATATTCACTGGATTCGCTTTACTACTTTGACAATACGAAGTTTTTTCTTACCTAGAGTTGAGGCAAGGTATGTGAAAATTGACTTTTTTGTAAGAGAGCAGATGGTATATTGTTTTGTTTCGAGTTGTCGAAAAATGTGAGGTGAAATATGAAAGAGACGGCATGCATTCAATGATATTATATCAAATTTGTTTAAGAGGATACAATAATCGTGACCCCGTTGGGAGTGAGTTCCTGTAGAGCGAAAGGATGGAGATTTCAGAAAATTCCTTTGGACAGCCTCGATTTTATGAATGCGACAGTTATGAATTGGACACCAGATCAACGCTCCATATTTATATTCAGACTTCACATAAGCATGCAAAAGTGTGATAATTGATTCTCCATTTCTAAATACTCTTGTGTTTCTCATTTTGAAGACCTACGTGCGACTCGCCGATGAAACAGCTTTGTCTGGATCAAAATTAATACCGAGGTCTTTCTTTCCATTTACTCGATTGATAACGTTCTTATAAACTTCATAGGGGAATGTTATTATACTGTCCTCTCTAGAGAAAAATAAGACATGGCATTCAGACATACTCAGATTCAACCGATTAATGAACACCATTGGAATATCAAGTCTATTTCATTCTGTAACCTCAAGCAGTCATCATAGTCTTCGATAACGTTGAACATTTTAAAGTCAGCGTAAAGCAGCTCCCAAATATTTCA
Source organism: Zygogramma bicolorata (assembly GCA_032362365.1). NCBI lineage: Eukaryota > Metazoa > Arthropoda > Insecta > Coleoptera > Chrysomelidae > Zygogramma > Zygogramma bicolorata. The sequence continues at coordinate 81,503 of JAVJAQ010004640.1, forward strand.
GCCATGTCATTGATGAATTATAAAAAATGAAAGTGGCCCTAAATTCGAGCCTTGTGGGAGAGCTGGGGGTATATGAGGGAGATTCAGAAGGCAATTTTTGAAAAATTTCACCAAATTCTGATAGACGCCTCAGAATGATGAAAAAAAAAACAATTTCACGAGAAGATTTTTGAATGTCTTTGTAGATGACAGCAACCTGCAATTTCTTCTCCAAAGCATGAGAGACACATTGCGACAGACATGCAAGATCGGTTACACATGAATTTTTCGTTAAAAATCCATGTTGGTCGTTTGATATTACAACATGTCGAATTGAGTTGTGGAAGCTACAGTGTGGAGAGATGAAAAACATTAGGAATAGAAAATGTGTTTTTATGCATGCTATTTAATTTAAACCTCACTTATGATAGACGCAAGAAGTCGGCAAATCTTTTTTATAGCAAAAATACTCAGGAAGACTGCTAGATGAATTCCAAACAAGAGCTCTAGCAATTCGTTTCATAAAAATTGGAGGTTACCTCATGAATGTCTAGATACAAACTATCAGAATGAATCATGAAATTATTGCATGGCAGAAATACTTATGAAGAGTGCAAGATGAATTAGAATTAGAGCTTCAGCAATTTCCAGACTAACAGAACAAATCATGAAACTATTGACAAAATGAACATGTATTCTTATAGGTATGTTTCACGATATAGTGCCAGGTTCCAGTGAATTCCCATTGCGTTACCGTAGATGAAGTTTGAGAGTTCATCAAGTACCTATATCCTATGCAGTCGTGAGTTCATCACATGAGCTCGAGAAAACGTTTGCTGAGATCGTTCTGGAAAATTGTTTCGAGTGAAAATTCAGAATACCCACACACAGATACCAGAATAACTGTAAATTTACTGTCCGATACTTTCGACTCATGAATCCACTGCTACCTCATGATAGATCAACTCAAAGGTGACCGTATGATTTCAACCATGGAAAATTCAACTTACATTATTAGCAGCACTAGAAAATCTAAGATCGCAGCAACTGAATAATTCAAATAGGGAGAACTCGACTGGCCCAGCTGACACTATCTGAAACAAGTCTTACAGTTCGAATACTATATTGTAACAAGTTGCCTGGGATTTCCAAACTGATGAAAAATGGAGTTCGGATGCAATCCCTGACAATGGCTCATTCAGCTCACAGTTTCATTCAATGTGACCTCCAAAAATTTAACCATGTCTCCTTCAGGAACGTATCTTCCATTTACATTATTGTTCAGGTGATTCATCCGATACTAATGACAATAAAAATGAATTATTTGGTTTTTTCCACATTAAGATACAAAGAATGTTCGGCACATACACTGATCTCATTTAGAATTTAATGGCGTTTGAAGTCCGAACTATTTTCCGTTTCATCAGATATTTTCATTGTTCGATCATCACACTAAAAATAACTGTTACATTCTGAAGAAAGAATATTGTTAATTCTGTGAAGATTTGAAATAAAGTACTTTGGTCCTGAAATTGGCCCCTGCGGAAGCCCTGTGTTCACGTTCAGAATTGAACTTGCCACAATATTCCCCACTCGAATGAGTTATTGCTACAAATTGCTCTCTGGATGGCAAGAAGGTATGTGGGAGTATATTTTATTCTCACTGAATTGAGTTTCATCGCCAAAACATCATGTTTTACACAGTCGAATGACCAGCTCACATGACAAAATAACCCAGCAGGACACTCGCCTGCATTCATGTACTATTAGATTTTCCTATAAGAGGCATACATAGCTGTATTTATAAATCTCACCCCAACGAACCCATTCTGATATGCTGGAAAAACACCAGAACTATTCAGGTAGTTCAATCCTTATAGAAAAACATTTTTGGAGTATCGCCTGCCCTTTGCCTAGACAGTGATTTTTTTAATTTTCATTTTAGCTGTAGACGGCTTATGGTCGGCCGGATGTTGTTATCACTTGCACGTGCATCATAGTCCTTATATACGTGTTTAGTATATAAATTAATAGGTTATATTTCCTTAAAAAATCCTTTCTCTTCCTTTCCTTAAATAAACCTCAATTTTTCGACATAAAATCAAGAGAAGTGCATACCGCAGACTGAAAAGGAAAAAACCGACGGATTTAGTCCATATTATAAAAAAAAAAGATTTACATTCACAGCTAGTTTGGATTGAATTTCTATCATTGATTTACCTCTATTCAAAATTTTTAGCGGAGCATTTTTGAAGAATTCATTATTTGCTATCTGATAAGGATCTTCAATGGTGGAATTCTAAACCCGCAAAACAGTATTATTGAATTATTTTCCTCGTCTTATTTTTGATATATGTATCCTATACAGAATCACAGGGTATTCCGTTTGAAGTAAGAAAGGAGTTATCAACTTCCGGTTCTTGGTCGAATACACCCGATGGGACGCAAGGACCAACCAAAATAGAGAGAGAACTTCCGGTTCAACTGGAAGTGGAGTAAAAATATTTCACATGAATAGAGACCATAATCAATCTGCTTCAAAATTTCAGGATTCAAGTCACTGTAGTTCCGAAATACTTCTCAATGAACCACTTCAAGAATCACCTTGTATATTGAGATTATGGGGGCTACTAGAGGCGCAGTATCTCGCTACTTTTCGGTTCTCTAGTACATGATGAATTTCGAAAATTCGAAATCAATGATATTTCAACAATCTTTGATCTGAATTTCCGATTATTGCATTTTCATTGTGGCAAATTTCGCATGAGAGATGTTGAATTATTCCGGCCATCTTGCAAGAAATAACCTCATAAATTACACAGGATTTGTGCTCAGTGAAAAAGTTGTGAGAACACAGGGTCAACTGGAAAAAAAATCAGATTGAATCTTATGGTGACTGCAAACATTTACCTCGAATGAACTTTTAAAGAGTTTTTTGGAGTAGTTACCGTGGGCATGTTTTTGCGACGTTCTAATTCAATTTGACCAATTTAATCTTGGCGTTTCCATTTAATCTTAAAATTCATTCTCTCACCCCGAAACCATTTGTATTAAAATGTAGTTAGAAGAAAATCTCCCATCACCTGCAGTTGTTGGAAAATTCTTCCCCTCTTTCTAGTGTTATTAATGAAGGAACAACGGGTCTCATACGTAGATTTGATTGCCATGGCGTATTTGTGTGCCGAATTGCTGTTCAGAGCCGCAATCATCGTAGTTGGGCAAAACCTACCTTCTATTCTGGAAGAATGAGAAACTTATATTCACTCGAAATTATTGCATATTTTGACCTGTACATCCTGTTACCAATATATTTTCTTCAACAAATTTGTTAACAGTTGAAACCTTTTGACAGTTGAAACAAGTGATGTGAAGCAACATATTATCGCATCACCAGAAAAATGTTAATGTGTAGATACCTAAGATCATCAAAAGGTTGGAGAATAGAAGCGACATCATGACGGTAATAGTTCATTTGGAAAAAATGAAGCTTTCATTTTATTGAAAATGAGAAAACTAATGAGAGAGGTAACTACGTAAGTAAGTATGAGGTGCCACACACTTGTGCGTGATGTGATACTAACAACATTTTATACTTCTGTAGCAAACAAAAATGAGATAACTGTTTGAAGGACATTATTTTGTGGTAAATGGATCCTTTGTTCATAGTGTTCATAGTTTTCTGGTTGCAATATATATATATATATATATATATATATATATATATATATATAAATATATATATATATATATAATATATATAATATATATATATATATAAATATATATATATATATATTTATATATATATAAATAAATAAATACAATTCGTCAAGCGGAACTCGAACCTTCGATTCCAAATTGTACCTTTCAACCTAGAGAGTGGAGGACGTGGGTTCGATATATATATATATATATATATATATATATATATATATATATATATATATATATATATATATATATATATATATATATATATATATATATATATATATATATATATATATATGTACATTCCAATATTTTCTAATGTTTTCAGATTGTGTTAGGTAAAAAAAACAGGAAGCAATAATTAAAGGAAAATGAGATGCACAATGCATACTTCGAATATAGTTATTAAGCATCAGAAAACATAACACAATCTTTATTGTTATACATCAAACCAAAACCTGTTCGTCAAACTCTATGCACTGAAAATTGGCAGCAATGCTTTTTAGAATGATTTTGTATCTTATGGTTCACATGTTCCAGAATTCTCAGCCATCTTTATAAAACGTGTGATGCCAAGGAAAAATATTGAGGAATCGACCATTATACTATGAAAGCAAAATTGTTGGTGCATAAAATGATGTACTGAAAACAAAAAAAAATATATCTTTTGAAGAAAAAGTGGAAGTGGAGGTTGAAGTTGAATTTACTGTTGTATGAAATTTCACTTTGAAACTTATGCTTTTCAACGTCCATACAAGTACATGCGTATCGAAGTCGTTACTCCCCCACGAACCGTTGGATACCTTTTCAACAAACTCTGGTCACTTGAAGTTTCGTTCTCCTTTCAGAAGTTTTCGAAGTATACTCAACTTCAGACGTGTCCCCGATTTGAGACGGTATTTGATTATTTTGTCACGTTTGAGTTCACAGCTCTGGCTGAAAATATGATCAGATCAAAAACATCATCATGGATATATCCAAGAGGGTCGTGGATGTAACATTTTGGCCGAAAACAGATATCGAAATTGCATATAAATCACTCCTAACGATAAGAACAATTAATTTCAAAGTAAAAGATAAACTTCCTCACAGTTCCCAGACGAATGTTATGAAGAGTATTCCTCGCCTATCTTGCCACATGAAGTATGTTGGTCAGATTTCGAGATCGCTAGATGCCATAATAATTTCACGTAAAAATGACTGTGGATTAGACCCAGAAAGATGCGCCTCAGCCGAAAATGTTAACGACTAAGACCATCATATGAATTATGATACTATGGGTGTTTTTCAACACAACTGTTTTTCATTATTAAGAAAAGAACTTTCCTAATTCAGGTTAACACACAGTACTCATGACATTGTTTCCCCTTTTGAGTTGGTAACTGTGAAGTGACACCAATATATGACAAGTTGAACTTGGGAATTATTTTTGGGACAGCAGCAAAAGCGAAAGTGTACTCTTATAACAATATATTTCCAATATTTCGAAAAATGGTTATTGTTGCCATCAGGGAGCTACAAAAATAATACTTATGAGTGAAAAAGGAACAAGACACTTCCATGGTCGCTGAATGACCTTGTTAAAATTTAAGTCAGATGACACATAGTACAAAACATTACAAACAGTGATACGTATCAGTCCAACATCTATACAATTTGAAAACTAATATTGTGTGAAAATTTGTGTTATGTGGAACACCATGTGGAATGGGATTGAAGCATGAAAACTAGAGGTTAAAAGGCGCCAAGATGTAAAACGTGAGACAATTTTGATGAGAAACAATTTGGTCTAAGCCGCTGAGGAATTCAGTACAGTTACAGATACTGCAGAGGACGGGGTGAGAGAAAATAATATTTTTTTATTTATGTTTTTAAACTGAATAATGAAGATTTTGAAAGATTTTTATTGAATGAAAGTTGAAAAATTGGGATTTTATTTTTTCCTGAAAGGCATTTTTCATTAGGTAACTTCACCTGAATCGCTTCTGGGAGAATCCGAGTTCCTATTACTATTAATTGAAGTGACAAGAAAACTTCGGTTATCAGACGTTCCTCGTGAATCTTGTAATTTTCTGCAGATTAGGCCTATGCCGACCACTTCCATCAGATACTCTGCTTCATCAACCCACCCATCGTAAGATCGTGGAGGAATAAGCCAAATGGCGTTTCCAGTACTCGTGCAATCGATCATTATTTTGTTCGAATCACGCATCGTTGTGCTGATGAGCCCCATAGGGCGGAACTGCAGTCCACAGATAGACCATACCATGACGTCTGCTGCTTTTCTATTCGTCGTCAACATACCCCTCATTCAATGCCAGAGGTCTAGAAGATATGCCAGACATGAACATTCACAGGGATGGGTTGTTTTGTCTTCACCCGGGCTCGTGCAAAAACCGATGGCTGGACGCTGCATTCAGGGACTTTATTCAATGTAAGGCGAATTACTTTCTTCAATAATGCAGGAATTCTCGCAGTTTTCTCTTCGTTGTCGAATGAAAACCCATTGTCACTGTTCAAATTCAGTAGTATGAGTATGAATTCATCTTTCATGTCTGCGACATACAGTGTATCTGTGATTGTGAATTGCCCAAGAATCAGTGTAGTATCAGCCATTCCTCGAATAGGTTCATTTTCACCAGTGACTGTTCGAATCACTGAGTTGGAAGAAATAGGCTTCACACTTTCAGGCCGAAGGATGTCACTGCGTGCCAAGGAAACTGCAGCACCGGTGTCTATTATCCATATAACGTCCAATTCATTCAAATTTTCCTGGTATGGTCACCTCTCAGGTGAGTTGGACCTTGGTAGCATTCTCACCTTAAAATCATTTATGAAATGCCCTGATCTTCCACATCTATAACATGTCCTCTGAGGCATTATCTTCATGCAGTCTTTTATAAAATGCAATGGTTTTCTGCATCTATAGCAAATCCTCTGCGGCATTTTCACCCAACAGTCTTTTATAAGATGTCCCAGTTTTCCACATCTAAAGCATGTTCTCTTCTTCTCAGTGCACATTGCACTAATCATTGATTTGATTTCTTCCAGAACCTTCTCGACTGAACTAGTCGCTATGCTACATCGTTGTTCGGGTTCTTCTATTGATACTGCACACACTTTCGGCCTCGACGTGCTAAAAGCCGCCTTCACTTCCAAAGAGCGAACCAAAGCATCGCTATTTCTCTAGAAATTTGTCAATCGCAAAGTCTCTAGATTTCTGGGTCTCTCAGTCCATCTATAAACATCTGCACCGCAAGCCGTTCCTTCAAATTCTTGCAGACTCTCTCCGAATTTTTGTGTGCGAGTTTTCATTTGAGCCCGTTTAGCTGTTTACGGTGTTGATCGCCATACCGCAACTCTAATGCAGAAATCAGGTCCTCATTCTTCATCTGCAATATTCCCAAAGCTGCCCCTCTCAACGCTATTAGTGGTGCCGTAGCATTTCCTCTTCGCCTTATCCATTTGTCGCTGCCGCAGCCTCGAATTGTCGGCGATGCATGGACCAAGACGACTGACCATCAAAAGTCGGTGGTTTCACGGAAATTCCTAACGTGGCAACTCTGCCTCGGCGATATTGAGGAAAGCTATCTGTTTTTCTAGACCTATCATTTCATTTCTCATCTCTCGAACTATCTGCTTTTCACTTTTGGCATCTTCTTTTAGTTCTTTTTTCAGCTCTTCCTCAAGTTCTTTCTTCAGTTCTTCATGTAACACGTGCTCGAAGAACTTGCCTTGATGTTCTAGAAGTCTGCTTTCCGTTGGTTTCCTGTCTGAACTAATTCATTCTTTCGTTCTTCTCTCACTTTCTTCTGTCCTTCTAGAATTTTCAGGAGTGCTTCTTCTTTTTCTTTTCGTTCTGGAGCGCTTCTTCTCGTTTTCTCTTTTCATTTCCTCGTTCTAGTTCACGTTGTTTCTTTTCGTTTTCGAGAATTACCTAGAACGCTTCTTCTCGTTCTTGTTTTTCCTCCTGTAGTCACTTTCGCTTTCCTCCTTTTCACTTCTGTTGTCGCTTTTCCTCTGCTTCTTTTTTTTTGCCATAGCTTTTCATCTTCCTGTCGTCGTCTTTCCAAATCCGTAAATTGGTTTTGGATAAATGCCATCATGTCCTCCATCGTATCGTACGATTTACTTTTTGTATTCACCATAAATTGTTTCCATCGAATCAAGAGTTCCTGGAAAAATGACGTTCTCTCTTCGTGCCCTCATACTATTTTGCGTTTACGAGCGACCGGGCCGGCGCTAGGAGATTTCGTAACAATGTAAATATAATAATAAGAATTTTGATCTACATTGTTGAACTAAATAAGGTGTAACATTATTCTCTCTCTCTATCTCTTACAGTTTTGGGTAATAGTGGGGCTAGAAAAAAATTTGAATATTCCTACGAGGAGTACTTCGATTCTGGAAAAAATTCATAATTGAAACTATATTCAACATAAAGAAATAGACAATGCGCCTCTGAGTAATACGTCTGTTGTGATCATTCGAGAAAAGAAATACAACTTTTTCTGTCGAGTTTGAATCCATTCGAGCATATTTGTTACAGAGAAAACATTTCCTGCTGCCATATTTGTTCTTCCAGTTCGACTTCAGTCCAATTAGATATATTTCCGGATTTGTACACCCACGCTGAAAAATGTGCAAACATCTGAAGTAATTTACGGTTCTTTCATTCCTCCAGAGGATGGACCACGTTCCGAGTATTTTATTTTCTTATTGAAGTTCGATAGGCTTTCAATTTATCTGTGAATGCTATCGAAATCTCCGAGGAACCTTATTCAGTTCTAGGAACGAGTAATCTCATGAACTCGCTGAATTCTCTATTCAGGAATCAAGGGAGAAAAAGGGTTATAGAAGGTCAGTTGGAATTGACTAATTGGGAAATTCGCAATCGGATTAATGGAATGGGCTATCAAAGGCTGACATAAGTTGCAAGCAGAGGCAATAACGATATACTCAAAATCAACTTTCCAAACGGCCAAGATAACAGACGGTCGGAATATTTTGAGGAATTATAGAATGGGTGGAACCCTGAGACAGGCATTATTTACAGAGGGGGGCACTCGAGAAGTGAGAGAGTGAAAGAGAGAGTAAAAAATCAAAGATCTATAAAAATGCAATCACATATCTCATTTGTAAATCAATTAGAATATGATAAAAAGATCGTTTTGTACATACACTTTCAGGAAAGAATGGGGAGCAGGGAGATTCTCAAGATCCTTTGCATGTTGACGAGAAATAGAAGTTAAGAACAGAAATCAGACTTATATTTTATTTCAAGAAGGGTTTCCATTGATATGTACTCAAATTTTATTACAGAAATATTCATAAATTTAGTGGGAGGGGAAGCCATTTTTCGTTGAAGTAATATCATTGAAGAAAACACAAATAGGGTTAAGTTTCCTGAATTGGCAGGTTGTTGGTGCTTTCAACGAATACGGATCTCTGCGAAAAAGAATCAGAACATATGTATACAATGGAAAGTATTCAAAAGTTTCGAGAGACCTCACATTTTTCATGACATGGTTTATCTATGATATGTGCTTGTTCTGGTTGAAAGTTCTTTTTGTGGCACCAGATGAAAATCATTAACGATACAAAATATTAACAAACCGCAGAACAATAATAAAGTCTAGTTATACTTATGAGACAATTGAGCTCATCTAGTACCTGGAAATGAATGAAACATTCTAGTGAATTTAAGAAAGATCGGGTCCAGAGCTCCATTCTTGAATCACTCGCAGTTCTGTAAGCACGTCGCGAAGCTACGACAGATTGGTCTGTTCTTAGCAATGAAAGTATACTTTCGGTGAACGAAAATTTATTTCCAGGAGTTAAGTCTCAAGAATTCTACCAGGTCAGATGATCGTTTTTTTTGAAAAAGTGAATAAATACTTGGTGTGCAACATTTCTCGTCTTTTGGTACAGGAAATGGTGGGCACGACCACTATTTCTTAGTGGAATCCTTCACGTCAGATTCATTACAGTTGAAATCACTTCAGAAGACCAGCCACTAGCAAATATTTTGAAAACAGATGAAACGAAGTTTTTTGCGGTGTTACAGATGATTAACATCGTGTTTTTTCTTGCTCTTTGGTTTATATGTCTTCATTTCTAACAAAACAAAAACATATTTTCTTGGCATATTGTGCTGGATCACCTCACGAAAAGCATACTCATTTCCAGAAATAATCTGTTGGTATTTCACTACTCAGTAGAATATGACAAGTTATGAAGAATGAAGTATGATCAGAGTTAAGATATATTCATTCATAGGAATAAAAGTAGGTGATACGAAAAATGTTAAGTGCTTTTGCAAACTCGTTGCTAGCTTCAGGGATGAAAACTACTGATTTTTCCCGACTACAAGCGATAGCAAATGTTTTTGTGCTTCATTAACTATTTTTCTGAGAAACTGAAGTTAGGCTGCCTTGCAAACACTGATATCATCAAAATGAATGAATCAATCTATGATTGAAAACTTGATGAAAGGATAGCGGCATTCAGACAAATATGAATTTTAAATGGTAATTGATAGAGAAAGTGAAAAATGGTATCAACAAAATCCGTAATCAGCGTTTCGTTAAACATAAGGTGAGATCAAGTCAGTGAGAGGACCACGAAATTTATACTCCAGGCCCCCGATGGGGTTGAACTATGTATGGGCGCATTCCTCAAGACCATATTTAAAGTGGGGTGCCTTGCGTTCTACCCACATTTCGTAACACCCAGTCTCCGAAAATACCCGAAAGATGCCTGTTGCAGAATTTACCGAATAGTTTGCAATTTTTTTATTAACCTCACGTAACCTTACCCATCCTAACACATTCATTGTGGGCATATCGACAAGAAGGATTTTTGCAAACGTTGAATCATTCGGGTACCTTCGGAGACTGTGGATTTTACGAAATGTGGATGCAACGGCATGCTCCCGAAAAGTGAACTCTAAATTAACGTTACAGGAAATGACCCGTGCCGTTATCTTCATACAAGTGAAGTGAGGAAGGAGGAATTTATAGATACTTTCATCGACTTCAAACCACTTTAGTGGGATGTTCCCGAAGTAATGATCAAGATTATTCATCACATGGTGACATAATGGTTTGCTGAACACTCGGAAACATATTTTTTCTTTTTCTAAATGTCATCTGCATTTTTCTATTAGTTTGACCAAATACGAGAGAGCACGACGATATATTGTAACATCTGATAGTTTATTGCATACAGTGTAATTTCGAAAACAAAATATTCGAAATATTTTGTTTATTGAAGGATATACTGACATTTATTGCTTTCAGAACATTTTGATGGACACCATCATTTATAAACGCCCATTACTTAATTATTACTGCAATTAGTTGCAGTCAATAGACTTGACGATAAACCAATTTTGCACCATTTGTAGTGATCCAAACTGATTGTCATATGGAAGATTATATCGTATCAAGTACTAAAATAATACTATGGTGTAACTATAGTTGGTGGAAATCTTGAATTTATTAGTTAAAATTCGTTGGATGCACCAAATCTAAACGCATACGGAAAAAGAATTACTATAAGTTTCTACAAAAAATTGATCTTTCTCACCACTTTTAGTAACATAATCTCAAATTATTATAAAGAAATTCACTTCGTTAAATATTCAAACGGTATTTTGGTGTAGCTACAAGAGGTGGAAATCAAGAATTTATAGATTAGAATTCCCCGAAAAACACCCAATCTGAATGTATGTGAAAAATAGATTGGTATAAGCTTCTACCAAAAAAAAAAACATTTTCGAATAATTGAATTACTCAAACCTAATGTGATATGAGAGAATATACTGTGTTCAGTACTGAAATGGTATTTTGGTGTAACTACAAATGGTGAAAATCAAGAATATATGTATAGGCTAAAATTTGCCGGAACTGAACCAATCTGAAGATATTTAAGTTTTCAAGCTCAGTCCTCTGTTTTGCAAGTATTTTGTCAGCTGTCAGCAAAAATGAAAGCGAATTGAATTTTTGAATTATTTCAAATGCAATCTGGGATGTATTTTTTTTGATTACTGCTCGAGGTTGAATTATTTTCCTGAATTTTTTCTTGTTTATAAATATTTCAAGAGAATTATCCCTCATCTGACTAAGGATGATTTTCAAAACATTCATGAACTCGAAAAAAATTCCGGAAGTGATTTGTGATATTACTAGTGAAAATATATTCAAAAAATACGCAAATCGAAAAAAAAAAAACGGGAATACCCTACTGTCTAGGGAGATTGAATGTGAACATTTTTCAACTACAAAAAAACACTGATATGTTTATGCTTTTTGCAATTTTTTGCACGGAAAATTATAATAAGATAATGTTTATTGAAGTATATACAGTGTGTAACAACGAAAACTCAACAGAGCCGTTTTTGAATATAAAAGTAAGAGTTTTAAAACAAAGCTCGGACACGTCGATTTCTAATTGAAGGGGGACACCTTTCAGATTGATCATATATATTGTAGTACGAACCCCCTCGGAGGGGTACGAACCCCCTCGGAGGGGTGCGTCCGACGACCCTTATTTAGATAGGGAAAGTAGGTCGAGTGGCACTCTGTTTCAAAGTTCTTTCGAATACCTTTACAACTCTGTTGGAAGAAATTTTTTGTACCGATTGGTAACCAACCCCATCCCCCGAGAAAATCTCCTCGTAATAAACAAAAAATACGAAATCACATGGACAAGTATTAGCAGGTTGTCATAAAAAGCAAAAATTCATTTTTTTATTAAAGTTCTGAACGTAAATTGTATCTAAAAAACAATTTGATTTATTTTAAACAGCGTTGAACTCAATACAAATACCTTTGAAACTCAAATTATCTCGAAAACTAATCGTCACAAAAATTTTCTGTTAACAGAGTTGTAAAGGTATTCGAAAGACTTTTGAAAGAAGGTGCCATACGACCTACTTTTCCTATCTAAATAAGGGTCGTCGGACCCACCCCTCCGAGGGAATGCATACTAAAAAAAAATCTGAGTAGTCTAAAAGATGTCTTCCTTTAATTAGAAATCGACGTGTCCGAGCTTTTTTAAAAAATCTTATTTTTTATATTCAACAACGGCTCTGTTAAGTTTTCGTTGTTACACTCTGTATACATCATATTAGGTACATAAAATTAATAACCGTGTTGGGCATACTTCAAAAGGCAGAAGATTGGCAAGACATTTTTTGATTCTGCCTTCGAAAAATAGATACATATAAAATATATTAAAAATACGAACAGTAATATTTTGAAATGTACGTTCTAACTGAAATTCTTCTGGCACCAATTATAGACCACCCAAAGTACATTGAGATTGAAACAATATTGGAAAAAAATAAGCAATAATTCAATTCACTTTTCATCTGCTACTCTATCTGCTTAGTGAGCAGTAGTTTATTATAAATAGATCTCAATGTTCTGAGATCGAAAAGTTCTTTATATAAGTTCAAAATAGTAGGGGCAACGTATTCGAAACATTTCTCAAATTTTGGTAGTGTTGTGTTGTAGAATTGAGAATGACTTATCTTTCTTATGTCAACATTATGAACTGAATGACGTCTGATAAGTAACTGATGAAGATATACAGGTTATTATCAGGTGTAACATAATGTCTTTCACAGATACTCACATTAGCAAATCGTAAGCAGTTAATCTGAAGAACTTGTAAACGATTTCTCATTCAAATAGGGATAGTAGACGTCACATCCATAATCAATATGACTCGAGATCAAAGAATTCACTAAATTCTATTTTGCTTTTTGTGGTTTACGTACGGTTTTATATTTCCAAAGTGATTTAAATTTCTCAGTTTGCTTAAAACATGCTTCTCAAAACTGAGAAACTCATCAAATACAATGCCTAGGTTTTTGGAATCGACGGCACAGAAAGTCGCTTACCTGTAGGACGAGCGTCTGGTTGCTGACGATGATACCGGCTGTCGCGTTGCTCAGCAACCGCTCTCCATCGCGTAGCCACCACACACGGTGCACCTGAAATCAGTTCGCGACTCAATTAAAAGGAAACGTCTCCGTCGGTTATGCAAATGGAATCGCGAGAGCACGCTTGGGAACGACTTTATGCCGCAAGATATATGTTGTCGGGCTTGGTCCGAGCGACAGGGGCGGCGTGGAGTGATTGAGAAAAAAAGACTAGCTGTATTATTTTTGTTCTATAGTCACATCCCGAGTGCATCGGATCAATCGGTGTTCACATCTATTATTCCGTAATTTTTTAAGTTTTGTTTGGAAAATGAATTAAGGCTATAATGATATTGATGAAATCTCATGGAAGCGATCATTCAAGAAAATAATTTAAAAATTATGGTGGTGCACGAATCATGGTTGACTGAGCTCGGTGAATAGGGAATAGATGTTGGAATACTTTCCAGGCACGAGAAAGATGCAATCATTTTAAAAAACCTAGTTGAAAACAACAGACCGCAAGAACGATGTTTGCAGACGATACTCTCTTTTTGATAGACGCCATTGGCATGAACGATCCAATAGGCAATCAATGATATAAAATCTTCAATAACAGTATGAACTTTACACCCCATTGTGAGTTTTTCTCTCAAAGACCTCAAAATGATCTGATTCCTATCTGTTTAGATGTGAAAGAGAATAACAGCAAATGCCTGAGCTTCATATAAGATTCCCAGTTGCATTGAATAAAATATATTTCTGAACTAAACACGAAATTGGGTAGTTCACGTTGTACTCTCAGAACCCTGGAAGCACATGGCTCATCCAATGAAACATTGAAAATTGTTCACTTCGCATTTACATACTCGTAGATATCTTATGGAATTATTCATTCCTTGGGGAAGATAGATCTCTGGGATAGCAATCAGTATTTGTTTTCCAATGGAACGATATGCTAATGAGTGTAGGACTGAGAATATATCATTCAAGTGTGAATTTCAACTTCATAATCAGTTCACATCAAAGAAGCTCTATATTTTGTTCACATAAATAAAAATAAAAATCATAACAAGGAATAAAAAGAATGAATGAATAAAAAAAAGTGACAATAAATTAAATATAATGAAATGAATTAAATAGAATAGAATATAAAATAATGTCAAGTAGAAAATTCCGTTTCCTCCTGTTCATAAGCATTTTCTTGTTCATAGAATAAAACGTCTACTTTTTTAATCGAAAATAGCATCTATTATAATAGCGCTAAACTATAAAGTGAGCTACTTTGGTGGTTTGAAAATTTAAATGTTCATAAATTTTGAAATTCGATGAAAAATTACTAGTTAATGTATATTTAGCAACGAGCATGTAATAACCATTACGTGAGAGTTGTATACGCTATTTTTCCAACACACGATACATAAAGAAGAGCTACGAATATTATATTTATATTTGTATTGAACATAAAAACAGTAATTACTTGTATTTCTTCGAAAAAATCCAGAGAATTGTATTACCACCGGTATAATCATGGATACAGAAAATCTATAATCATTCTATTTATATTCATATTGAACATAATTATTAACGAATACGATTCCTTGGAAAATATCAAAATTATTTATTGTGCAGTTTGAAAAGTGTATTTCAGATCCGATTGATCTGGAAGGGGAAGGAATATATACATTCATTCCATAATTGCCAGTCTCAATAAGGTTCAATATCGAATTGGAAATGCTTATTCAATTCTGAACCGAGTTTTCAATGTAGCCTTCCACCACTGAAGTGGATCGCCAATTGATTAATAATATGTATCGTTATGGAAATTCTGTATCATAATCGATCTCATTATGAAACGGATTATGGGGATATAACCTAAAACTCACTCGATGGATTCCTTGAGAAACCTGTGAGTTGCGTATTTATGTCTTGTATTTACATCATTCGCTCTCATTAACAAACTTCGCTTTATTTTTGTAAATAAAAAAAACTATTTCAAAATCACTATCAACAAAGAATGGATAATTCCTAATTTTTGTTTGATAACTGATGTCTACTTTTTGTCATCAACCACTATTATCAGTAAGATTGAAACATTCAGCGTGGAGGTTAAAACTTTCCATCGAGTTTAATTGATTATTACCCCAACACCAAAATGATATCAATGGCATTTGACGTGAGTATTGATAACAAGATTAACTTTTTCAGTACAAGGAATTGGATTTTCGATTCTGTAGTATCATTTCGGAGCGTCTCCAGGAGAGAGCCTACGACGTGATTTGAATATGTTTACCCAGAATCTGACGAATCCCTATGAAGTCATCGACTGCATTCATCTCACAACTTCAATTCCTCTCAAACCAGTAGCTTTTCCAATGAGCAATGTGAGATCATCTTTCTTTGAAAGTGACAGAACATGCTGTCAAAATTGTTCCATGAGAGTAATGACAATGAATAACATAAATTATCTTGTTATCATTGCTGATAAAACCTATCAAATGGCAGGGTTCAATCTTCGCCTAAGGAAAAGAGATTGGTCTATCACCCACCACTGGGATTTCAACTTTTAGTTTTCTGTCTTTTTCATCTTGACTGTAGCCAATAATGTCAAAAATGATCCCATTCTTTTATATTTTCCTCTCCTGAACAATCTTACGAGTGCGCTCAGAAGGCAGAGCCTTGTGCGGGCAAGGGACGGCTAATCATTTTGGGTGTCGAAGCATACAAACACGCTATTACT
The DNA here is from genome assembly GCA_032362365.1 of Zygogramma bicolorata. Classification (NCBI taxonomy): domain Eukaryota; kingdom Metazoa; phylum Arthropoda; class Insecta; order Coleoptera; family Chrysomelidae; genus Zygogramma; species Zygogramma bicolorata. Next base: position 97,864 of record JAVJAQ010004640.1, read on the forward strand.
GGATTGTGAAGTCCCATTTCTGAATTTGGTGATATTGAAATGTGTTGCAGTCACACACCATCTACTTTGAGTTTTTGTTACATAAGTGCATACAACATTTTCTTAACAGATTCGATAGAAACTCCAGGAATATCCAGAACCTACAGTTCATAAGGCGGAATCCGAACCACTTTGGCTCCGTGGCTCGACGGCAAATACCGAATTTTTGAAAACTCTGGCACTCCCCAGGATTAGAACCTGGGTCATCCGGGTGAGAAGCTGCGCTTTTCGCACCATGACCACAAAATCAATTGCGATATCCAAAACTTTTTTCAGATCAGCTTCAACATCTGGAAATTTCATCTATGAGAACGTGGTTCGAAGTATGATCAAAGATGAAATAAATTTATATTTATTTATTTATTTCATTTCATTCCATTACATTTCAAATCATACAATAAATAATACAATATATTTGGTAGTACTTCATTGGTATAGCATGAACAATCAAACAGTATTTTTGTACTGGTATAATATTGCTCACAAATCATCAAAAACTTTTTTTTTCAATGTAATACATGAATGAAAGAAAAAAATATACAAATCATTGCAAAAAAATATCTTATGAGGAAAAGGATAAGTGAAAGAATTGTCAAATAGATGAACATTAATTCAATTTGAAATTCTTTTGAGGAGAATGAATTTTTTCAATCGAAATTTGAATTGATTTATATTACTAATATTTTTTAAATCCTTGGGTAATTCATTGTACTTAGATAATGATTCATAAACAAATCTTTTTTGTCCAACTACAGAGCTAGCAATATCAAGATGAAACAAGTTATGTTGCCTAGTATGATAGTTATGAATTCCTGAATTCCTGGTTAATATAGAGTTTGACTTTATTGATTTATTACTTAACAATGGAATGAGGAATTTTCAAACTATCCACCAAGAAATGTTCCCCCAAAGAAAATGTGCCCGTTATTGAATATAGTTCATTTGTTGGACTATCATATGGGAGACGATGTAGTACTGTAATGAAATTCAACCTTCAATATACAAGAAGCCACGTCACAATGGCAAAAATATATTTTTACCTTCCCCTTTACCGAACAAATTTTTAACAAAAAATATATTACAGTTTCCTGTATGATTTTCACTCACAATGGGTTTACAAAACCGCGGGTTTGTAAACCCATTGTGAGTGAAAATCATACAGGAAACTGTAATATATTTTTTGTTAATATGGATTTTCATCAAGTATCGGCCAGTTCAATTCAATTTTTGAACAAATTTTTGATGCTGAACCATAAGAACATAATGAGTAGCAAAAAGTAGTGACTAGTAGCTCGAAAAAACTGATTTGGTTGAATCGAACGTGGCTTTTCGTATAATGAATATGGTATTTCCTTACAGATAAGTCATAATGGCAGTGCAATGTATTGGGGTATATCAAAATTTCGAATAATAAATGCAGATTCGAACACGATTTTGTGCGGCTTCGAAAGAAAAAAGCGTTCAATTCTTGGAGCTGCTCATTGTCTAGAAGTTTTTTTTTTATTTCTGATAGTGATATAGTGGAACTTCACTCACAACAAATATTATTTTTCGCCAATCACTAGGAAATTTTGACATTCCAGACAAAATTTCTTGAAGAAAAAGTGAAAATTTTCTAACTGTAAGGAAAGGATATTTCCCTACAGTTGTTAGTGTTCTTGCGATGGTCCACAAAACGTTTATATGCATATTCGTAATTTTCTCTTGATGTCTTTGGCAACCATTCTACTGAAGCAGTATTCACTGCCTCAACCAGCGTTGAAGGAGTCCCAAGAATGGAAATTCCATCTTCATTCCTGATGATGGCACTGCATTTTACTGACGAGTGGCCAAATAGTCCGAAACCGGTCTGCAAGTGTGTCCTTCCCAATAATTGATAATCATTTTCTTCATTTGTATCGCCAGAAGCAAATGCAGGATTTTCTTCTGAAAAGAGCACTGGCACCGGTCGGATATAATTCAAAGCCCTTCGTGGTATTGGCCAGGGCAGTAGATGTTTTCTGACAGGTGCCAGCCGAAACCTACTGTATAGGTAGATTTGAGAATTGCCTGAACCAATTGTTCGAAAGATGATTTCATCATCACTTCTTATCATTTTACTTTCGAGAACACCAGCAATTGAATTTATAAGCGTCAGGTTTGACAATTTGACCTTCATACCTTTCCATAGTAACCCAAATGACTTTATTGCGTATTTCAAGCCACCATTCATTTGTGAATAAAATTATTCGGGGTTTTATCAAAATTATTCAATATCTGTTGAATTGCAAACGATTTGCGGAAAATAGCATTTTACCTCGTAGGAAAGTGTCATGGGAATGTAAAGTGACATCGAGTGTTCCAATAAACAGAAATAATGCTCCTTTATCTTTGTTTCCAACATCTATATAAAGAAGCTTCTTTGATTATTTCCTATGTTAGGAACTAACTTGTACACAGTCCAACTTCTATTATTAATAATTCATTTCGAATCATCCCGAAAATCCCCTCGACGCCATTCCTTCATATACTTACCCTCAGACGGTTCTGTAACAGCTAATTTATGCAACAGAAGGTAGCACATTCGAAGTGCTTTCGAAATCAAAAGAATTGAACAATTTCCAAAGAGAATCTTGGGTCTTTGCATATTTTACATGGCGTTGTTTTAATTGGAATTTGAGAGTTATAATACTTCGCACTAATTGGTATTGTCGAGTGTAAAAGGCATCTTCGGTTTTGATGAGTAAATACAGATTGGGGAGAAATATTTCCGCGAAGCAACTCGAGACTGCTTTAATTGTGATGAATTTTCGTTTCCGCAATTTGAAGAATTAGGAGTAGGGCAAAATTAATGAAGCCGTCATAAATATCTTCGCTTCCTATAATTTGAAGGCGATGATAATTTCATATTGAAGATTACCTCAACTGTCTTGATATTGTCATGAAATATGAGGTACTCAGAGAAAATCAAAAGTCATATAAAATTTGGTGGTTCTCTTCAACTTCTTTGCGTTCTCGTTACAGCTTCAACGATTATCTCATTATGCTAGATTAAAATGCCAGATATATCTATCATCTACTTCTGGATACTACACTCACACCATGATTGAAGACTAACTACCCAATAATCCCGACTTTCCACCTCGAATATCTATCTCTCTTCATCACTTGCACTTCTCACAGGACAATTATTGTCTTGCTTACCCCTTTTATAGGCCAAAACAGAATTTGGTGCAAAATTTCATTGGTACTTTTGAAAACTGGCTGTAGTGTACATGCGCACAAGTTCGTCAACTTTATAGTCATTTAAAACATCTAACATATTGCTCAAGCTGATAAGTGGGTTAAAAATAATCGAAAACGAACACGACTCCACCTGCTGGGAATACTGAAGAGATCGTGTTTTATCTGTCTTGAATACTGCCTAGTTGTTTCATTCACCCTTGTAATATGGTGCGGAAAAATTCATCATAGTGAAGAGCATTCCAACTATAAATATCATAAAATTCCTACGCTACTATGTCTTTATATTCTGAATCGTCTCCATGAAATCCCTAAGAGAGAAAAATATCGGTGTAACACAAACCACCAACAGTATAACACTTTGCTTGTTCTTCCAAAATATCGGGCAAAAACACTCCATATGTAGAACTTTATAATAAACTGCTAGATTTTTTGTGAAAGTAAAACCTTAGCAAATTCAAACTCAAAAACGTGCATCTCCTGAATTATATATTTTACACCTTTCAAGATTGTATGGATATCTCACTCGACTCCCCCAAATCTTACTGGCGTTGTGAGTGAGATTAATAGCAGAGTACTGTTCAGGTTCAGAGATTTCAGTCTTGCCTCATAATTTTTTCATTCATATCGTGGTGTTTTCTGGTGTTGTCTTATGCTTCATTTCCTCTGATAAATTTCAACAGAGATGTACAGGTTCAAGTGACACATATGTTAAGACAATCAATAGAAATGTGAACTCTGAACGTACCCCACTCAACCTGATATACCGAGGATAACCATAATATTGCCATTTATATTTTTTGGAATTTTTCAAACAAAATATCTATATTTTGATGTTACTCAACTGAAATATTCGAATGAAAAAATCACGAATGTAAGTGATGTATATTGCCAATATTTTCAGGTTCAGGTAATTACCATCGCCCCCTGAACCCACGCCCTTCTCCACACCCGTCGAACACTCAATTCAATCTAAGAAGTAGGCAGATTGTTACCTCGGGAAAAACTCGTGACGACACCTCGGGAGTAGGCAGATTGAGATCTCAGCGTGAAGTCATATTATTTTTGTTGAAAATTGCTCCAAAATCGGAGCCGAAATGTCCATCGTTAACCTATCCAGAACAACAGACAATGAAATGAGGTTTGGGAAAAAACTGTAATAACCAACGAATATCCTTTTTTATGTGGTTCTCGGTAGTGTTTAGTGGTCCGCACGTACGCCTGTCATGCGAAAGGCCGTGGTTTAGATCCCCGCCACGGAGCCACCTTGTTGATATTCACACGTTAAAAGGTAAGGCCTCGTTCCTCATTGCTCACACAAGTTTCGGCTTCCGAGGACTGACGTTTATAAGAGGACGGCAGCTGGTTAACAAAAAAAAAACATTTTCAAGCAGGGTTAGGCTGATTAAAATCAAGTGATTGAAATCACGATTAAAATCATGATTTAAATCGCTTGATTCTTGAAATTGAAATCATGATTCCAATCAATTTTTGTTTTTTTATTCAGAACCAGATAACAACATAAAACGTTTTCTCGAAGATCAAGAGGAAGTATCTGCTTTCAGCAAAAAAACACAACCAAAAAAAAGAAGTGACATATTAATTAAAAAAAAAACTAATCTGTTTCTAATATCCGAGTGTACAACTAGCGAAATGCGTGAAATTGTTGGGCAACGTCAATTTATAGGTTGAGAAGGAAAACAAGTCTCGACAGGAATATTTGTGCAAAAAGCCTCACTCGGCACTGTATAGAGAGTGTACAAGACAGAAGGAAAACATATCGCGACAAGAATTTTCTTGCAAGAAGCGCGACAAATGCGTTGTCACATGTTTTAATCGACAATTATTTCAAAGAATCAAAATTTTAAAATTTTATATTCAAATTTAAAAAATCAAAGAAATTAAATAAACCTGATTTTTTTTAAATTAATGATTTTTGATTTTTTTAATAAAAATCAGATATTATTGCCCCACCCTGATTGGTTATAAAGAACGAACAGAATGAAATAGAATACGACATTTACAGGAAAGACACGAACATGTTTAGGTACGTTCCTAACGGCTCGAATCATTGTCCACAACATAAAATGGCAGCACTTCAGTTTCTTGTTCATAGTTAAATAACTTTTCCTCTAAAGAAATATAAGTACGACATTGAATAGAGAGTGATTAGGTACGTAGCTGAAGTGACAGGTTTTGATCGAGAGATAGTCGAGAAGATAATTGGAAAATGTAAATTTAGGAAAACACTTCGTATATCTTCGACTTTTCGAAAAGATGAGGGTAATAAAAAGTTATGTAGCTATCCCATACGAACCTCAATACACAGATATTCGATAAAGTAAATATGAAAGTTACATATGATAATTATCATGAATTACAACAGCTTCTTGGTAATCTGGAAGATAAATTAGAAATTACAGAAAAGTCGCGAATTTACGAAATCAGTTGTCAAGATTGCAACAACAAATACATTGGTCAGAGCCGACGAGCTATTGAAACCCGTTACGAGGAGCATTTTGCACACATGAAATAGGGAAGGGTAGAAGAATCCAGTGTCGCCTAACACGCTCTAGACAATGACCACGAAATTGGTGGAAGCAATCTGAAACTGCTCAAGCTGCTGAGGCATGTGTATGACAACTCGATGCATGTGAGAGTCTTGAAGTAGCAAAATGTAAAAACAGCATGAATGGTGACAAGGGACTTATTCCTTTCAGTCCGATTTTTAGAATATTGGTGAGAAATTAATCAGAATAATCAGAATCAGTAATGACAGACGAAATATCGGACCAGAAAACTTTAGGTATTTAACCCTAGTTAATATCAATCTTTTTCTCTTGAAGATGCTAACCTTGTTAGCGAAACGTGCGTCGAGTGCAAAAATATCATTTGGTGTTAGGGTAATTGATCTCTAGGAAAAGTTTCAATTTTTACACCAAAGGTTCCAAACTCATCGTTTATAAGTTTGAGCATCTCTGAGTCTAATATATGTGTGCTTCTTGGGACGTAGTTGATAAAATCTATCCATCTTATCCAAGAAATCTCACCTACCTTGAATGGATTTCGCACCCCGAGATCAAGCGGCACACGTCAACCCCACACACCGACAAAACACTAACAGCACCATCCACCAGCGCCGTCTCGGATCCCACACACCCTGTATGTTTCTAGAGCACGCCTCCGAGCTCGAGAGGGTTAAAAGGCCGTCGATCAACGGTCCCGGCCGCCCGATTGGCCGGCAGCGAGGGGATGAAGGGCCGCCATTGGACGGACCCGGGCTTTGTTCACCCTTTCGACCTGTCGCCGAACTCGTCGGTTGTTTTTGTTTCTCGTCGACGATCTAGAAGCGTGTTTTGTGTGATTTTGTGGGATCGTTAGCGAATACAAGGAAATGTTTACAGTCGGTGATTTGTCGTACCAAATAGTAATTTTAGTGTATATACTTGGTGGTTAGAATAATAATGATAATGCATAAAAAATAAAAAAAACTCAAGAATTTCCATAAGATTGATGCGAAGTCTAGCTGAAGCTATTCTACTTTATCATCAGAGAGCTTTCGCCCAATGGAATGAGAAATGTAATGATTACAATTAAAATACTGTGGCACGTCATCGATGACGACATGAAATCTAAGCACTATGGTCGGGCTGTTCAAAAGATAGAATTCAAGGACGCGTGAACAGTGAATGCCTGCATAGCCACGCCTTCTGAACTGAAATAAATGAAGAACTGTTTACACTGTACTGTACTCATTTGTGCTTTGTATTTTCGTGTGTTACGTTAATTAAATAATATGGGTAGAAACACTCTTTCACCTCCAAGAAAAAGATAAAAAAAAGACATTTAACTGTAGAGGAAAAAGGTGTAATAATGAACACTTATAAAAAAGCATCCCAAGAGTTGATGGGAGGACGACGCGGCGACGTTTTTGCTGAGTGGTGTAAATCGAACTTGTATCATTGGGGAGAGGAACATTCAAAGAGTGCGTGCCGTTCACGTGATCATTCTATCTTTTCAGCGGCTGCACTATAGTACCGATCTTTGATGGAAATACAATGGACCGTTTATATTGAATTTCAAATTTGACGCCTTCTATTCTTTGGCATTTGGTTGGCAGCACTTTCGATGTTTCCGCAATTTGTTTGAAATTTGTTCATTTGTCACACAAAAAGCTTTCCTTCCATATATTCATGGTGTTACTGATAAAATAAGTCGAATTCTGACACGACATGACATCAACACCATTTTCACAGCTAACAAGCAAATATTAGGAATATATGAAATACCGTGCTCTAACTGTCCCAGAACATACATCGGCCAGACCAACCGACGAGTGTCCTGTAGAGCATATGAACACGAACTAGCAGTCCGTAATTCTGACACAAACTCTGCATTATTCCAACATCATTTAGAAACAGGCCACAAAATAGATTTCAAAAACACCAAAACCGTTGCCACAGCCAAAACCCTCCAAACCAGAATTACCCGTGAAGCCATTGAAATCGAAAAACGTCCCAACTGCTTCAATAAACGCGACGATTCTCAAAGACTCCCCAATACCTGGAAACCACTCTTGGTCCGACATACTTCTATTTACTCCGACTTGAGAACTAATCCGTTCGAACCTTCTATCGACCGTCCGATCCCTGATCCTGGCATAATTACTAATGAACCCTTAAATCCCACCAACCTTCAATCCTCGATCTCCAGTGATGATAGCCAGCTAGTGAGACAACTCAGACCTAGACGCAAGGTCACTCAGTCTTGAAAATGGCTCCGAAATGGGAGCCGAAACGTAGACAAGAAAATCATTCCAGACGCGGATCAACCGAAAGTTCCAGCCAGCACATTTCTGACCGCGGAAGCCTAGCCGAACATATATGTACAGTGTGCCCAAGATAAGGATGAACAGCATGGGGATCTCGGTAACCGTAAGAGTTACACGGTAGGTCAAATGGACAAAAAGTTGCGCAATTAAGGGGTCAATAAATAGATGTTGAGAAATCCCAAAAATGTTGTTTACTTCCGGAGATATTCGGGAAAAACCGAAATTTGGCGATTTGGTTTTTATTTTTTTCCGAAGTTATTTGAAAAGTTTCGAAAAAACCAAAGGCACTTTCTCATTGCCACTTTTTCACCTCTATAAAATGGCGCTCACAAAATCTCCGTACAACGTTTCGTTTGGAAGAAATCATCATCAACTTTGTTTTTTTATATGGCACGTCCCCATGCTGTTCATCCTTATCTTGGGCACACTGTATATTTTGAATTTGATATTACTGTCAAGAAATAAAGTATTAAAAAACGTAATTGTTTGTATATATATATATATATATATATATATATATATATATATATATTCAGATTCAGATATAGTATAGCAGCAGATTTGAAGTCAAGTCGTATGTACCTATACTGTCAGGGCGATTTCTCAGGATATTAAAGATAACAAAGCTCTTAAACCACCAAGAGGCTCACAAATACTGCAGTACTGGAAATGGGTTTTCTCCGTAGTTTTCTGGGTTTTTAACCTACCACAATCTGAAGAAATAATATTGGAATCTATACAAGTGTAGAAGGGCAGATTTTTAATCTACCCCGAACAGTTGCTGCGTCTATTGATTAAAAAAGATTGCCTACTAAAGATATTTGCATTCGTACAGGAATTTGCCTATAAGTTTTGAGAGCGGAAGCGGATTTAGTTTCCGAATTGTTGACGATAGGTGTTTTCATATATATATTGGTTCTTATTGTTTTAATTCGCCTTGTTCTATCCAGAAAGAACTGTTTTTTCAATAGACGCAGCAACTTTTCGGGGTAGATTGAAAATCTGCCCTTCTACACTGGTATAGATTCCAATATTTATTCTTATTTTTTCAGATTTTGGTAGGTTACGAATCTGGAAAACCGCTGAACAAAAATTTGAACTATTTCACATAAACTCATCGACTCAACATGTAAAACAGAAGACAGCTTTAATTCAGTACTTTCGTTCATAAACTTTCAAAAAAGTCTAATCCACCAGATTTGATACTTCGTTTCATTCCGAGATCCCTAATTGATCAAGGAATATCAGAAACTGATCTGCCTTCACCATGCCTCGCAGCATAGAACTGCAAGTCCGAACCATTCCAATTCAGCAAGGAACATTGTCAACCACATTCAAGCCATAGATATTATAACTAATGGACTGGCCTTTATGACAATTTTCCATATAACACGATGCGGAATACGATAGAGAGACAAAGGATATTCACAAAAAATATATTACAGTTTCCTGTATGATTTTCACTCACAATGGGTTTACAAAACCGCGACACGTGTTTCGCTATTACAATAGCTTCTTCAAGCAAGATAAATAAATCACTATTCTATAATACGCTATTTATATACAGTAAGTCGAACGTCTCTTACAATAAAGGTCCGACTTAGGTCCGATATTCGACCCATAATTTGTCCAAATACTAATTAGTTACCTGCGAAGATTATTCCTAGAAATAGAATTATTGGCCGGGAACATATTCAACAATGGGGAGTTATTTAATTCAACCTGATCATTCAATAAATATTCTGAAATTTTCCCTCTATTGATTTCCAAGCTTTCTAGAAGGTTAAGTTTCCAACCTTTCTGCTCAAAATGCCTTATTTTGAACTCGTGGTTGAACTCATGACCTTCCAGAATGAGGTGACTTGCATAAGTAGAATTTGTTTTTCCATTCAAAAAACTAGCTCTGTGTTCTCCTAGGCGAGTGTTGAAAGATCTTCCCGTTTGGCCTACGTAGTACATCGGACATGACCCACATGTTAATTCATAAACTCCTGATCTTTGTGACGATTCATTTTTGTCTTTATTATTTTTGATATATATCCCCAATTTATTATTAGTACGAAAAGCTGTATTAATATCATTATTTTTCAAGAATCTAGAAATATTTACGCTTGGTTGGCCTAAATAAGTTATGGTTCTGTAAGTATCCAGTAGTCAATACCGAGCCGGATAATAATTCTATTTCTAGGAATAATCTTCGTATGTAACTAATTAGTATTTGGACAAATTATGGGTCGAATATCGGACCTAAGTCGGACCTTTATTGTAAGAGACGTTCGACTTACTGTATATAAATAGCGTATTATAGAATAGTGATTTATTTATCTTGCTTGAAGAAGCTATTGTAATAGCGAAACACGTGTCGCGGTTTTGTAAACCCATTGTGAGTGAAAATCATACAGGAAACTGTAATATATTTTTTGTTAATATGGATTTTCATCAAGTATCGGCCAGTTCAATTCAATTATTCAAAGGATATTCACAATGAAGTGCTATTGTAAAAGACAGAATGATAATTGTATACTTGACATTCTCTATCCTTCTTGACCTCTCTTCATCTGCTACATTGAGGAAGGAATTCGCTTAGAGGTTACCTATACTTGAAGTATTCTATCTTGGTCACTTTGCAGTCCTCTCTCTTAGGGCCAGTCCATTAGTTGTAATGTCTATGATTCAAGCAAACATTTATGTTTGTTTATGACGACCTATACCTAGGCAACCTTGAAGTAACCAACAAATTTCACCAAATTTCTGGGACTATTCGATGAGTGAGGGTTGAGGAACATGGATACTATAAGAAACTGGCCTCAGGATGTTATGTCTTTAAATATCACTAAGGAGCTGTGGTTCAAGGAAGTCATAATACCTTTTCTCTCATTGAATCTCGTCTGAGATTCGACGTTGCTCTTTGGGGTTTCTACCAGTGAATTCAATATTTATAACTTTGAAGAGACCAATTATGTATATGTGCAAATGTAAGCAGGGGGATTATTGCGAACCTCTCTTCATTGAACATGGACATTCGACGCTTTACTCACATTTCATATTACAATCCGTTTGCCCTATACACTGGTAAAAAATATCAAATATTGAAAGACCTTATAACATCAAATGATAATATTTATCTCCTTAAATCGACAAAATCATTAACAAAAAAAACTCAATTTTATTTTAAAGCGGCATATTCCCTCACCCTACTCAATATTTGAAGAATAAACTCCTGAAAAAAAGCATACCATATTCTACAAGAGCACTCTGGTGATGATCTAGTTGGGCCTTGAAAATTCATGTTGACTTTGTTTATATTTGATTCATTTGGAAATGTTTTCAATATACATTTGTACCAAGTGTATTTATACATTTTTATTATGTATTTTTAGTTTTATGAACAGCATGAGGTTAGTGTAGATTTTAATGCATCGTCAATAAGACTCGTTTCTTCACTATCCCTACATAGTATAAAAGGAAGTCGCATCCCGCTGTCTTTCTGTCTCTATGAATGATCAGATCTTCAAAAATACCCAACGGATTTTGATGTGTTTTTCAGTAGATAGACACATGCTTGATATTGAAGAGAAACACTAATAATTATAGAGGTTACTACTGTGATGTCCTAAATAAACCCATTTTTTTGTGCTTACATTGCAAACGCTGGCTGAACCCTACGAAATAGATTAAAATAATGTAAACACAGCTTATCCAATCCATCTTGGCACAGAATTGATAACGTATATGGCCAGCAATCTCTGTGAAGTATAGTAAAATAAAAAAACACCTATTATGTGTTCACTGTATTGAAATATATTCCTAGAAGGTGTTTTTTCTTTCGTCGTGGTTTGCACTACCAGTGTGCAACTGGAAAAGTACCTAAGTTTGTGTCAATCTCAGGGATAACTCACAATAACCATTATTTTTTATCCGTGCGAAGACAGGGCCGGTCGCTAGTTGACAATAAAGCATACTTTAAAAAATCAATTTCTGACAAAATCTATTTCGCACCCTCATTTTTAGACTTACCTTAAAAAGTAAAATTTTCAGCTCTAATATCCCAAGGACATTGATAATTAGCACATTTTTCGAAACCAAGTTGGCAACGGTCCGACGTCAAAGGAGGAGGGCTCTTGTCTAAAATAACGTGCTTTAGGAAGTTGTGACATATTGCATATTGGATATGAATTGAATTGATGACATAAATGATAACTAGCTAAACTAACCGTGAAAACATCCCGTGAGTATCAGATTCATTGGTTCATTTTTTGTGAGACTATAAAGTTGATTGTCTCAGAGGGTTAAGGCTCTTCCAACTAGGCCACTTGGACTGTATAATCTTAGTTGATTATTGGTGTGAAGAGTAGATGTAAGTCCTTCAATTCCCCCCAAAAACAAACAATTGTGACAATTCAAACTCGACTCAATAAACAAGAGAATATTTCAGATATAAGTAGATTTATTTATGCTTAAATGACACAACTTGAATTTCGTGTTAGTAGGTAGACAGATCAGAATCGTGACGTTTCTACTAGGTTGTCCCTGGTAACCAAGTATTTCATTCCATGTAATTGGTGGAATTCATATCTTACCTTGTGTGGATATGAAATCATATCCATTCAGTTGACTGTAATAGGGGAGCCCAAGCGGGGATTTTGGGATTTACTAAAGCGCGACAGATTAAAATACAGGGGGATACCTGCTTGTACCCGGTTAGTGCATTTACGTTTTTAAAAACAAGCACACATTTTCACTTAATGAACATCATCATAATTATAGCACCCGACAAAGAGGGCAATTTCATGTGCCATTCTGCAAAAATAGAATATCTTACAGGTCACCTGATCATATGGGTTTGAAAATATTTAATGTGTTACCAGTTCACATAAAAGCAAGTAATTCGTTGATTGATTTCAAAAACAAATTGAAACAATTTTTAATTGAAAAATGTTTTTATAATATGAATGAATTTTTCCCGAGCACTGCTTGTTAGGTTTTATTCATTTTCATTTTTCTGATACCTGAAAAAACTGTCAACTGTAAATAGTGTCCTTTTCTTCTCTGTCTGCTATTGTATATATATTTCAAAAAAAAATGACTGTACCAATACAATGTAAATTGTCTTATGGGAATGAATAAATGAATGAATGAATGAGTACTTCCGCCATATATGAGCCCTATATATATGGCCGCCCTTCAAGGATAAAGGATCAGATTAGTAAAAAAAATTATCATTCTTGAGCGCGTCAGATTAAGGTAGGGTGAGTTAGTTACATCCTGAAACGTGTATATTCCACTAAACTGACAATTCGAGAGTGACCTAAAGGAGGAGGGCTACAAAGTTGTAAAAAAAACGTCATCTCGACATTCTCGAGCGTGGCGAATTTTATTTTTATTTTTGAGGGAATAATTTAAGAATTGCCAAAAATATATAATCTGACGATTTCCACAAGCCGAAATAATAAAAATTCGTCAATGAAGTTTGATGCGTGCAGCTACGTGATGCCTATATTGCCCTTTCCACGTTTCTATTTCTCGCTCACTCTTTCTCTATCTATTGCTCTCTCACTCCGTCCTCACTCTGGTTTCTGTTGCCATGATACCTTGACAGTTGATCACAGAGATTCGTTGGTGGCATAATATTGTTTACAACGAATATCCAACGTTTAAAAATTTTAAAAATTTAATTGCTTCTAATCATCTTTTTATAAATACAAGTATTCTACTAAAAAAAATACACTTTTTTTATTTGCATGCTTCTTCCTGAGCTCTTCAATTAATTGAGTTCAATGATTTGAAAAAAAAATGAGAATGAGAGCTTTTTTAATTTTCATTTAACACCCCTGACGCACACGAGAAAAAAATTATTTTTCATTTTCGACCCTTACTCACGAGCACCTCCATCAAGGAAACAATCAGATTAACATACGTACATTTTTAAAAATGTGTAGAACATAGATGATATCAATATGTGACGCGCTCGAGTATGTCCATGCAATAGTTTTTTTTTACATTTTTGAAAATTTATTGCTGCCCCCCCCCCCCAGATGATTCTTTTTATCATCTAAGCGTCGCAACCCAATAGGTCTCTATCCCTATTTAGCATCGTGGGCTCTCTTACTACTGGAATCGCCTACTTATCAGATCAGTAAACTAATTAAGAAATCAGCATATTCACGGGTGTTAGCAGAAAAATAACTATCATTTCACTAATCTTCTTGAGATTTACTGATTTAATTTCAGTTTTTAAACCCGACGAAATTTTCGATAGATTTTGATAGGATAACTGTTTCCCTCGATGACCCAAACTCCATTCTGCGCCCTCTGCAGATCACAATTCCTGAACACCTCGCATCGCGAGTGTGAGCCATGACACACACTTCAGCCCTTCGTAACTTTATCCGCGTAAAAGCGGTATGATATTGACATGTGCCATTGTGGATTATTCGGGACTGTTTGCCGACGATCTTCGCAGCTTTTATTGGCCCTGAAAGGAGTTGCGGGCGTTTGACGTGCTCGACGATGGCATGAGTGCCCTATTCGAGGAAGGTCTTCGGGTAAAGAATATATCAAAGATTCCGTCACAGCTCCTAGAAGCCGAAAGAATCAGTTTCTTATATGATTCATTGTTTGATCGTCTCCTGTGTGTCAAGTTGGTTGGCGTGCATTGACACAGGGGGTCTCAATGATTGCTTCCAAACAGGTAGTTTCTGGACGGGCTCTTTTATCCTTTTATTAAAGAGATAAAGCATCGCTTTGGGAAACTTCTTGAAAAAATAGGGTAATAGCCATTTCAAAGTCTACGACAAATATCCAGGATAGCCTCTCTGATCTGCAAAAGATCTCCGAGATCCATTATCTTCTCCAGAAGTGTTACGATTACCGTGCAGTTGTGTTTCCTTCTACATTGGAACTACAAAAAGGAACATGAAAACGTGGTTAACGGAACACAAAAGAATGTATAATTATCAGTTGAAGAATAACATTCAATCAAACCTCACAGCAGATAAGGCTACTTCAATCAACGCCTTTGATGATCTGTCCCAATAATGCATTCGCTTATAAAAATTGTTTATTCAAAAACCGGATGACAATAAATCATTTATTTGCTGTATTATCAAAGAGCACCAATAATTTTGAAAAGACAAATGTTTTTAACTGATATGGTATCAAAATTATTAGCAGTTCATTAGAAAAATCGACGAAGAGACCAACTTCATAAAATCAATATTCAAAGCAAATAGATATCCAGAGAATTTGATAGGAAATAAATCGAATTAAATTGAAAATCGTGTTACACTCCACAGTGGAGATATACAACCTACACAAACTACACATCCTGAAGCAAACATTATACCTTAAGGTCTCTCGTTTGTCCGAAAAGATAAAACGGATAGGCAACAGGTGTTAGAATAACTTTCAAAACAACAAATACTTCGTTCAAAACTGACACATGGTCATGGTCAACTGTGACAAATTCATTCGAAATATTCAAATGATCATCACAAAGAACAGTATTCATTTCAGATAAAATCAGTAAAGTCAGTTGTAGAAACATGAAATATTCAGTATCACTACTTTTATTCGGGTTTGAAGGCCGTCGTTTTTTGGAATTTCTTCCTGACGTTTCGGAGTGAATTCCAAGATGAATGAACCTCTGAAGAAGCTAGCCACTTGAGCCAGCGAAACGTCAGGAAGAAATTCCAAAAAACGACGGCCTTCAAACCCGAATAAAAGTAGTGATACTGAAAACCTCGGCCGCGAAAGCCTCAACTATTTTGACATGAAATATTGTTACAAATCTTCTAGCGCTCTCCTAGCGTTCTACTAGCGCCGGCCCTGGCTAGATCGTGAACGCAGATGAGGGATCGCGTCGTCATTTTTCCAAGAACTGTTGATTGCCGCCTGGAGAATTCGAGACACGTCATCGGGGCTTCTTTCGAGGATTCTCGATAGATACGCAAGTATATATAAGCAAACGGGACATCGCGGCGAAAGGAAGTTTTTATTCGGAGAGTTAGTGATTCGGCAGTTTTATTCAGAGCTAAGTGACGAGAGTTATTGAGAGCTAAGTCACGCTAAGTAAGAATTTTTAGTACAGAGAGTTTAGTACCGAGCATTGAAAAGTTATCGGAGCGATTTAAGTGATTGTGTTGTATTGTATTGTGATAGAAATTTATAAAAAAAGAAGTTCAGTGTTGTTTGGTGTTTTAATCGACGAACCCAATAGTTCAGAAAATGAAGCTAAAAAAATGGTTAAACCTCGCAATTTTTTCGTCCAGCACCGATTTGTACAAAAATTTGGGATTGGGCTTATTACACCCTCTAGTTCATTTTCTATATTTTTCCGTTGTACGCTTTTTTTTTGAAAACTACCCCTAATTGTCAAAAATTATAAAATAACATTAAAAACCTAAATATGGGTAAAAATAGTTGAATAATGATTTTTTCATGCTTTAGGATAAAATTTCATAATCTTCCAACCTACCCTTGTTATAAACTACCCTTGAAAACATTGAAGTTTTTATAATCAACAAAATATACACTCACACATGCGAGCAGATTTTTCTTCTTCTCTGCCTTCCAATATGAATGGAAAAAGTTGAGCATATAACGTATAACCGCCGAATATACCGGTCTTGTAGATTAATACGCTCCGAAGCACGGAATTCAATTCAATATATATATATATATATATATATATATATATATATATATATATATATATATATATATATATATATATATATATATATATATATATATATATATATATATATATATATATATATATATATATATATACATGTATACATATACACCTAAAATGAAGGAGCCATGCAAAAAAAACGATCAATTTTTTTTCAAAACTTGAATTACCCTCTTCGGAGCGTAGTAATCTACATAACCGGTATACTCGGCCGTTACGTTATATGTACCACTTTCTCCATTCATATTGGAAGAGAGAGAAGAAGAAAAAACTGCTCGCGTGTGTGAGTGTATATTTCGTTGATTTCTCGCCAGTGTTTTCTAAAGTTCGAAGACATATTATAAGAATTTCAATGTTTTCAAGGGTAGTTTATAACAAGAGTAGGTTGAAAGATTATGAAATTGTATCCTGAAGCATGAAACAATCATCATTTAACTATTTTTACCCATATCTAGGTTTTTAATGTTATTTTATAATTTCTGACAATTAGGGGTAGTTTTCAAAAACAAAAAGCGTACAACGGCAAAATATAGAAAATGAACTAGAGGGTGTAATAAGCCTGATCCCAAATTTTTGTAAATTTTTTAGCTTTATTTTCTGAAATGTAAGTTTTGTGATCGAAAACGGATTTGCTCTCCAAAACGTTTTCAACAATAAGTATTTTAATAAATATTAGTTCTTGTATTTTTTGATAGTCAAATTTTAGTAATACGAGAAGTTACTGACTGATAGAACGTGTCCCATTCAAAAGCAACTGTTTTTCAACTTTTCGGGCTGGACTGGAAATCTGCCCTTCGACATTATATATAGATTCCAATATTGATCCTTATTTTTCGGATTCGAATAATGACTTTAAAACAGTACTTGAAAGCGATCTAAACACTAGGGTTAGTACTATATCTTACAATCCAAGGTAATGCCCAGGTTATTCTAGATCCCACCAGGACTTCGTTCATGAATTATTCAAAATGAATTCCCTAAATAAACAGAATACAGGGCTGAATGGGATATGCCCTCAGCGACACTGAACTGTTCCACCCATCCATAACTTAGGTGTGGATAATGTTCCTTAGAGCGGGGTTTTATATCTCTTCAATTCTGACCTATATATCTCTCGTTACAATCTTGACAATGTAATATATCTCCGACTTCTCTGCGTTTTGATTTCTATATCTTCCGTTTCACCCAAAGAGTTGTTGTAATTTATACGAATATGTATAGGTATATGACTTGGTGGAATTTGAATTACCCTGTATAAAACACGGAATAATTGACGTACAAAATGTGCTTTCTTCCACCGATGTTCCTTTTTCCTTCTCGCAAACTCCATTAGCGCCCACATGTCTCACAATGTCGGGGGGCGAGGGGGTGTGAAGGGGGGATGCATCTCCCGCCCTGATCTCGGGCGCGAAATCGCGACCACGAATTGCTTTTAATTGATTTCCGATAAAAGGTTTCCTCGTTTAACATAATAGCGGTGAAGTGTTGACATCCACTCGCCGTGGGAGTTTTCGCACTCGGTGCGTTGTTCTTTTTATTGTCTCCTTGGCTGTCTCCGCTTTCAACGAAGACCGCATCACTTATCTGAGGCCGCTACCAGTATACTCCGGTCAATGGGGGTTTTTGCCGGGCGAAAAGTGGAGTAATTCTGATTTTGGGATAAGTTATTAGGTTAGGGACCCTGATGAAAAATCCAAGTTTTCAACCCTGGGGGGGGGTACGCCATCTTGGATTATTGGATGAAAAATGTCTTATCCAAATTCATAGAGAACGAAATTCCCAACAATTTTTGTAACTACACTTTTTTTCGCAAGTCTAACGAGTGGCGAGTTACAGCTGAAAAAACGTGAATATTTTCCCAAAAAATCGTGAAAGTCATCTTTTTCTCATTTTGAGAAATGATTTGAAGCTATTCGTTACCTTATTATTGATTTGTAGGTATTCGTCGAAAAATTGTATCGTAGGTATTCATTACATAATTATTCTTTTTTTTAACTCAAAACCAACTCATTTTCATACCAACAGGAGGTGGAACTAACAGAGTACTCCAGTCTATGACGGTAAAAAAAGTGTAAACTGTGTATTTATCCCATACAGCACCGATTCGCATGAAAATTTGGATATAGGTTCTACTTACTCGCTATTCCAAAATCCACCCCGTGCCGAGGGTTGCTTTCTCCCTGGGGGTGGATGCCACCCCTTCTTGAGGGTGAAAAAATGTTTATTGGAAATAAGTACGAAAATCAATAGATTGACTTATTCTAAGCACTTTTTGTTCAATGAAGTTTTTTTCTGAAAAGCAATACTTTTCGACTTATTCGCGAGTGAAATTGTCGGTTTTCAGTCAGAAAAAACACGTTTTCAGGTCCTTTTTCGCGAATAACTGGAAAATAATGCATCTAATCGAAAAACCTGTGGAGAGCAAAATTATAGCTTTTGAAAAGAAAGCCGATCGTTTACTTGTGATGTATGCAAACCCATTACAAACTGAATAATTGCTTGTTGAAAGTTGATTGGTATTTTCAAACGACAAAATGGAAAGTTTCTACGTACAATAACCAAAATCCAAAGCATTTTTCGGGAAAAACTAATTCGACCTTTTCTGGAGTCCTTCAAAAATCCTTTATTTTTGTTATTTATAAAAGTTTCTAGCATCGAAGCTGACCGAGGTATGAAGGAAATAATGTTGAATCCTATTTTTTTATTGGAAACAAATTGTGAATAACTCATCCTTTCTTCTCCCCCCCTTTGGAAAAAATCGTTGTTACTCCATAATTCACTTCATTTATGTTCTTTCAATGAGTTCTAAGTTTTTCATCAATTGAAAGTACGTAGTTTTGAAAAAAATTGAGATTGAAGAGAAAAAATCATAAACGTAATTCAGCGAAAAACCACAATTTCTTCGAAATAAGTCGAAAAGTATTGATCACATGCAGAAATTTTCAGAGTACAAAATTGAAGGCTAGTCTTCTCTGGAAATTTCAGTGTTTAATTTTTTTCTGCAGGATGAAAATAGAGTAAGATATGGCCAGTTAAATATTGTGAGGTTTCGCGCAAAGTAACTTTTTCGAGTCCTTTCAGCATGAAACTTTTCAAAAATATAATCTGAAACAAAAAATAATGTGAATGTGCTTATAGCTCTTGAGAAAAGCTACAAAATACCCCTTTGGTGGATTTGATTGCTTGAAGACTAAGCGAGTTATGGGAAAAAACCAAAAACAATTTTTGTAGAAATTAGAGTATGTACATCAGTATATTGAAGAATACACATGGTAACTATATTTCAGGCCTAGTGGAACTATATGTAAATTATATATGTATATACATATAGTTCCACTAGGCAACGATTTGTTCCAAAAGGGGGGGGGAAGAGAGGATGAGTTATTCACATTTTTTTTTTCAAGGAAGAAATAGGATTCAACATTATTTCCTTCATACCTCGGTCAGTTTTGATGCTAGAAACTTTTATAAATAACAAAAATAAAGGATTTTTGAAGGACTTCAAAAAATGTCCAATTAGGTTTTTCGATTAGATGCATTATTTTCCAGTTATTCGCGAAAAAGGATCTGAAAACGTGTTTTTTTTTCCTGAAAACCGACAATTTCACTCGCGAATAAGTCGAATAATATTGCTTTTCGGAAAAAACTTCATTGAACAAAAAGTGCTTGGAATTAGTCAATCTATTGATTTCCGCACTCATTTCCAATAAAAAAATTTTCACCCCCAAGAAGGGGTGGCATCCACCCCCAGGGAGAGAGCAACCCTCGGCACAGGGTAGATTCTGAAAAAGAGTGTATGTAGATCTTGAGTCCAAATTTCCATGCGAATCGGTGCTGTATGGGATAAATACACGGGAAAATGGTCATAGACTGGACTAGAGCGCTTTCTTTTCAATTGTGCATGGTATCCCCGCAGTAGGCCTAATCTATAGATGTTTTTTGTCTAAGTTCGATTCGTTCATGTCTTCTTCGATGATCCAGTTGATGGTGTCTTCGTCGTTAATGTCAAAGTCGTCTCCGTTGTGTGCCGTATGAATCTGTGTCACGACACGTGGTTTGTCGTCATCTTCACTGTCGATGTCGAAGACATTTCTGGTACATTTTCATATAATTCGCCCTTACAAAATCTGCACACAACGGAGCACTTTCAGTTCTTTGTTTTTTTTAAAGAGCTAAAGAAATTTATTTCTACCTAGGCTACTGACGGTAAATCTCTCAGAATAGGCGTGAGTTCACGATTTGCCCGTTTTACACCAGATATCAGAAGAGTCCGGACGTTTCTCTCTTTCACTACAACTTGATCACCTTCTTTGAAACTTCACAAACGAAACAAACATCAGCTCTGGAATTTGTCATCACGAAGCTTGTTGCACGTATACACTAACACCAAACTGATACTATTTGCACTTTGGGTTAGCCATTTCATATGATTTTCAATATAAGATAGTCGAACTGCAGAGTTTTTTGGTTGAGTACCAAAAAACTTTGCGGGTGGTTGTTGCACTACCTTATATTGTAAATTATATTGAAAGCTAACCCCAATAATACAACGTAATTCATTTTTACAAAATTTACCGTAAAAAGATTGAGTTGGACGAAAAACGTACATGTTTCGTCCGTTGTAGCCCACCCGTTGGATTCATGAAAAAAATGTCGATACAAAAATTGTCGAGGGATCAACCGTTAAGGAGTTAATTCGAAAAAACAATTTTTGGTACCTTTAATCCAAGATGGCGGATCGTGCGCACCCCCCAATGTCGAAAACTTTTTTTTCTTCAGGGTCCCTAACCTAGTAACATATTCCAAAATCAGATTTACTACTCTTTTTGCACAAGGCATTTTTTGCTCTCCATTGGCTGGAGTAGTAGAATATGAGGTGAAATGATGTTATAATAGCGTTTTATCGTACGAAGCACATTTGAGTTGAACCCCATCGTATGGATTTTTTCTATAAAAACTCGTCAATTATAAGCGAGCATCTAGGGGTGGTGTTGGATCTCTTTGAAAATTATCTCGAGGGAAGAAAACAAAGAGTCGAATTGAATGAAATCTTGAGCAACGATACAGATGTGTTATGTGGAGTGCCGCAAGGGACAGTACTGGACCGATTCTCTTCATGTTACTTTTAATATTGCTCTCTGAAAAATCTCATGGAACAATAATTTCTTCTGCTGGTGATACTGCAATTCTATATATCGGAGACTCCTGGAATGCTGTGAGAGAAATGGCGGAAAATGATTACAAAATTGTTTAACTGATAGCCGTGAATAAAACTGAAATAATCAATTTATATCATACGAAAATTAGTTTTCCCCTCTATGATTATATATGTACAGATAAAAATCCAAAACGTGAAATTGTCTTTAAATAAACTATCTCGGAATCCATTTATACTCGTTTTTCGAATTGATGTCCTCATAGAAAAACTAAAAAATAAAATTAGATCAATAATAACTTGTTTTTTTGTTTACTACTGTTAACAGTAACAGCAACAAACAAAGGCCATATCGGACCGGAAAACTTTAGGTATATAAACAAATAACCCTAGCTTTAGATTCAGTATCAATTTTCTTCTCTCGAAGATGCAAGCCTTGTTAGCGAAACGCGCGTCGAGTGCAAAAATATCAGTTTGGTGTTAGGGTAATTGATCTCTAGGAAAAGTTTCAACTCTGGTTCGGATTTGAAGGCCGTCATTTTGTGGAATTTTTCCCTGACGTTTCGTTGGCGCGAGTGGCTAGCTTCTTCAGAGGCTTATACATCTTGAGTTAGACTCCGATGACTGTGATAACGAAACTGACAGCTTCAATAAAAAACTATTAAGATGTCAAATATTGTAACAAACTACAGAAACAATAAAATTAATATGAATTATACAGTTTATTTCGGAAAGTTTATCGGCTGTATCAAATTAGGAAATGTGAACAATATTGGTAAGTAGTGATTTAAAAGTTATTCATATCACAAGTTCATATATTTTTTTTTGACTGCGAAAATGTTGATATCTAAACTGTGTGGATTTGAATGGAATTGCGAAATTCAAAATGCAATTTTCATGAAATTTTTACACCGCTTCTTTCAGAAAGAGAGATGTACCTATTTAAAATTCACACTATACATATTGAACACCCAGTGAAGTCGTAGAAAAAGCGTTGTATCCTGCTCACATGAAATGACGATGACTGACTCTAATGATTCAGGACAAATCCAATTTCGCAAATATAAAGGAAATATTTTCAGTTTGTGGAATAAATAAACCTACTATTTCATTATATTGATATATTGATTTTGGCCCTTTTAACTTGAACACATTGTAAACATGCGACTCACTTTTACTATTCAGATAAATTTTACCTGGCTTGAATGAGTCCGCAAAAATTTTTGCATAATATTGTTAGACATAAACTTGAAAAAACAAATTTATATTTTTTTACCTGCCTTGTTTAACGTTGAAACTTTTCCTGGAGATTATTTACCAAAACAGCCCATCAAAAACGTACCGGAAATGATGTTGGCAAGGAAAAGCTGAAACACAGCTTTGTTTGTGAGGGGGACATTTTTTGACGTGAAAAGTATAGCCCCAACTTTATCCCTTCTAAACGGGGGTGGGATCCCTCGATTTTTTTCAAATGTGAATAAAGTCAAGTGATACTTTAATCAAAAGGGCTATTGATTTCCGATACATTTTTCTATTTTTCAAATTCATAATACTTGTTGCGACGATATGGACCTTATTGGAAATGTCACTACGCATTAGCCAAAAATTGCAAAAATTAAATAGATTTCTCCAAAAAACTTTCTGTATCAAAAGTGAGTTATTTCATTGTTGTTCGTTTTCATTAACCAGCTGACGAACGTCAACCCTCAGAAGTCGAAACTTGTGCGAGCAATGGAGGCCTCACCTTTTAACGTGCGATTACCCAGCACGGTGGCCCGGCGAGGATTCGAACCCCGGCCTTCCGCTTGATAGGCAGATATGCTAACCACTACACTACCGAGACCACAATCTGATCATTCCATAAATGTTCCGAATTTTTACCTATATAAATTTCCAACTTTCTAGGAGGTTGTGTTTCCTATATTCTAAAAGTGCCGTAGGTATTTTGAAGTGATGTTTGAAATTTCACTTTCAATTGAAAGAAGCAGTGAAATGAATGAATTCCAAATATTTATATTTCTGAATTGAACTTGATTTTAAAATTCTATTTCTATACAGGCAAAAATTAGACCTTCGCCTTTATGGTTAACCATGAATTTTACAATAAAAATTTGTAGCTAGGAGGTGATTAGTAAAATTCGACACCTTTTTTTTTTAATCAGGGCAAAAATTGGCTATATTTGTTAATTAAAAATATGAATTTCAAACTCGGGTAATAACAGACATTCAATTGTTTTTCATCTCTGTACATATGAATTTCATAAAAACCCCTAGTATTGATAATAAATGTCTTATTCTATTTTTGTTTGTACATGTTTGGTACACTCTGATAGACCCTCTTACGTAACAGACTTGAAAAATGTGGTATTCAGAAAATCGAACCATATTCATTTCTATTCACAGCTGAGAAACATCATTCTTATGAACTTCAGAATTATAT
Source organism: Zygogramma bicolorata (assembly GCA_032362365.1). Lineage (NCBI taxonomy): Eukaryota > Metazoa > Arthropoda > Insecta > Coleoptera > Chrysomelidae > Zygogramma > Zygogramma bicolorata. The sequence continues at coordinate 122,249 of JAVJAQ010004640.1, forward strand.
TGAAGGAGCTAAAATTAACATCAGAATCAAAATAGTACAAGTCAACTTAGGTACATATAATAACTTAACCATAGATCAATTAATAAAAGGGAAACTGTAAACTCAAATTTTTTATTCGGAGATGTTGCCAAAAGCAAAACAAATTTAATACAAAGTAACTTAGACTCCCCATCAACTCTCCACTTCAGCTTATTCCACCACATTTCACATGATAAAGAACTGAGGGTGCGGTTATGGCCAATATTACATACATATCAAAATGATTCTGAATGAAAATACTTCACATCACAGTTATGCTTTTCAAAGACAAAATCAATCATTGAATCGAAGATAAATTGAATGAAAGTTAATAAGGTTTGAATCTTCTAGCCTGCTTCATCTGATTGACCTTATTTTTTGCTTCCTCAAAATTTTTTCTTAGGGTCGCTATATTCTTCATTTTAGACTCCCTTATCTGAAAAGTATAAAAGTTCTTCAACTCTTTCTTTTTGGACGCTTTCGAAGCTAATTTTTTTTCCACACTCTCTTTTCTCGATAGGCCTGGTTTGCGTCTCCCCTTTGTCACCACAGTCCATCCTTCATCATCCACAACTTCCTCTGTTTGGGTTTTTTTCTCCTTTTTATCATATTGTGCCATTGAGTTGTCTACACGCTTTTGCAGTTCTTCGGGGTCACATATACTGGAATTGTACTGCTCCATCCATTTTTCCAGTCCTACCTTCAGAGGCTTCTCTATAGGAGACATTGGCTTCAGTGTGTCTAACTTCAAAGATTTCAGCAGGGACTCTCGTTTACTGAAAACTATGAACGCTCTCTTGAATCCATCCTTATTGAGAAGACCTTCTTCGGTTTCTTCCAGAATGACTCTAGTGATTTTGCCCGATGATGAAAAGGCATTCTTTAGGCCTGCTTCAGTTGCGTAAGGAGGTACGTTCAAGATAAAAAGGGTCTGTCCTAGAGGTTTGTTCTCATCTTTGGTCCTTATCGAGTGTTCTTTGATGAAAATGTCATGACTGCTAGTACTTTCCGATGAGAAAAGTAGAGGTAACACTAAAATTGTAAACAATGTTAGACATGTTTAAGGCAAGGCATTTTTCATCACTCACCTTTGAAGCCTTGTACGGTTTTTGAAGACATTTCGTAGGAATAAAGTTACAACAGTCACACGCTTATTTGAAAGCCATTTATAATTTATATAAATAATGTTGTTCAAAAACTGAATTCCTAAGCGAAGTCCCAGTCAAGCAAGAAGAAAGTTGAGAAAATTTGTGGTTATGGTCATATGGTCAAAAAATCATTACTGCTTCTTCCAAGTTTTTCATGTCGTAGGCTAAATTTCTCAGGGCCATCGGCCGGGTGATGGTTACATAAATACTAAACTATACTAAATAATCAAATGATAGTAACAATATTACTGCGTTTCATTTATTTTGGAAGATTATCATATATATTTGTCCTGTTTTTAGTTGAATGGGTATGAATATCATTTACGAAAGAAATAATGTTGAAAATATGAGTTGAGAATTCCATTAATTATTATTATTGTATTCACTATTATAGTTTAGACGCAGCCAATGGCAGCGTCAAACAGCCTACAGGGCTTAAAAGCCACTTCACAAAATTCGACATTTACCAATGGAAAACTGTAGAATTTAATGTAGCGGCTTTCAGCGCTAAAAGCTCTTAAACGTACCCATTGTGACGTGGCGACCAAAGTGGTGGATCGAAATTAAATGAAAAATCACTGACATGTCTGTCTATGGAGAATGGTAGGATCCAAGCTGCATAATCCTAGCAGCTCTGGCCATTTTAAAAAGAGGAAGACTTATCTTACGATTCGTAAAATTTCGTAGATAGCGCTGTTTTAAATATGGCAGTTAGCAATCTGTCGTATTATTATAATATATTATTGACAATATCTTAATCCTATCCCTATCACAGTGCTTTGTGAATCAGACTGTATTAAGAACATCACTTTTCGTAATATGTATTTATGAATTTTGTCATTAATTATACATGTTCCATTAACAGCGAACAGGAGTGCATCTGTGCGTCTTCTTCCAAACTTTGTTTTAATTTATATTCTATTAATACTTCTTCTACTTATCGTTGGAAAAAATAATGAACCGCAAACTCATTGCTGCCCCCTTTAAAATGGAAGAAGCTCACAGCGGAGACGAAGAATCCGAAGACTTTACCCTAACTGCCATTAGAGAAGTGGAAATATTTTCTTGCACGAATTGCCCTTTTGAATCGGAGAACATCGACGAACTTGACGAGCACATAGTGCAGAATCACGAAATTCAAGAAGTAGAAGATTCAGATGAAGATTTTCAAGCAGTATGCGAGGAAGTCTCGAAGAAGAAATCGGCTAGTTCTTTTTGCATATCAACACCAACATTCTCAGCTGTCAAAAACAATGGGCCCCAGTTTGGAAGCTCCAAAAATAAATCGGGAAATAGCTCCAGCAGAAAACGGTCCGCTGAGTTTTCCATGGATGATGAAGGTTCCCGGAAAAAGGCAAAGAATGGCCCGCTAACATGTGGATGGTGTAATTTTTCGACCCAGGAAAGAAGTGAGATGAGGGCTCATCGTCGGACACATTCCAAAGCAGATCCTTCGACTGTATATAAGTGCTCTCAATGCCAATATCAAACCAAAAGGAAGAACGATATGCCAAAACACATGTTGGGACATTGTACTAATGGTAATTATGTCAGTTTTATCTCTATGTCCTGTAGACAAGACAATTTTAGCTCGTATATTATAGTTAGTCAACATCAATAGTAGAATCTTTCTATGATCACCCCAGTTTATATGATTTTTTTCCATAGGTCGATGGTTAATCAGATTTTTAGTTTCCTCTCTCCCTCTCTGAAAAGTTTGATGAGATGAATTTTATTTGTAGTAGGATATACCTGTTTTTACAGATGGTGCTATTCACTTGATCATACTTCATAGAAGTTTAGTATTCTTTTTACATTGACTTTGCCAAAAACATTTCTTCGTTGTGAAATAAGAAAGTGAAGATATATAAATTCACTTTATATCTTCCAAACCTGTACTCACATACAGAGTGCCCAGCTGCAACAAATCCATTCAAATATCCGCCTCATATCGAATCAACAGGTTCATAACTACAGTACCAGCAACAGACAACAATTGAGGACAACTATGAAAACTTCTGCTGGCCAGCAGAGTATCACACATCAAGGTGTAAAATATTACAACTTGATTCCTGAAAATTTGAAGACCTTTGGAGTACTAGTGTTCAAGAAGAGAGTTAAAGAACTGATATTTGGTGGCTTTTTTTCGCAACATAACTGACATATCTATAAGACCATTGCTGTAATATATTCATCCAAAGACAACTATCACATATCTATATTTATTTATTTATTTTTGTTCATTCTGTTGTTTAAATTCAGATTTATATATATATTTATATTATTTATACTTCTTCTCACATTTACTTATTTTAGGAAAAGTGAATAATTTATGGCCTGTATAGTTTCATAAACTCAAGGCCTATACCTGTGAATTTTTTTTTCATATGCAATGTACCTATATTTCTTGTGTGATAATATCAATAATAATAATAACTTTCATCAGCACACATAGTTTTCCTTCATAAATTGACCACAGAATTCGTCTAAATTCTTTAAAATTTTGATTTTTTGTTTTTTTTCTGAACTATTCAACCATCAGTCGACTCTTTCTAGCACATGGTATGAGCTTTTCATTCTAATCTCCTTACCCTTTTAGTGGAAATGTTCCACTGTCCAGAATGCAGTTACAAGACGAAGCGGAAGTGCGACTTGCCAAAGCACATGTTGTGTCACAAACCTGCGAGTTCTGTTCCTATGTACAGATGCGAATTCTGCAATTACGTGACCAAAAGGAAAGGTGACCTACCCAAGCATGTCATGAACCACACTGAAAAGTCCAAGTTGAAATCGTTCCAATGTGTAGAATGTGATTATTGTACCAGGAGAGTGAACGACTTGCACAAGCATATACTGATTCATTCTGACAGGCAGGTTGAGGGTGTTTTCAAATGCTTGAAGTGTCCTTACGCTGCTGATAGGGTGAGTTTTATTTTATACAGTTACAACATTGAAAGCCATTGCTGTTTTTTTTATATTAGACATATTTTCAATTAGAGTTAGCACTATTCTGGACCTATCCTTCCTTATATCTCCAAAATATTAATAATTACTACGTTTATCTCACAACTAACTTTGGATCTGTTTATTTCATTTCGATTGAGAAAAAACAGGATGGTAAAACAATAATTTGAATGTGGAAATTCAGGTGGTTCGCTTCTCGAAACATGTGCAGAGCAGATGTCAGATCAACGAAGATCCAGTCAATCAAGATCATCTGATGCTCGAGGACATCCTCAACAATGCTGACCAAGAGGGGATCCACGTGGTACTCGATGCCGAAGAGGACGAAGAGACGGAGCCACTGTCACAGGTGGGACTGGAGAAATACCATTTCGTAGAATATCCCCAAGTGGCAATAGAAGAAGTTGTAAGCTCACCCATGTTCTCGCAATTATCACTAGCAAAATCCTCTTGGAATAGACATTTGCCCGCAATTTTTTTTATATTGTCCTCTTGTTTGTTATTGATCACCTGGGAGAGTACATACATTCAAAAAAATCCTGGGTAAAAAATTATATTTATCGGCACACTAAGCTTAAGAAAAACGGTTTGGGGAAAAAGTATTTTGATGTCCTAAACAAAAAACCCCAATGAAATTTTTGGCACTCTCAATTAGTTTCGGAGATACGGGCCAATTTTTAGGTGATTACTGGCATTTTCTAGTAGACGTTTTTGCGGTAAAATGCCTCCTTTTTCATCAGAACAATGTACACACCCTTACACACAGATTTTTTCAATCGAATAAAAACTTAAAAAGTTCAGCATATGACAGCTGAGGTGGACAGATACCGGCACAGGAATATTAGTCGAGATCTGATTGCTGAAAAAAAGGCGCAGTTTTTCAAGAAGAGTGGCTTGAGGGCGTTGAAAATTTTTTTTAGCTCGGTGGGCCCGATGAACGAAATTTTACCAAGTCCTGTTTGAACATCATTATTTTGTGGTGGATAAATTTTCACTTCGTTTTACTAATTTTCTAACCTACCACAATCTGAAAAAATAAGAATTAATATTGAAAGTTGCTGAGTCAATTGTAAAATAGTTTCTTCTGAATAGAACAAGTCTTATTAGTCAGCAATTCCTCGTTTTACTCAAATTTGCTTATCAAAAAAATTACAAGAAATTACATAGAGAACTCAGAGATGCAATCTTCCTCAGACAGCATGATGAAAGCAGATTTTTTTAATTCTTGTTTCCTGCCATTTCTCTCTTTTTCCATCATTTTAGCGTCATTCCATTCTACTGCGTGATCTCCATCTGCAGTAAGAATGTGCTCTGATAATTCAAAAATACCAATCTTTGTCCTGATGTACATCTTTTGTTCCCTTTTTCGCACTTCCAAAGGTCGAGGCGTTTCACCAATATATTTTTGACAGCACGAACAAAGAATTTGATGAATACAATTTTTTGTGTTCTCTGTTGTGTTATTAGTTTCCTGACATTGTTCTCTTTTGCCATCATTTTAATGTCATTCGCTTCTCTGTGATCTACATCGGCAGTAAGAATTTGCTGATAATTTAGAATCATCTATCTGTCTGTCCTGATGTACATCTTGTGTTCACTCGCACTTCCAAAGGTCGAGACGTTTCACCAATATATTTTTGTGTTTTCCCTTGTGTTATTTGGTTTAGTATGGGTCAGAATTGACTTGAAAGTATTTGTTGTTTTGAATGTTGTTCTAACATTATACCTGTTGCCGATCCGTTTTATCTTTTTAGACAAACGAAATAATTACAATGTTTGATACAGGTTGTCTATTTTGTATAGGTTGTATATCTCCACTGTGGGGTATGTTTGGATTTTCAATTTCTGTCAATGTTTTTCTATGGATTTTTCTGGATATCCATTTTCTATCAATACTGATTTTATGAAGTTGTTCTTGTTTTGTCAGGTCTTCGGTATGTAAAGAATAGTATCGACAGCTTTCTCAGTACTTTATTTTATATTCAATACAATTCTCAAGATGACTTTTGTACACTCGAGAAGTCATTGTGACAACCCATGTCAGTCCCAAAAACTCACTTCACGGGTTGCTCCGTGACTTCTATAAAGAACGATTATAACTAAATACAAACTAATAGTCCTAACAGAACATCTTTCCCTTTTTATAAAACATAATCTTCAAAACGTGAAGGAGGTTTGATGTTCCTAGAGGACCTACGAATTGGCACAGAATGATTTTCACTAGGCGTGGTACTTGGTTCAGTTCCACTTTTTTACATTTACCAATTTTTCATAATCACATAATTCACTTCCATTCTCATTACTTGTCTTCTGTGGGGAAAAATCACAACCTGATTCTAAGGTGGGAGTCGTTGTTTGAATATGAACATTTGAGTTGTAATAAGGGGCTGGAATGAGATGCCACCTATTTCTTCTATATTTTCCAAAACTAGTTTCGATCATATAGGATCTAGGTTGTTCTAAAATAGCTACAACTTTGCCGTATTGTCTTATGTCAGTTACCCAAACACTGTCTCCAATAGACAACTTTGACAATTCTCTAGTTCTATGTCGCTTATTGTATCTAGAAGCTAATTTCTCCTTTGCCACATTCTCTTTTTCACAAATGATATCTGAATTGGCAGATTTATTCAGAATACTTGGTAGAACCGGCAAGTGAGACCTTAGCTTTCGATTCATAAGGAGTTCAGCGGGACTCAGTCCACATGCAAGGGGTGTAGTACGATAAGAGAGCAAAGCAAGATCAAGATCTTTAGGATTCTTTTTGATCAATGTTTTTGCTATTTTCACTGCAGATTCTACTTCCCCATTTGAAGCCGGGTATTTTGGACTACTAGTTTCAAAATGAAAGTCATATTTTCGTGAAAATTCCCGAAATTCTGACTGAAATTGAGGACCATTATCCGATCGAATTTGATCAGGAATGCCATAACGACTGAATAATTGCTTCAATTTGATAATGATGATGGACTCGGTCATTTTGTTCAGTTTGAATATTTCGAAAAATCTGGAAAAATAATCTGTAACAACTAGGTACCATATACCATTACATTTTTCCAAATCTAGGGCTATTTTCTGCCAGGGGCGTTCTGGGAAACTTTCCTTCAAAAAAGGTTCTCTGGGATTAGTTCTATGTTCAATACATTCAGGACAGTTTTTAATCAAATTTTCGATCTGTGTTGAAAGACCCAGCCACCAAACAGAAGCTTTTGCTCGCTCCCGACATTTGACAACACCTTGGTGACCTACATGAATGAATTCGATACATTTCAGCTGTAAACTTTGAGGAACAATGATCCTGGTATTTTTTATCAAAAAGCCTTCTTGAAAACTTATGTCAAATCTGAATTGGTAGTAAGGCAATAAATCAATATCCAGTTTATTTTTGTCAGGCCACTCTGACAATGAAAATTGTTTCAATTTTCGACAAACTGGGTCACGAACCTGTTCTTTCCGAATTTCCTCCAAAAATGGAGGTTTGATCTGGACAGACTGTATAACCATTTTTACATGCGCCTCAGCTTCATGAGCGAGTTCATCAACTTTGGGTTCTTCTGCATTTTTTGCAAAATTCCTAGATAATGCATCAGCAACTGTCAAATCTTTACCTGGAACATAGTGTATTTGATAGTCATACCGCATTAGCCTGATTCTGAACCTTTGGAGTCTTGGTGTCAACTCTTCTAGGGGTTTTGTTTGTAATACCTGTACAAGTGGTTTATGGTCTGTTTCAAATATTATAGGAATACCTGTGATATACTCTTTAAACTTATCAGCAGACCAAGCTATAGCAACTGCTTCACGCTCTATTTGAGCATAACGAGACTCTGTAGCAGAAAGTAAGCGAGATGCATAAGCAATAATTTCTTTCTGACCATCTTTTGAAAGTTGGTATAAACATGAACCTAAACCATAAGACGAAGCGTCTGAGGAAACCACGATTTGTTTGGCAGGATCAAAGTAAGCAAGACAAGGACTGTTTTGCAATAGATGTTTGATTTTTTTAAAGGCATCTTTTTGCGCAACATCCCAAATAAACTGTACATTTTTTTTTAACAACGATGTCAATGGTTCTAGAACTTGGGATCTGTTTGGTAGAAATCTACAAGAAAAATTTATTAATCCCAAAAACTGTAAAAGTTCATTTTTGTTGGTCGGTTGTGGAAACCTCGAGATGGATTCAATCCTGGACGGATCGATAGAAATTCCTTCATTCGATATTGAATGACCAAGAAAATTCAAAGATTGTACACAAATAATACACTTTTCTTTATTTAGAGTTATTCCTTCGGCTTTAATTCTGTCAAGGACTCTGTACAAGATACTATTGTGCTCTTCCAAGGTCTTAGCATGTATCAACATATCGTCCACATGCGAGATAACACCTTCCATACCAGATAATATCTTATTCAGCAATATGGAAAAATATTCTGGAGCACATGAAATCCCGAATGGTACCCTTTTGAAGAAGTACCTACCAAAGGGTGTAATGAAGGTAGTGAGAAGTTGGGATTCTTTATTAAGTTTTATTTGATAAAATCCAGAATTTGTGTCCAACTTGGAGAAATACTGAGAACCTTGTACTCTGGCTAGTATATTTTCCACTTTCCCAATTGGAAAATAAGATCTTAAGACAGCTTGATTTAATTTTGTATAATCAACGCAGAGTCTTATTTTAGAATTTTTGTTTACAACTACTATAGGGCTTACCCATGGAGTATAGTCATCAATTGGTTCAATTATTTTCAGCTTTTTAAGCCTTTCAAGCTCTTGCTTGAGGGGCTCAAGGAGAGGAATAGGAACTATCCTTGGAGTTGATTGGGCGAATGGTTGTACCCCATCTTTCAACAGAATTTTCATTTCTGTTTTGAAATTGCCCACACTACTGAACAGTTCTGGATATTTTTCCAAAACTAAAGACATAGAAATATTGCTCTGCACAACACGGATTGACTTTTGTATGGACCTTGGTCCTACCCCATCGGCAAACTGAAGCAATTTCATCATAACAATTTCTGGACGACCTAAAATTGGTTTAGTTAAATCTTTAATAACATAGATCTCAGCTGAACAAATATTATTTTGGTGAATAATTTCTACCGAATGAGTTCCTAGGACCTTCAAAAGATTACCCGAAGGCCCCGATATTGTTTTAACATTGGGACATAAATTTGACAAAATAGAATTATCTATGCAACTGCTTGGTACACAAGTGATGTCGGCACCTGAATCTACCAAAAACTCTAGGGTTTTATCAAACTCGGTTACATGCAGATCTACGACCCATTCTTTAGAATCTAAATTATTTATGAAAAGTGAGCCCAAGAAATCGTTCTCTTCGGATGATTCAGGTGTCTCATCTTGTATAGATCTGACCTTTCTCGAAGCTCGACACATCACTGCCCAATGTCCAATTTTCATGCACTTGTTACATACTGATTTTTTAGCTGGACATTTCTCCCGATCATGCGTCTGCTGTAATCCACAGTATCCACATTTTCCAGTTTCAATTTTATGATTCTCTTGGTTCTTTCTGCCATGATAACGTGTGGCGCCAGCATTCAGTTTTGCTACCTGTCTATGCCCATTCAACATTTCTTTGCTCTGCTGGACTTGAATTTCTGCCTGCTTTGCCATCCGCACCGCATCTTCCAATGTTAAACTTGCTTGTAGCTGCATGTGATCTGAGGTTTTCTTGTCAGACATTCCTTCAACAATCCTGTCACGTATTGCTTGACTTTTGTTGAACGTATCATATGAGCATGACTCAACTAGTGAGTATAAACTACGTATGAAGTTATCTACTGATTCTCCCGGAAGTTGTCTTCTGGAATTAAACTTAAACCTCTCGAATATAACATTATGTTTTGGCACGAAATGATTTTCAAACCTAGTTAACATGGCATCATAAGTAGTAGGTTTAGGGCTGAATGTAACCAAAATCTCTTCGGATATATCGCCCATAATGTACAACAGGAGGTCAATTTTCTCTTCATCAGTCTTTTTATCTTGTCCAGAAACAGACATATACCTTTCAAATCGTCTTCGCCACTGAGGCCATGATCCCGGATTAGAAAAATCGAACATATCAGGGTGATTTACTTTTGGATAAGATCCACTACCCACTGCAGTAGTGTTGTTACCAGTAGTACTCGTAGTTGTCATTTTCAACTATTTTGTCTTCGATGGATGCTGCACAAATCTCTGCTACCGGCTACTAGGACTAGTTTCGCAAAACCTTCCTACGAGTTGATTTCAGCCAATTTTCTCGTGCTTTAAAAAGATCCCGCCGCTGCCACCATGTTTTGTCAGGTCTTCGGTATGTAAAGAATAGTATCGACAGCTTTCTCAGTACTTTATTTTATATTCAATACAATTCTCAAGATGACTTTTGTACACTAGAGAAGTCATTGTGACAACCCATGTCAGTCCCAAAAACTCACTTCACGGGTTGCTCCGTGACTTCTATAAAGAACGATTATAACTAAATACAAACTAATAGTCCTAACAGAACAGTTCTCTCCATTGATTTTTTCTTGTGAGTCACATACAATTATTGTCCTGGAAACACTTCTCGTGTAAATATCTGTTTATCAATAATGGACAACCAGATACACATGAAAAAACAGCTTTTCTGGGCACGTGCCTATTCGAAGAGGATTTCGACTGGTTGATGGGTTTTGAAATGATTTACTGTTTTCCGTATTTGTCAATGTTTTTTCATTATTTCGTAGGTGGTAGAAGGCACAGAAGAGGTCAGCAATATCCCTGCAGAGGGAGGGGAGGTAAGTTTTTATGAAATTCTTTATTGATTGTATGATAAGTCATCACAACATATTTGCAAAAATATATTACAGTTTCCTGTATGATTTTCACTTACAATGGGTTTACAAAACCGCGACACGTGTTTCGCTATTACAATAGCTTCTTCAAGTAAGATAAAATGTTATCTTGCTTGAAGAAGCTATTGTAATAGCGAAACACGTGTCGCGGTTTTGTAAACCCATTGTAAGTGAAAATCATACAGGAAACTGTAATATATTTTTGTTAATATGGATTTTCCAAGTATCGGCCAGTTCAATACAACATATCTGATTTTCAAAACGGTTTCATACAGAACAAATCGACATCAACCGCACTAGGCGATTTCTGTACAAATATATATGACTCTCTTAACGACAAACACAATCCCATTGCACTGTACTTTGACCTGATTATAGCATTCAATGCTGTTGACCACAATCTTTTATTGGACAAACTATCGATTTGCAAATGAATGGGTTGCATCTTATCTCTCAGAGAAAGACAACAAATTTTATTATCAGAATAGAAATAGATCAAAAGAAAAAAAATACAAATACCGCTGTACCTCAAGGCTCAATCTTGGGACCTGTTGATATCGTGTAATCATGTCCTAATGCTCGAAAAGTTATCAAGTATTCCTTAAGAAAAAGGTGCTCAGTAGTATATCACTCTCTTTGCTTGCTTGACGGCATATATAACTGATACAATTTAAAACTTGTAGCCAGATTTTTATAGATATATGGAACTTTGTATATATATCACAGTGACGTCTTGAATATGAAAGAAGGAAAATCGAAAAATTTCACAAACCATTTGTAAAATAAGTAAGTGTATATCATCCATTGAAATATGGAAGCTCATCCATGAAAAAGTTCTTCCCTAGTGTTCAAATGGGGATCTTATATGCCTCTCCGAAGGTTCAAATTATATATTTTTAATAGCATTTATACCTTTAGACTTCCCATCCCGACTTCGAATCTAATTAGAGACTCTATATACCATAACGGTGGTAAATTGTTCAATCATTTACCATTAGAAATAAGATCTGCAAATCTGAGCAACATCCATTCAAAGTTATACACACATTATAGTGTTTTATATATCCATTTTCAATACTATTTTATATCTACATTTGAATTTCTTTGACTTTGTCAATAAGATGCAAATCTTCAGACAATAAAAATATTTTGATTCAATCCAAACTATTTTGAAAAATCGAAAACTCCTTGGTATAACTTCTTTTCTTCGGGCTTGAAGGCCGTCGATCTTTGGAATTTCTTCCTAACGTTTCGCTAGCGCGAGTGGCCAGCTTTTTCAGAGGCTTACTCATTTCCTATGACTAAACGTTTCGATTTCTCAAGGCGTATTTATATTGATGCAGGTAGTCTGGAGTGTTGATTACTTCTGTCGGGTTCGTGGAATAATCATCATTATTAGTTGCCGCACTACCTGCCCTGATTTCATCAGTTATTCTTGATTTCAACAGAAAAGAAGCATTGAGTATTAACAGAAAATGAAATCCCATTCTGAGGAAATCAAGAATAATAACTAATGAAATCACGGCGGGTAGTGCGGCAACTGATAATGATGATTATTCCACGAACCCGACAGAAGTAATTAACACTCCAGGCTATCTGCGTCAATATAAATACACCTTAAGAAATAGAAACGTTTAGTCATCGGGAATGAGTAAGCCTCTGAAGAAGCTGGCCACTCGCGCTAGCGAAACGCTAGGAAGAAATTCCAAAGAACGATGGCCTTCAAGCCCGAAGAAAGGTAGTTATACTAATAACCTCGGCCGCGAAAGCTTCAACCGTTTTGTCAAAACCTTCTATTTATAAACTGCGTATACGTACTAAGTTCCTACAGTATAGATATTGTTACACATAACACTTACAATCAGTATTGCAGTATTTGTAAGCCTCTTGGTTGTTTGTGAGCTTTGTTATCTTTAATCTTTTGAGAAATTGCACTGACAGTATACATAATTTACTCCAAATCTGCTGCAACGTGATAAAAATGAATATCTAACTGTAGATTATAAATATAATTCACTAAAGGAGAGTTTAAACAGCAAATAAAATAAGATAAGAATAAAATAAGAAACTAATCAAGAATAAGGACAGTAAAAGTGTGTTTATACAGATGACTGAAATAAAATAAGAATGAACCAATCAAGTTGCAGCTTTTTTGACAATGACTTCTGTGTTCTGTGAATATCACAATTTCGTTTTGACAGTAGCTACAGTAACTAACCTCCTAATTTTGATTCTATTACATATGGCAAAGATTACTAGTAAATAATATTCTGAGGTTGTTATTGTAAGGAAAGAAGTTAAAATAATTTCAAACATGGAACGTTGAGTACAGAAAATATTTCGGTCATGCGCATTATCAGTTTCCAAATAAAATAGTGAAAGATGGCATCTTTTGTTGTTATTCTTATTTTATATTATTTCTTGTATGAACGCATTCATAAGGATCTATATGTTTATCTTTCTTATTTTGTTCCTTATTTTATTTGCTGTTTAAACCCACCTTAAATTGTATTCAATTTATCTCTCTAACAGCCGTTAAGGGAAGCAAAGGAAAATTACTATCCCGCTCTCTTTCAAGATGACTAATCGAAGATGTCACCAACTCTTCGCAGCGATAGTTGTTAACTGTTTTGGTATTTTTACGACGAGCCTGAGTCTGATACTTTCTATAGAAGCATCGAAATATACAGTTCATTATCACAATTATCTAATTTGAAGTACCAAAAAGACCTGAACACAGAACAGCCACTTCTGAATGACAATTGTCAATTGGTAAATAACATACTCCAAACAAATTGCGGCAACATCGAGAGTGCTGCCAACCAAAGTCAAAGAATAACAGGCACCAAAGTTGAAATTCAATATAAACGTTCCAATGCATTAACATCATTTTGAATTGTTTTCAGTCTGTATCTATTTGGTCTCATATTTTGCAATAGGGAGTATTTCAGACATCCCATCATCAGATCTCACAGTAGTGTTTTGTTCATTGCAGGTTGTAGAATTCTATGATGATTACGTAATAGAAGAAATTTATAGGAATGCGGAAACTGGGGAAGTAATTGATCCCAGTTTGGTGGAGGAAGTCATATTGGAAGAAGAAATATATAGCACTTACGAAAACGAGGAACATTCAGAAGAGGAAAACCAAGCAGCGTTAATGATGAAGTTGGAAGATTTTGGCATTAATACAGCTGTTATTTCGAGAATGGAGAGATTCGAAGGTGAATCGCGTCAATAGAGTAGAGAATGTTTATTGAGTTAGTGACAGTTGAAATGTAATATATGTATATGATGATGATACTTTGCCTCTATTCTTTGCTGCTTCAAATTATCAACGAGTGATTTGTTGATGATAATCGACAAACGGTGTTTCTTTCTCGACTCTTCCACACACTTTTTCGAGTTCATACAAAAAATTGTAAAGTCAAAATTGACGGCGTTCTTCTGAAACAGACGAGCGACGGAAACAGGAAACCGTTAGAATACGGGCTATATAAGTTATGTCGTTTGGAATATATTCAAAGGGAATGGGGAATCAGTAGGACACAAATTATTGAGGTCCCTTTTCGAGCATTGGAAAACAAGGCGGAAATCCTTTACGGAGGTACTATTATACCGAGAACCACTATTGTAACAGGAAATTTATCCCATCATACAGATCACTTCCAGCGAAATAATCGAGATCGATAACCTGAAAACTAGATGTCTGTAACAGTAGCCTTGTAAATGAGAATTCGAAAGTTTTTTGTGTTATCTTTTTCCGTTCAGGCCTATCTGAAGAGAAACTGGCATATATTGTTATATCAACTATTTCAATCTAAGAGCCAAGTGGGGAGTCTACAAATTTTTGTTATACGAATATCCAAAGTGTCCCTGGTTTTAAGTAGGTACCTTTGATTTCAAATATTTTGTTTTGGTTCCGAAGATTTTATTCAAGCCTTTCGGTTAACGTGAATCGGTAGCCATTTTTCATTGCGACTTAAAAAATTACAATGCATTATTTCTTTTAGATTATCAACGTTGATTTTGATACATCTGCTCAATAAATATTTGTCTCCAGAAGTTTCGAATTTCATTCGTTACTGAACCCTTCAAATCCCGTACACTATATATCTATCCCTATATCTATAATACATTGAAATTTGATAGTGGGATAACACTTCCTTTGTACTTCCTGAAAAAAAAAGGATTAATCTGAAAAATGAGCGTTCCAACATCCAACATTATTGAGAGATGAAGAATAAATATTTTCGTTTTCACCGCACTAGAGATTTCATTCCTATACGCGCAGTTAGTGACACTAATGATAAAGTTGACTTGGTTAACGAAATGCGCATCTAGGAATAAAGTCAGTAGTGTGGTGAAGGAAAACATGTTTATTTAGTTTTTGTTCCCATTGAGTGACATCACCGGCGTCCAACACACCATTTTCCATGTATTATTTATTCTTTGTTCTAGTATAGAACGATTTATGCCAACACGCTCTTTTGGTAGCCTTGGACCAATGTTGGATATCCAAAGTATTCCCAGTAAAAAATATCCATACGATGTACAAAATGGATATCCTTTCGGATATCCACGATGGATATCCATGAAGGATATCTTATGGACATCCATTTCGTACATTTATTGTATAAATAATTAATGTTTCTTCCGCCGTGGCACCCTACGAATTGGCAACGTGATTGGGCCATTTACATGGACATTCCAGCAAGAAATTTGATATATTTAACTTTTTATCCTTTTAAATAATATTTGAATAGAGCGTCACCTCAGAAGACGTGACGCGCGACGCAAAAGCGCTGCATTGTGAACTCACCTTGACTCAGTTTCCTGACGTGCAACCGTCTATGGCGTCTGTCAAATGTCGTAATTCTGAGAGTCGTTGAGTGTTGGACTGTTGGGTCGGTTTGAAAAAAGACCTTAGAAAAAAGTATGTTAAACTGAGTTGACGCGTTGTGGTGTGCATTGTGCAATAATTGTGTTTACAAAGAAACGAAAAATAGTGGTGTGTTAGTTAATAATTGTAAACTGTGATCATTAGCATTCACCGTGAACGTGAACTTTTGGAAGGAAGCAAGTGAATTGTCGAGTACTATATTCATATGTTATTCAAATTGAGAACTATTTAAATTCATCAATAACTTTTCTGTTGAGAACACTTGGCAAACTATTTTTCAAATTTAAACTACATCAAGTATTTTGTTTGAAAAGTAATAAAAAAAATATTCTTGTTAACGACATAAGTTTTTTAATCGTTCGTCTACCACTCTACAGTTTATCTTAATTTTTCAAAATTTTTTAAATACAGCGAAACTAATCTAGCAGAACATTTTAAATTGCACATACGGTTACGTTGAGTGCCTTATCACAGGATATATTAATGACTATAATCCGTTGTCCAAGAAGTGTGCAGCACTTTTTCATGTCTCAAGCTACTTAGGTTGGTTTCTCTGTAACGAATTGCACAAATAATTGTGTAGAATGATGAACGATATCTTATGGACGTTCTTGATGGATATCTCATGGATGTCCATGAAGTATATCTTGTAGATATCCATAATGGATATCTCATGGATGTCCATGAAGGATATTTTATGGACGTACAGGTTGGTGGTCTAAGAATATCCATTGGACGTCCATTGAATATTCTTTGGATAAAAACTGTACGTCCATCGGATGTCCAAAATATCCTTAACATATATCCATTAGATATCCACTGGATGTCCATGTGTTGTGTGGGATGGGGTTCAAATCTATTCTTGAATTTAATATTCCAATATCCCATACTTTCAGTTATCAGGCCCAAAATTTCCCTGTTAATCAATATTTTGAATCTCTCATGAACTCTCTGCATAATATAACCTTTGATGATGCTAGGTACATAAAATTTTATAATCAAAGCCTTTGAAGTATTATAATAAGCAATTCATCTTTCTTTAGAAATAATGTATTTCTCAGTGTTTTTTGTTTTATTGCCTTTTGTAAGAACGTTTTTCATCTAACAAAATAATCCGAATTCCCCGTTATAAGATGTATGTCTTTTGAAACATTAAATAAATAATTGAGTTGCAAAATTGACATCACACGCTGAAAGGTAAGTGTCCCGTCTTCTCTAGCACAAGTCTCTTATTGAATACTTTTGAGGGTTACCGTGAGGATGCAGTCGATTGACGAAAAAAAAAACAATCTTGGAACAATTTTAGACGATGTATAAATTTTCTTCTCCTGAAGATGCAGTTGGGTGTTAGGGTGATTGAAAAAAGTTTCAACAAATTGAGCGCACAAGCCGATGATAGAAAAAAACACCATTCCAGAAAGAGTAATTTAGCAACAAATGATGGTATTGGTTCAGACTTTCATTGTCTATATTCAGTGGCGGATTTCCCATTAGGCACGATAGGCAACTGCCTAGGGGCCGCAGGTCTGAAGGGGCCGCAAACCGCAAAATTAAAAAAAGATTCTCCTCCAGTACATAAAATTGTTTTATTCATATAAAACGAATTTTTCAATGTACAGTAGACTCCCGATTTACCGCGAGCGGCTTAACCGCGATGCTATCCGCAACGAAAATAAAAAAACCGTAAATTTAAGCTACACATCTGAACTTGGGGATGAACTGATCAATTTTAAAGCGTTTGTGAAAGAAGTTGAAGGTATTGAAGAAAACGCAAAAGAACATCATTTACCCTCCTACTATTTAAAATTTATCAGGGAAAAACAACTGACAACACTCTTCCCAAACATTGATACTGCACTAAAAATCTCATTATGCATCGGGAGAACGGTCATTCAGCATTCTCAAATGTGTGAAGAATTACCTACGCAACTCAACCACTGACACCAGGCTGTCCACCCTAGTTGGGTTTTCTGCAAATGCTGAACTGTTGAATGATCTGAATTTTGATGATATTGTAGACATAAAACAAATATTCATTGGGATGCTTGAAGACCGGCTTTAAATCAAATATTCCAAAAATGAACAATTTGTTCAGGCCAGCCTCAACTCACCTACACTGTAGGTTGACGGACTGACACCTATTAGAAAACAACTACTCCCCTGGCTAATACCACGAAGGGCTTTGGGTTACATCCAACAGGTGTTAGTGTGGGATTCTTCACAGAAGAAATTCCACATATGCTCTTGGCGATACACCACCAGAATTGATTTTCAATTATTGGGACGGGACACACTCGCAGATATTGTAGACGAGTTTGCTGCATTAAAAGCTAGAAAAGTTGATTTGTAAGGAAATATAAAACGTAAAACTATTCATGTAATCAATGTATAATGTCACTAATATGATTTGAATATTATAAAGTATACAAAGCCACTAACTGAGTTTTAATTTTAAGTCCCAACCTTTTTTATTTTGTGTAATTCTGTTTTTTTAGGTAGGGGGGAGGCCGCAAGTTAACATGTGCCTAGGGGTCGCTAAGGCCATAATCCGCCACTGTCTATATTATTAACTTTATTCAAACCTGTTGCTAAGAACGAAAGGATGAAAATAGAAAAATAATAGAAAAAGGTAATCAAATCCAAACAAAAAATTTAAAATGCATTTTTTGGCGAAATTAAATTAAAGTTTCGATTGATCAAAGAAAATAATGTGACAAAATTAAGATATGAAACATTAGTAAACTTCACAATTTTTTACATCAAATTTCTGTTGTTCGAACACACAAAATTTGTCCTTTTTATAAAACATCACCAAGTCCTTATTTACTCGTTTTCGATATTTTTGAGCAGGCAAAACCATTATTATTTTAAGAAGTTTTTTTTCCAAAACGTTGTTGGGTTGTCAAAGCTCAATAGTGATTCATTTGCGATGCTGCCGCCGTCGTCGTTATTGTTGAGAACTGAACATATTCATGTTGACTTTTGAAGAAGGGTAAATTTTGTAGAACAATACTTAATCTTTGGCTGTTCTGAATAGATACAAGTCGCGTTCCAAATGTGTTCTTGAAAAATCTGTCACACAGTAGACAATGTTACAATACTTGATAAGTAATAATTGAATTAGACAGTAGCTTCGAATTGAAGTTCACACTCCATATTATACTTTATTTGTCCTGATCATCGAGTGAAGGTTATTCTCTTTAGATACCTCTGAATTTTCGCGTTGTTAGTAATCCATCTGATGGAATCACATCTATTTTTTTTTATTTTTGAATAGGAATTTTCACAGAACCCAAAATAAACGCAAAAAAATATATTCTTAAAGCAATTCATTTTCAATACTAGCTTTCTTGAATCCCTCGATGTTCACTGAAAATCACAAGATTTTGTTTCCGTATGAACATAGAGTAATCGACGATGATAAAAAGGAAAGGAAGGACAATATATAATAGATTCCGAGCGGTGTAAAGTTTCAGCTATAAGAAAAAAATAAAATCACATTACTGACAGTCAAAAGTTTCATCGGACAATATAAGTAAGGCAACAGTTGCCAGATCGTGGGTTGTTTGTTAGATATTGTGAATAACCAAATGGAACGCCTCAATCAATAATCTAGAGAGGTCAAAAAACTTCCGAGTGGGTTTGTCGTGAACGTGCAAATTTTCTCAATTTTACAGGCTGACGTTAATCGTAATTTCCAAGAAGATTTCTACGCTCCTCATGCATATCAATGTATTGAATTGAACATCAGATTCGAGATTATGGTAATGAAAAGATTATACAAAACATAAAAATGGAAATAATTGAAACATTGTAGGAACAATATGGAGGAATGATGAAAATTATTTTTTCTACAAACGTCAGTAAAAATATAATTTTTGACGCATGCTGTCAGTGTCTAAAATGCCATTTTATGACACTGGTGTTAAAAGTAAATAATTTTTAGCACTAGTGCTAAAAGTGATTTATTTGTAGAGAAAATATAAAAACAATTCAAAATGAAGTGTTTATTAAATTTAACGTACAATTAATGACACTACAATTATTATCCTGGGCTTTTGCGAGAAAGTTGTCGATTTGTTCCCTTGTCAATACTTTCGACTTTTTCGGTCGATTTCCTTAATTCTTTCGCTTCAAAAAAGCCACAAGCTTGTAATATCTGCTTATGTCATGATCATTTGAGTACATCATCGACTTCAACATAGAGTAATTCGACCAAAGCGTTGACGATTTCCATATTTTGAACTTTTCTTCATAGTATGCATATGCAAGAAGCACTTTTTCACTGGCTTCCTTGCCACTGCCATTTTTCTGATCACACCATTTCAAGAAACGATCGTATGAAAACTGTCGCTTTGGCTTACTAGGCAATGATTCAAAAGCAGCTTCTTCAATTTCCATCGAGGAACGAAGAAACGAGAAAGAATAATTCGTGATTTATTGACGTTAGTTGTCAACAAAGACAAATCAACAAATTCTGTTTTTGATTACCTTGGCAACTTGTTGCATGAAAAGATTAGATGAAATTGGATTCAAAACTGATAATCTCGAGGCCATTATTTTAGCAATTAATTAATGTAAAATAGGGATCCATAGACAAATTCTATCAAAATGCTAATAGTCTGTCAAGGTAAAAATGTTGTGGAGTTCACTTTGAATTTCAACAATTTGGGATTGGAGATCTTGCTAAAAATATCAACTAAGATGTAATGTAAGTTTTTTTTTGAATTTTCATATTTCTGATTGTTGTATCTAGTTCTTATCCGCCAGAATATAAGTATCTGTGCAGTTCTGCGCGGCTTTGATTTTGTTCATTAGAGGCATCTGCCTATCTCATTCTTTAAAAAGAATTCTAGTGAATTGGAAAATTGCTTTTTCTCTCGAGAGTCTGCTTTTCACAAATTGCTTCTGTAACCGATTTCTTTATCGGGAAACCCTCTGCCTTTAGCCCACATGATAACACACTCAATAAACCTGCCGACAAGACTAACAAAGCCCCACCCAATATGAATGTCAGGGCTACTTTTCAGGGTCATCAAAACGTTTGGACTCATCTGTCAACGCCCTACAAAACATATAACGCACTATGAAACCAATTCATTATATTATTTTGAATCCAATTGCCGCTCTGCAGAAATATGTGGTTGTTGTAAAACTCTTCATTACATAAATATATGTTGAATATGCAACAACAAGGCACGAAAAATATTCATACCTTGAACACATGAATTATCTATAACCTATGAGATTGAAACTTTGCTGTACTGAACATGTCCGACTTCTCATGAGAGATCTGGTCAGTAAATTTTTTTTTAGTAGCAATTATTTGTCATAAGTAATTTGTACCAAAGAAGCAGAAAAAGTTTGTAACTCTGATTGAGTGGACCTCGAATAACATATTTAGTGAATAAATACATCGTTTGCATAAATGTTTTGGATTGAACCTTCAGTGCCGAAGTAATTAGTAGAGTGAATTACATCACTGAGACTAATTTCAGAATAAATGTATGTGAAATTAATCACCAGAATACAGAATTATTTTGGATTGATTAATGATACATTCCTGGTCAGGAAAAAAAATCGGTGTTGTTTGTTTTCGTACATATGTGTTGTCTGTTATTTGTATACTTTTTTTTTACCTTATTTGACATGGATAAAGTAATGTTTGGTTTATTCCAGTCGTTTATAATTATTTGAATTGATTTTTTTCACTCCGAGGTTGATATATACAAGAAAATTAGGTCGAATTGCAGTATGTATTGGCATGTAAATTGTTTCCTGATTTGACAAAATTCGAAACGTTTGCAAAAACTGAATTGTTCGCCCACTAAATTTTGATCCCTTTCCCAAACACAACCATCACTAGAAAAAATATTCAAAATCATCGTTTGATATATTTGCAATGATAATATATACAATACACATCAGTAACAATTCTTCCAGTTACTAAGAGAGTCGTCCCTTGCAATTTCTCTATGACAGTGGCAGGGTGGGGCAAAATCTGATTTTCATTAAAAAAATCAAAAATCATTGATTTAAAAAAAATCATGATTTATTTGATTTTTTCGATTTTTTAATTTGAAAAAATCAAATTTGAACATTTCGATTCTTTGAAATTATTGTTAATTATTTTAATGTATGAGTCTGAAAATTTTAATACAATTTGCGGCTCAAAAAGTTGTGATAACGCATTTGTCGCGCTTCTTGCAAGAAAATTCTTGTCGCGATTTGTTTTCCTTCTGTCCTATACACTCGCTATACAGTGCCAAGTGGGTCACGAACACGAACGCGTTTGTTGTGCTTTTTGCAAGAATATTCCTGTCGAGGCTTGTTTTCCTTCTCAACCTATAAATTGACGTTGCCCAACAATTTCACGCATTTCGCTAGTTGAACACTCGGATATTAGAAACAGATTAGGCACAGAAAAAGGAGGAAACCTCGTGTTTTTGTTTGAATTGTATAACGAAAATGAATAGACTGAAAATATACAGTAATAAAATTTAGGTGTTACGTTTAGTTTAAGAATTTGGAATTATGTACTTTTATGTTGTTTTTGCTAGAAGCAGATACTCCTTTTGATCTTCGAGAAAACTTTTATATTATGTTGTTATCTGGTTCTGAATAAAAAAATTGATTTAAATCATGATTTTAATTTGAAAAATCAACCGATTTAAATCATAATTTTATCGTGATTTCAATCACTTGATTTTAATCAGACCAACCCTGGACAGTGGTCAGGAAACTGAAAATGGATACATTTGTCAAAACGTGCCAGGAATTGATAAAATATGAAAATCAATTACCAATCAGTATGACATACGTCAATTAACAAAGCTGGTGATGCAAGTGCGGTAGTTTTTGCTTGTGTAGCACAAATTTTTTCATTGTTCCCCAATTTCAATGATCAACGAAGCACAGAATGACAACAAGTGGGTGAAAAAATTGTTTGCTCCGTAGATAATACTAGATACAATTCCAATGCACAAACTGTTGAACAATAAATATCCCAAAAATATCATTTTCGGTTCAATTTCACAAAGGATTTCACGAAGGATTCACAAGGGAAAATTGCTGAATTTGTTTTTTTGGATAATTGAATTTAGTCATGAGATCAGGTCAAATGTCATATCCCACCATTTCAAAAAAAAACATTTCGGAAGCGACCGCCATTAATTTAGAATACGTAATGAACAGTGGGAGTAGAAAAATCAATCATCAATCAGAAAGACATACGCCAATTACTTTTGTTTCTAATTTTCTTTTTCATTAAGACATTCGTCAATCACTGAAATCATCTATATTGGTCGAAAGTGCCAGGCATTGGTAAGTTATAAAATCAATTAGGTACCAAACTCAGTGAGATATGCGTCAATTACTGCTTTTGTTTCTTCTTCCATTTTTACATTTGAATTACAACCGATACCCAAGGGAACCCTGCCTTCTCAAACCTTATACCTTGATCATTTGAAACCGTTTGTTAGATCGGTCTAAGTAACGCAAAAACACGCATATCCTAGTTATAGAATGATGTTTTCAAAATTTTGTTTTATAGAAGCATTATGTAGAGAATATAAAATCAATAATGAAAAAAAGCAGAAATAGGATATAAGGAAAATATAAAACAAAAAAATTGTGAAAAAAGTTGTAAGTAATGCGGATTATGAAGTGCTTTTCTTTAATGTTCCCCCCTTCTATTTTTGAACGGGTTAAGTCAAAAAATTGAAACTTGGGATAGTGAAATTGATGAACAAATACTCTATTTTGAAGTAAAATTGATGAAAATCTGAAAAAAAAATTTAATGGAAAGGGGGATCTTGTGATACATCATTTTGAAGCTCTCGATGAATACTTTACAACCCTAGTATATGAAGTCAATATCTTCACCTTCCACAAAATGGCAGAACATTTAATAATTACCTGAAGACAAACACATTGATATCGATATTCCTAGGAATATTCGTTTTCTCTGCAATATGGCAATCCCAACGTTTGATAGGTTATTTTTTGTTCATAAAATAAGACAAAAATGTCAGTACGACAAAGAGAATCATTATCAAGTTCAAATTAGATTCAGACCAGTCATTCTTATCGTGTAGAAGAAAACAATTCGGATGAAAAACATGGACCAATGTTATTGATAGAAAAAAGAATAACGAACATAGTTGAGGTGGTCTTTCAGAATTAATTATGGCATCACAACAGATACCGTCGACAGCGTCAACTAAACAGGGTGATAACTTTTCGAGGTACCACTGATTGGTAGCTTGAATTCAATGGAAAATTGGAAAAATAACTGATATCGTTGGCTGAATGGAAGTGGTCGTTACTTCTATTATATTATATTAAACAAATAGGTAATATACAGTTGCCTGTAAAATGTTCACATATTAGGGCTCACAAAACCGCGACACGCGTTTCGCTATACAATATCTGATCATTCATTAGGTTCTGTGAATGTTTAGACTTATTGATTACAAAACTCTACAAAGATTGAGTTTCAAAACCTTCCCTTGAAAATTAAGGATTTCAAATTCGTGGTTGAACTCATGTCTCATATCAATTTGTTTTACCATTTTGGAAACTATTTCTGTGTTCTTTTATGCGTGTATGAAATGTTCTTCCCGTTTGACCAACGTGAAACATAGCTGCTACACAGAAAGCCCTATGGCTTCGTGGAATGGCTCCTAATATTCCCTTTTGATACAATTGGTTCTGTGCTACTTCATGTTGATAACCAAGATAACTCAGGAAAAAATGTTGCATGTGATGTGCGCCAGCATTTTCTACAGGAGTGTATCAGAAAAGGACATCTGAAACTTCAACATGTGTCCTAGACAAATACGGTTGTCGGTTCTTTCACGAAACCAACAAAGAAAAACTTCGTGCCAATATCAAACTGCAAGAACCTTGAAACAAGTGTTTTTTGCATGCAGCATTAATTTGTTTATGAATCTAATATTAGTCATCCTATGGAAGAAGTCAGTTGCTATTATATTTGTGTTCCTTTTGTGATTGATTGTAATATTTCATGAGTAAAAAAAGCAGTTTCACAAGAGTGCTTCGCGTTTGAAAATTATTTATGTTAATTCTCAGTGGATTATCAATAGAAGGAGGTGATTTTAACTGAACAAACGTAAATATTTTATGCACAGCAGAATCCTCGTGTGTTAGCTCACATTTCGACCCTATTCAATTTAATGCATATTATCTTGCGTCTTAATTCTCTTTCGTGGTCGTGTACTCATGTTTGTTGAAAAATGCTTAGTTTATAAAAATGAAGCATTTTCAGAGAATGTGTTAGTCGAAATGGATTATGAAAATGGTGAGAAATCTTGTTTGATTCAGATAATCTGATATATAGAGCACCAAATGGAAATATCATTTCCTTTCCAGAAAAATAATTCAGTTCTCTTGATGACTGTGATAAAAACTCTGAGAATATTATCATCTATGGCAATCTCAACATTAATCAGTTATGTGGATGAAAAAAAACTTTACCCGACGACCTGCTACGAAGCTTCAATTTAGGTTGCAAAAATTTAGGACCAATAAGAGTTTTCCCTTGTCAAGCGGAAAAAACAAGTGTGTCAAATATCGATTACTTTTTAACAAAAATTCATGAAACGTTCTATCAGGAAAAAACTCTACAAGTAAATCTAGGAGACCATATGTTTGTATTTCGAATTAACGAGTGTTTTGATATCAAAGAAAAACAATTACAAAAACATAATTTTCACACATATTGTCCTGCTTAGAAAATCGAAATTTTCATTCAACTGGCTAATGAAATGCTTTAGAATTTACTTTTATGTTGGATTAATATAACATTCCCTACTGTATGGAAGACCGTAAATCTCGAAAGAAATAGTAACAAAAAAAAACAATGGGTGGGTGATGAAAGAAATCATCCACATTTCCTCCAATTATGTGAAATAATCTTATCTCTAAAAAATACCAACTCGATAGGAATAGACTGTATCTCCACTAAACCAATATCCTATCATCGATTAGCAAGCCACTAGCATTCTTGAACAACCTTTCCTTCGAAGTTGGAGAATTTCCAGACAAACTTAATTGGTGGTTGGATTGGTGTCACAGATTCATATCAAATGTGGAGCCCACGATTTATTCTGGTTTACCAAGTGGACGCCAAAATAGGCCAGATGAGCTCTCTCTACGAAGTCAGAAACAGGTTTCCTACTTTTTTTGAAAGTGTATTCACCAATTCACCACATATATAACAAAACACGTCAGGTTGATTAAAACAACTTCTACTTGTGGATGCCGTGCCTTAAATTTAATATTCGGAAAACGTATACAAAATAAATAATAAACTTCACCTACAAAGGCTCACGAGTAAACGAAAACCTTCGAGGGTGAAAATATACAGAACGTATAGAAAGGTTGGTTTTTACAATCATGGGCAATAACAAGTACCTAAATTGGGGTAACTTCATGCCAATTTCAGATAAATTTGGATTTGTCCTAACAAAAAGATATCATTATTTCATTATTTTTACCTGTTATCAGACCAAAAACTGATTGGCCTGTATCTGAAGAACTAGAGCCGCTACGAATAAATGTCAGACATTTTTGAAATCAGCACACCGAAAACCTTCAGAATCAGTTCGTAATTCATCGGCACCAAAAAAATAATATTAATTTGTTGGGTTGTGTAGTACCTATTCGGAAATAAGTTGTGTAGCGTGTAAAAGCTCTAATACACGTTGTAAAAACGTACGTGTGAAATCATAGATAGATAGATTTTTAACTGGACGAAAGATTGGGAAGCATCAAAAAGTGTACAAAAAGGTATTCTTTCTAAACCAAATTCAAGGAAATATTCTGATGAATATTTGAATTTTGGATTCACGTGGACTGAGACAAATGATGAAAAAAGGCGTTTGTGCGTTATCTGTTCGAAAGTTTTGGCGGTAGATAGCATGAGTCCTACCAAGCTCAAACGACACCTGGGAACAAAAAAGCTCTACTTGCAAAATTGCCTACCAAATAGCCAGATGCAAATAGCCGCACACCATTGGGGAAGAACTTGTACCGCCGCCGGCTGCAATTCAAATTGTAGAGACAATGCTCGGAGATGATTTTTCCGAGCAACTCAAGTTTAATCCTCTTTCAAATGATACTATTGCTCGCAGAATTGGTGATATATCTAAGGATATACAGCAACAACTCTTGACTAGTATGCGCGATAGACTATCGTAATTCAATTAGATGAGGCCACAGATACCAACAAGGATTTAATCGCGTATGTTCGATTTTGCGATGGAATTTCAGCAGTTGAAGATATATTGTTTTGCAAACTGATAGGAAATAGAGCAACAACACCCGAATCATTTGATATATTCCATATTTTTTTAAACGAAGCAAGTATTCATTGGAAATACTGTGTCGGTATATGTACAGATGGTGCTCGAGCAATGTCTGGCAAATTCCAAAGCTCACAAGCGCTTGTGAGACAGAAATCTCCGCATTGTATCTGGACACACTGCACGATTCACCGAGAGGCTCTAGCTGCCAAAGATATCAGTCCTAGTCTAAACATTGTGTTAACGACACATTCACCAATGTTGACGAATAATTTCAGAAAGTATTTTATAACCGACTTCAACTTGATAGCAAAATACGAGTGGATTAGAATCCATTTCAAAATACTCCTGATGGTATCTCAGTCGCGGAAGAAGAACAATTTATAGACTTCACGTCTTGTGGCGACATCAAAAGACAGTTTTTTGATAAACCCCTCTTTGATTTTTGGTTCGGCCTGGGTGATGAATTTCTTGCACTGAAGGGAAGAGCTTTTCGAATACTTTTACCGTTTCCAACATCGCATTTTTGTGAAAATGGGTTTTCTGCGTTGGCTGCAAGTCGAAGCATAACATTGAGAGAGGACTGAGAGTGGCTATTTCAAATATATCGCCTTCCTATGGAAAGCTCTGTTCTGCGAGTCAGGCACAAGGCAGCCACTTATGTTTTGTTTGTTGATGACTTTAGTTATTGATTTTAGAGTAAATTTCGCGTTATGTGCTGCTGTGTATCTGACCGTTTGTATCGTTTTGTACTCCACAAAGTGTTTTATGTATTCGAGTTGTATTTTTTCAATGAAGAGTTGTTTCCTATGATTTTTATTTACTTGTCTCTCCACTTTTTCGCGCCCCCCCTTCCGATATTTTGAGCCCCCCGAGGGAGCGCGCCCCACAGGTTGAGAATTGCTGGGATAGGCGATTGCAGTCAACTAAAACGTTATTATTTTCATATCTACACAAGATAGGATATGAATTTACCAATCACAGAGAACAAACTATCTGGTTGCCATGGACAACCTTGTAGAAACGTCAAAATTCTGATCTGTCTACCTACAAACAAGAAATCCAAGTTGTGTCATTCAAGCCCAAATAAGTCTACTTATATCTGAAATATTCTCTAGTTTATTGAGTCAAGTTCGAATTGCCACAATTGATGTTTTTTGTGGAATTGTAGGACCCACCCCTACTCTTCACACCAATAATTGAATAAAACTGTACAGTCCAAATAGCCTCGTTGGTTAAGGCATACGTTCTTTGAGACGATCCACTTTATAGTCGGTGGTTCGAGTCTCGCCAAAACCGACTTTTATTGTCAATTTGACATTACTGATTTGATTTGTATCATTCAATATTGAATTCAATACAGTTGAAGTTTTTCATGAATATCGAAAAAATTCTCTATATCTAAAATTGATTATCAAGATGATACTTGAAAGAGAGTTCTGAAATATTTATCTGGTCGGAGAAAAACATAACTGTATAACTCGGATGGATACTGGCCACATCGCCCTCGAATTTCGTCCTCGTGCGATATGGCCAACATATCCACTATAGTTGTACAATAGTACATTACATTACTAGTGCGCAAAATCACTTTCGCGCAAGTAATGGACCCTATTTTTCCTACGTTCACCTATTTTATTTGAACAATAATATGTACATATATCAGATCGTACAAATAACAATATATAATCACCTCAACAGCAACCTGACAGCTGACAGTTCCTAGAAGGGTACTTGACTATTGATGAGTATAGATTTTATGGCGTCGGCCAATGTAATGAGTGTGAACTGTGAATACACAATTAGTATATTGAGTTGTCTGAAATCTCTTTTTTTTGTGTCATTATATGTTTGAATATTCTTTCCATAAAAAGTGCACATTAAATTGCAATAACTTTTTAGTGACATAAAGAAATAACGATAATTGACGTTCATTTGAAAATGTGACCATTAGTATAAGTACTTTTAATACGACACTTATTTTTCTTTCCTTTATTTTTTATGAATAATTAGTTTATCTACATCACGAGAGTAATTGCACACATGAGGACTTGTGGTAAAAAGTCACTCAAAATAACTTTTCAGGGAATTTGCTATATTATTAATTGTGATGATATTTGCACTATTTGTAACTGTTACGAAAAGTAAGATTGTTCAAAATATGAATAAAAATAAAATTTGAAAGTTCCCCATCTTTCACCTGTATGGAAAAAATGTATTCAAGGTCAATAGTCAAAATTTAGATTTTTTCGAGAATTTCAGCGAAACGGTTAGTTTGATCATAAAAATATCTCATAAAAATAATATACAAAAAATGTATCGATACTTTTTTTCTACGAGCCTTGGTTTTTGAGATATAACGTATTTAAAAATTTGTTCAAGTTGTTATTGTCATGATATGCATGAGTGCGCCACGTATATACATCTCTTATCTAGAGTTGTTATATATGTTGAAATATTTTCCTATCGGTGATTGTAATTCATACTTCAAATATAAAATATACATGAGTTATAACTATAAGAATATCAGGTCAAATGAAACCCACTCCCTTACTTCATACGCCAGTGTAACTTCGAGACAACATCTGTCTCTTGTTCTATTGTGTGCGTGGCTAGGGTCTCATACCTGCTATAATAAATGAAATACCGTTAGTCCTGAGCGACACTGAATGTTGTTTTATTTGTGCTAAACTTTTAAGTGAAAGTAAAATTGTTACTGTTGAAAGTGGTTTGGAGTCATTAATATGTCATCAATAGTTCCAAATTAAACAGGATCACATGACCGGTGGAGTAGGCCTACGGGGGAAATCTCGTTAAAAAAACGCGCCAAGTACAATACCCTATAAGTGACGTGGAAACGTGTGCATATTATGACGATTGCAACTTGT
Source organism: Zygogramma bicolorata (assembly GCA_032362365.1). Taxonomy (NCBI): domain Eukaryota; kingdom Metazoa; phylum Arthropoda; class Insecta; order Coleoptera; family Chrysomelidae; genus Zygogramma; species Zygogramma bicolorata. The sequence goes on from JAVJAQ010004640.1 coordinate 152,339, forward strand.
ACAACTTTTTGAATCGTTATATCTCAAAAAAGGTGACTTGTGTGAAAAAAAGTATTGATACATGTTTTGTAGATTATTTTGTGATCTACAATTTCTGTCTGAGATATTTTTTATGATACAACTCACCGTTTTGCTGAAAATCGTGAAAAACTCATTTTTTTGACCTTTGACCTTGAAAAGAATTTTTTTCATACAGGGGAAAATGGGGAACTTTCAAATTTTATTTTTAATCATATTTTTAACAACTTAACTGATTTTCAGCTTGATGGGAATTTATGTAGCTTCGAATGTTTAAATTGACCGGAGTATATGTCATCATTTGCTCACATATTTCCTAATATGACTGTGTGTGGCTGCTCCACAAAGCTATATCCCACACGGAATGGCGATTTGATTAGACTGCAGAAAAATTCGATTCTTTGTATGGAAATTGTCCCTCATATGAACGGAAGAAATGAGGAATGAAAATAATGAAATACAAACAAAATCTGAAATCTTTCCTGATTGACGATTGTTTTTATATCGTTGATCTTAAGTCATAAAATTACATTTTCATTTTATTATTGTTATCAATGAAAGTTATTTACTCTTGTTCTTATCAATGTATACTCTAATCAATGGCTTTGGGTGGAAAACAAATTTTGAAATTTTTTGTTTATTGAATTTGTATGCCTATGGTCAAAGTAAAACTCTAATATGTTGAATCAAATTTTGAATTGTTTGTGAACAATATCAATTTGTGATCTTGAAGGATCGTATAAATTTATTATCCAGTGGAAATTTCGGTGTTTAATTAACAGTTCATAACAATAATTAGGAACGAAATTGAATTTTAGAAACGAATAAATATAATACATCAATTGGTGGCATTTTCATAAGAAACGATGATTTAACCCATTTAGAAATGATTCTCGTTTAGATTCGATCTGATGTCTGATGGAACATTGAGATATTAACCAGACATTTATCTTGTTCTACGACTCGGTGTTTATCATACAAAATATCGAATTTACTTTCAAAAGCGTAAATAATTAGAACGCACGAATAATGTGGTTAAACTTGCCGAAGAATCGATTCCCAGAACGGATAATAAGTGTTATGGAATACATTTTTTTCCTTCTGCAGTTATACAGTGATAGAAACGACAAAGTTGTAGAAAGTGTTACGTTGAGTCTTGACTTATACACTTTCGTATAGTGCTGATTAAGTTGCTCATTTGGTTACATTCGGCATTTCTGAATCTTCAGCGACTTGTTTTTTCGTATGCAAGATATTTTTCACACAAAATATAGATACAAATACAGATATATGTACATTTGCTCACACCATACCTGACACTAATCATCTTCTGAACAATCGTTCAGACCAGTCTCAGAGTACCTACACGGTAGGTTTTGGCTGGCACCTGTCAGAAAACAACTACTCCCTTGGCTAATACCACGAAGGGCATTCCATTATATCTGACCGGTGCCAGTGCAGGTTCCTGCACAGAAAAAAATCCTGTATTTGCTTCTGGCAATACAACGACTATGTCGAATGTTTATACCCGATGATACTCTCCAGATTCATTCACTAAACTAGCATCAAATGACTAATTCACATCAGATAATGTTTCAAGTCTGATGAAGATTTTAGATTAGATATTGACTGCTTTACACAAGGTCGATTCGAATGAAAATATCACTATTCGTATGAAACAGACGTAATATCAATATTAAGATATAAAATGATATGTTTCGAAACATAATTGAGGCAAAAGTTACAATACAAAGATGATATTTAGGTACCTATTCGGCATATTGACCATAGAAGTTGAACTCGATGAAAATCCATCTTTAAAAGAATAAGTTAGTGAGATTCAGACAAAAATCGGCAGTAATTTTTGTGTTCTCACAAAAAAAACCCTGAAAGCATCGTCTTCATTAAACGCTGACAAAGTCATGTTAGCTCGTTTGCAGAAAGATAATCTGAATAGAATTTCATTTGAAGATAAATTACTAATCAAGAATTGTTTTTATTCATCTCATTTCATTCCGTAAGCCAATAGAAATAATGGATAAAACATGTAATTAGTAGTGGCAACATTAACAAAATTTCCTAATTAAAATTGAATTAAAACACTTATCGACTCAAATAGTAACATGTTCAAAGAACATCGCGTCAAGGGTCAGGTACGAATTAACATGTAGGAATTTGAATTTTTGGAGTTTGTATGCATCAGGAAAAACCTCTATCGGTAGGGAGTTTCCAAAGTTCTGCTATTCTATTGGAAAAAGATCCCTGAGCAATAGAGAGGTTCGAAAGTTCTCCAAACCCACAACAAAGGGATGGTTTGCTTGAAAGTGGTTGACAGTGTTCCTTGCTGAATGGTAATGGTTCGGATTGTCTATATTTTTAACTCTATTATTGAAACCTGTTGCTAAGAAGGGAAGGATTAAAATACAAATCAAGTGAGAAAATCCAATCATTTGGAAGTCCGAACCATTACCATTCAACAAAGGGATGGTTATTCTGCACTCGTCGGGTAATCCATATTGATACTGCCAAGGGTGGAACTATTGACGACCTAAGAAATATCTATAGAAGAGAGACAAGTCTACTATCTTTCTACGATGTTTCAATAAAGTGAGCGAGTCTGTGAGCGCAGAATCACCAACAAGACGAATTGCTTTTTTCTGTATAGAATCAAGAAGCTCCAATGAATGTTTTAGTGACGAGCCCCACACATGGGAACAATATTCCAAGATAGGTCGTAGAATGCAGGCTCTCACGGCCGGTATTGACACATCGCAAGTATTTGGTGCTTGAGTTCCGCTACGGAACTCAAAATTCCAGGACACCGCACTCAAGCCCGAAAAACTTGCGATAAGTGTTCTATTCTTTAATCAAGGTCCATTTCAATTTTCTCGTTCAGATGTTATTATAATTTGTTTTTTTTATTGTTTGAGTGTTTATTCTCATTATCGTTTTTCATTCGAATTTTTCTCATTCATTTTTCAGCTTTGAAATGTTCATATCTGCATTTCTTTATTAATTGTGCAATTCAATTTTCACAGCACAACAATAATACATCTGCTTTGGACTTGTGTCCTGAACCTTCTTTGTTGAGAACGCGAACAAACATTATAACACGTTTTTCATCTCTAATAATATTATTGTATATTTGTGACTCTGTTTGTAGGGGCTAAACTTCGAAAGTACCGATTCGATTAGGAAAATTCTTTCATTAACAGAAAGCTACACTATTCAGGGGTGATATAGGCTATATTTCATTACGATTGAATGAAAAGTTCAGTGGGAAATGATAGTATATGTAAATCAAGAGATGTAATGATCACTAAAAATTTTGGTCTCTATTAGTTCTACAAAAAAAACCGTTGTACTAATATAGAGCTAGCTTCCTTATTTAATCCATACATTCAAAAGACTTCTTCCTGAATAGCTGACTGACGGATCAACGCAAAGCCTAAGGATGAAGAAGGGTTTTCCAGAATTCCATCCTCAAAGGGGTGAAAAACGGGGTGAAAATTCGTATGGGACATCGGGATGCCTTGGTCCAATAATCTACCTCAAATATTGCATGAACATTCTTTAACAGAAGAACATAGATGGAAGACTTGTGTGTATATAATTGAAACTCATCGCTTCACGGGGTTAGAAAGGCGTACAAAGTTGAAACTTTTCCTAAAGAAGATCAATTACCCTAACGCCAAACTGATATTTTTGCTTTGGAGATGCTAACATTGTTAGCGAAACGTCGAGATTCTAACCTTGTTATCAAAACGCGCTTCGGATGCAAAAATATCAGTTTGGAGTTATAGGGTAATTGATTTATAGGAAAAGTTTCAAATTTGACACTGAAGGTTCCAATCTCATCGTTTATTCGTAGAAAGTTATATACACAATATTATTGCATCACAAAAATACTTAACGTCCAACGAAGTGGGCACGACCCGGCTAGTTCCTAGTTTATAAATGAAATTATTCAATTCCTATTGTTTCAATGTTTTTTGAGGTGGTAGAAATGCCCTGAAATCTACTTTTTGAGAAAGAAAAAGCCTTAAATTCTCAAAATATCTATTGCAACTATGGTCTGCAATATTATAAAGAAGCCGACTATTATTTCAGTTATGTATTGAAATTTCATTTGTTTTTTTATATATTTTGTATTAATTCGATAATCGAAAAAATGTCAAGAATCCAATCTCACAAAATTCAAAAACGGATTGAAAAGGGAGGAAGACTAGCTCCGAAACATCTCCAACCGTTAAGTATATTGCAGTGTAAATATATTAAACAATTCAATCTCAAAATTTGGGAAAAATTAAGTCAATCAATCATCAATCAAAACTGTGCTTTAATGTCCAAGAATACATTTCTTATTGACAAAGCATTGAGGTAGATAAAATTATAAGATTATTGTGTATGTCCACAGCGTCCTTATACAATTTTACATAAAAATACATTAATACGTCAAGAAAACAAGTACAAGAAGTGAAATAAAATTAATTTGAAATCGAGTTTGCACAGTATTTTCCAAAATATCTAAAAATATATACATATATATACACACACATTATTAATATATAAAATTAGTGTCAAATATGGGAATTTAAAATTAGAACTTCAGGCCGCATTACATTACACCAGCTCATATGGATCTCTGAAATCATCATCATAATATTCCTGCAGGTTATAGTATGCTTTAGATAAAAGAAGAACTTTTACTAATCTTCTGAAGCATATCAAATTGTGCACAGCTCTAAAATGAGACGGCAGATGATTGTACACTTTCTTGCTTTCATAAATGACAGAGTTTTTTGTAAGAGTCATTTTAGGAATTGGCAAACAAAGTTTATTGTTGTTACGAGCACAATTACGAGTATCTATATAGTGACTAGTAGTATTTGGTGGTGAAAATTTCTTATTGTGCAGTAGGCAAACAGTTTCTAAAATGAACAGGCTAGTGACAGCTGACAGTTGATATTCTTTGGTTGACAAACAATGGTCTACATTGGTCTCTAGCTGCAGCCTTGCATAAGTATCGCACAGCTCTTTTTTGTAGAATGAAAACCGGATTCAGTAGGTACTGATTGCAAAAACCTCAGAATGCTATCCCATATCTGAGATGAGACTCTACAAGAGAAAAGTATACATTTCTTGCAATGGCTTGATTGAGTTCGTTTGATACCACTCTCACAGCGTAGCATCCTGATGCCAACTTCTTCTTTAGTGATGCAAGTTGGTCTTCGAATTTCAGTTTTTCATCAATATATATTTCGAGAAATTTGGTACAGGGCTTATATACTACTAGATGTTCATCTAGGGTTAGATCGTCAAATTTGAATTTAAATGTTATTATGTTGGTTTTAATTTATATTGAGGCAAAGTGAATTCAAATGACGTTTTACGTCATTTACTTCCTGGACTATTTTCGTTTTTAGTTCCCCTTCATTTTTTCCACGCCATAAAAGGGTGGTGTCGTCAGCAAACAAGGTAAAATCAGCTGAGATAGGAAGTTTGTCATATCATTTATGTACAGTAGAAAAAGGACAGGTCCAAGAACCGATCCCTGAGGTAACCTAGAAAATGGATTTGAGGAAATACAATTGCAGTTTGAAAATCTTCTGAAGGTGTCGAAATTTTGTGAAGATTCGAAAGAAAGAAATCTCACAGGAGACTACTAGTATTTTTTATTCGTCTTGGTGTTGAATTCGATGTATTCAAAATTTTTCTTTCAATTCCTTCCTATCTGGAATATAAACTGACTTGTTATAAACGACAGTTTCAAGACCCGATTTGATTGTTGTTTCATGGTCAACATACTGTCTCTTAACTTGCAGTTTTCCATAACTCAAGACGAGTTGCAATTTTCTTCTCCTGATGATGCTACCTTGTTAGCGAAACGCGTCGAGTGCAAACAATATCGGTTTGGTGTTAGATTAATTGATCTGTACGAAAAGTTTTCAGCTTCTCATACCGTTGATGCTACGCCACGATATTTCCTTCGGACACGAACAGTCTAGACGACGATAAATGAAAAGACGATAAATCATTAGCAGCTTCGGTACTCCACCCACCTACCGATACAGAGATGTTACGTATCTATGACACTGTATATTTGGCCGTCCGCCCCACTCAAATGAATGATCAGTTTGTATAGTATCAACAAGTCGACTACTCTCATTCAGTAAAGGGGGTGATGTGTTTGTGAATGTTCATTTTCCACTGTCTGGATTTGGATGAATCAGGGATTTTGACGTTTGGGGAATCCTATTGAACGTGAGTGGTATTTCAGTTTCAATTATATAATTTGGAAGTGTTTATTTCAGTTTTTCTGGTTAACCTTTATATATGCCAATGGATTTGTTGCTGATGTTTCTTTAACAAGTCCTGCATTAATCAGAATATATAAGTTTTTTGAACATCAAAAAAATCTTACTAGTAGGAAATACACTTTATTAATAGCCACCTGAGTCAGTTCCCCATGACTATCTTCATCAATAAATAAATTCAAAACTAGCAAATGATTTGGCCTGAACCATTGACATGAAAATATGGGGGATTTTAGATGATAGGATATTCCTAGTGCAAGTTGGTGAAAAAAAATTGATTTTTCCAAAAAAACACTGAACTCTATGAAAAAAAAAATCACGAGAAGGGAATTCGAAAGTCTTTAGAGGAAATTTTACCTATTCAAAATTTTAATAGCCGACACGTTGCATTTTATAAAAAGTTTTACTTAATGTTGAATCCATAACTGAAAATCTAAAATCTTGCTTATCTTCAATATAATAATATAATCTGCCCTTCTAAATTTGTATAGCTTTCAATATTGATTATTAATTTTTTTCAGATTGTGGTAAAACAAAAAACTACGAAAAAAGTATTCATTAAGTTTTGTATTCGTCTGAAATATAAGTTAAATATCTGATCATAGTTTACTTCATGAAGTGAACAATATTTATTTATATTTCCATATGAAAAACTCTGGTAAGGTTCGAGAAAGGTAAATAACGTAAAATAATTTAATATTATTCTAAAAATTTGTAATATAGTTAGAACCTTAATTGTGGGTGTAAATTCAGATTTAATACGAAGGGGATATCTTTAGCTGAAACAGGACCACATTTATCATCATTATTTCGATACAAAGCATATCAGGTCTTTTTTGTATTCGAAACTCTTCATCAACCACACGTTTCCGCACTGAAAGACATGGAATTTTCAAAGAATCACGCAGATTGTTCTTGGGCGATTTACCGTTGTGTATACGATGGAAGAATGATAATAAAAAACAAAACATTGTTTCATAAACTAATCACGATGTAAATAATAACACGGTCAGCAATAACAGATATGGCAATGAAATGTATTGTTGACCCATTTAACGTGCACCAAAACTAAATATTATGCCCTTTTGCATCTTTCAAACCGAATCCACCTTGGATTAGTCGTCATCATTCATCAATGCGGGTTCTCAACTAAATCTATATTTTGTATCATACTTGTAGGAAAAAAAAAAAAATTGTGTATATGAGAGAGCGCACTTGAGATTTGCAGGTCTAATAAATATACGGGAATCACCTTAGGCCATGTTGTTTTTCAATTCCGAAATAAATGATATCAATACTGTATTCGTGACAGGACGAGGGAATAGTAATTCACGATTTTTCCATCCTGCTCATGTAATTGAAGGATTCATCGATTTTTTGTGACATAAAACCAACCTTGGTAAAAAAAATTAATTCGCCTAGGCTGCATAATAATTTCGTGTTGACATATCACTTCCAGGCTGTTTTTGTTTGGTTATATCGTTTGTTTACTGCCATATTTTTTGTTGCCTTTGCTCTTCAATTTTGATATAAAGGATTTTTATTTCGTGCGAAGAAATACTTCACTTCTCGTCAGCTTCTAATGATCTACAAGGCTCAGATACGACCTGTTTTGGAATATGGTTCTCATGTGTGGAGTTTGGCACCAAAACATTCATTTAGGCTCGATTCTATTCAGAAAAAGGCAATTCGTCTTGTTGGTGATTCTTCGCTCATAGACCCGCTCACTTTGCTGGAGCATCGTAGAAGGGTCGGAGACTTGTCTCTCTTCTATAGACATTTTCACGGTCGGTGCTCTTCTGAATTGTTATCAATTGTTCCGCCCTTGGCAGTATCAATATGGATTACCCGACGAGTTCAGAATTCCCACCCATTTGATGTGAGCTTGGAGACATGTCGAACCTCTCTTGCTCAGGGATCTTTTCTCAACATACCTGCTGAACTTTGGAACTCCTTGAAGAAAGAGGTTTTTCTGAGGCTTACAAACTTCAAAAATTTAGATTGAATGTTGATTCGTATCTCCTGTCCCTTGATTAACGTGACGTTCTTTGAACATTCCAAGGTTCCCCTTGCCTGTGAATCTGCATATAAAAAAAGGTTACGAAAGCGTAGAGCGAATATGCAATAAGTTGTAGCCTAATTTCGAATTCAATTTTGAGTGTTTTGATATTCCTCGTGTCTCATTGATTATATTGTTTTCCTTATTGCCAATTTGCAAATGAAATTCGGCACCCAACCTTTACTCCAGTCTATGACGGTGAAAAAAGTGTAAACTGTGTATTTATCCCATACAGCACCGATTCGTATGAAAATTTGGATATAGGTTCTACTTACCCTCTATTCCAAAATCTACCCCGTGCCGAGGGTTGCTTTCTCTCTGGGGGTGGATGCCACCCCTTCTTGGGGGTGAAAAATTTTTTATTGCAAATAAGTGCGAAAATCAATAGATTGACTAATTCTAAGCACTTTTTGTTCAATGAAGTTTTTTCTGAAAAGCAATACTTTTCGACTTATTCACGAGTGAAATTGTCGGTTTTCAGTAAAAAAAAACACGTTTTCCGATCCTATTTCGCGAATAACTGGAGAATAATGCATCTAATCGAAGAACATGTGCAGAGCAAAATTATAGCTTTTGAGAAAACAAAGGCGATTATTTATTTGTGATGTATGCGAACCCACTACAAACTGAATAATTGCTTGTTGAAAGTTGATTAGTATTTTCAAACGACAAAATGGAAGTTTCTACGTACAATAACCAAAATCCAATGCATTTTACGAGAAAAAGTAATTGAATCTTTTTTGATGTCCTTCAAAAATCCTTCATTTTTGTTATTTATAAAAGTTTCTAGCATCGAAACTGACCGAGGTATGAAGGAAATAATGTTGAATCCTATTTTTTCGTTGAAAAAAAATTGTGAATAACTCATCCTCTCTTCTCCCCCCTTTGAAAAAAATTGTTGTTAGTCCATAATTCACTCCATTCATGTTCTCATGATGTGTTCTGAGTATTAAATCAATTGAAAGTACGTAGTTTCGGAAAAACTTGAGATTGAAGAGAAAAAATCATATACGTGATTCAGCGAAAAATCACCATTTCTTCGAAATAATTCGAAAAGTATTGATCACATGCAAAATTTCCTAGAGTACAAAATTGAAAGCTATTCTTCTCTGAAAATTTCGGTGTTTCTTTTTTTCCTGCAGGATGAAAATAGAGTAAGAAATGGCCAGTTAAATATTGTGAGGGTTAGCGCAAAGTACCTTTTTTGAGCCCTTTCAGCATGAACCTTTTCAAAAATATGATCTGGAACAAAAAATAATGTGAATGAGCTTATTGCTCTTGAAAAAAGCTACAAAAAACTTTTTTGGTGGATTTGATTGCTTGAAGACTAAGCGAGTTATGGGAAAAAAACAAAAACAATTTTTGTAGAAATTAGAGTATGTACATTAGTATATTGAAGAATACACATAGTAACTATATTTCAGGCCTAGTGGAACTATATGTATATTATACATGTATATATACAGATAGTTCCACTAGGCAACGATTTTTTCCAAAGGGTGGAGGGGAAGAGAGGATGAGTTATTCACAATTTTTTTTCATGGGAAAAAAAAGGATTCAACATTATTTCCTTCATACCTCGGTCAGTTTTGATGCTAGAAACTTTTTAAAATAACAAAAATAAAGGATTTTTGAAGGACTTCGAAAAAGGTCCAACTAGTGTCTCCCGAAAAATGCATTGGTTTTTGGTTATTGTACGTAGAAGCTTTTGGCGTTTGAAAATATCAATCGACTTTCAACAAGCAATTATTCAGTTTGTAGTGGGTTTGCATACATCACAAATAAACAATCGCCTTTGTTTTTTCAAAAGCTATAATTTTGCTCTCCGCAGGTTTTTCGATTAGATGCATTATTTTCCAGTTATGCGCGAAAAAGGATCTGAAAACGTGTTTTTTTGACTGAAAACCGACAATTTCAATCGTGAATAAGTCGAATAGTATTGCTTTTCAGAAAAAACTTAATTGAACAAAAAGTGCTTAGAATTAGTCAATCTATTGATTTCCGCATTTATTTCCAATGAAAATTTTTTCACCCCCAAGAAGGGGTGGCATCCGCCCCCAAGGAGAAAGCAACCCTCGGCACAGGGTAGATTTTGAAAAAGAGTGTATGTAGATCCTGAATCCAAATTTTCATGCGAATCGGTGCTGTATGGGATAAATACACGGGAAAATGGTCATAGACTGGACTACATATCTGACTTTGGTATTCAATGGATGTGATGATTTGCCATTCAAAATAGCCGCTAGAACTCGTACCGATTTTAGCAAAAAGTGCATATCTGCCTTCTGAAATCCAAGGTTACTATTTGGAAAATTCATCACGAAATCGTTGGACAATGAATTCCTTACGTCAGGCCAGGCATATCGGACATGTTTCTCTTCGTTATGACACACATACGTGATCGGCAAACAGAAAAATTGACGTCTCAAAAAGTCCCTTGCCAAGTTTATATGCATATTTTTCGTATTCATTTCGATTACTTGTGTGTGACATATATTGAATTGATTGATTGTTAGTTGTGATGATTTGCCAGAGATTAGAATGAGCTCTGGGACGGAATATACTAGAAAAGATCTATTCTAGTAGTAGTTAGAGTTTATCTGAATGTTAAAAATTGGATTTTTGATGGAAATAATAATGAGATAAGACTTACTAAGTATTTAAAAAAGCTTTCGGAGTCAAAATAAGCGCATATGTTGAAAGGAGATCTATCTATAAATGAACTCTGTGATATATGTGAGAAATTATATTTTCATTGCTTTTTGATAATAGAGGATTATTGCTGGTAGAATTCGAATAAAACAGAAAGTGGAATTATGCTAATATTGATGTCTCGAACATTTATTTGCCATCCTTGAGAAAGAGATTAACTATGTGATCTCCACTAACACTTCCGGTTATTCTGCAAACGTTCAATGCCTTCTTAATTTGCAGGATCCGCGGAATATGCGTTTTTTGAGTTATTTTTCATTTTACTCCTCATATGCCCACTAGGACAAGTGACAACACGAATAATGATTCTCTACTTACCTTAAAAAATTAAATCGAAAAGGTTTTGCTCATAACTTATGGAATCAGAAATTCGCGATGAAAATTTCATCCGCCAAAATTTCACAGTTTGAAGTTACAGATGAGTTATTAAAACTGTTAGGAAAATGACTATGAAAAGTGGTATTTACAAGAGGTGACATTGATGTATTCAACCAAATTTCGATGATTATTATTGTCAAAGCCTTTTCCACGTTAGAAATGACACTGATTTATGTACCTAAACAGTTTCAACAATAGATGTAGTGTGTTTTTACAGATAGCGGTAGACTATTCAATGAATTCATATTCATTTATTTACTAGCTTACCCGTGCCCACTTCGTTGGGCGTTAACTATTCTTGTGCTTCAATTGTATTGAGTATTTCTTAGTACTGAGTTTTTTTAAGTTCATAACAGCTCTGCCTTCTGGGCGCACTTGAAACATCGTTCGAAAGAAGTCGAAAATATTATAAACCCCTTTTTCACCCCGTTAGACAATAAATTTCGATAAAATGGGAAACACCTCTTCCATCAATTCTGTTGAAGAATATTTCTGCAAAATTTGAAATAGATCGAAGTACGTTGTCCCATACAAACTCTGACCCCGTTTTTCACCCCCCTTAGGAGTGAAATTTTGGAAACCCATTCCTTATCGGAATCCTACGGTATACAAAGAACACCCCCTCCAAGTTTCAAATCTCTAAGATCAGCGGTATAGGCTCTGCGTTTTTAACCCCGTTAGGTGATTAGTTTCAATGAAATACGAAACAAGTCTTCCATCGATTCTGTAAAAGAATTCAAAATTTGAAGCAGACAACCAAGGCATACAAATTTGGAGTCCGTTTCCCGAAAATACGGTGAAACTAGATAAAAAGTACCCTATGTTCTTCTCCTGGTTCTAAACTACCTCCGCACCAAATTTCAGCCAAATGTGTTCAAACGTTCTTGACTTATTAATAGTGTAATCAACACGACTTTCTTATACATATATTTCAGTGGCCAATTACAAACTTGTATGAGAATGGACAAAAGGGGTGTACTTGTATGTGGAGAACAAAGTGAACAGGGTAAAAATTGTGAAAAGGAGTACAAAATGCACGGAGTATAAAAAACTATTACGTAACACAACATAATTGTGACAAAAAGAGATAGCAAACACAAACAAATGTAGATATTTCCATTATATATATATATATATATATATATATATATATATATATATATATATATATATATATATATATGCAACAAAGTGCGAGATTTACGAGACCAGATAGCAAAGACATTATCCACATAACGCAGCCAACACGTCGGCTTCAGCGCAGATGTATCAATTGCTCTAGACTCGAAATCTTCCATGGAAAAAGACTGAATTCTCTTATCAATAGACCCATCAAACTCATAGTTGACCATAACAGACTCAGTGAGCTGAAAAAGCTCGCATCTGCCCTTCTTCAAAATGATCATTCCTTCCCCCAGATCCAGAGAACCATTCAACGCCAACAGACCCGTTTCTAGCATCCCAAACCACCGGACGACCCGGCTGAACGCCCGAAAGCTTTCCTACCTTTCATTCGGGGTGTCACTGATAAAGTGAGCCGGATTCTGACAAAATACGACATCAAGACAATTTTCACAGCAAACAATCATATATCCTCTTTCCTGCACTCACCTACGGTACAATACCCAACGAATCACAAGGAATATATGAAATTCCTTGCCACTACTGCCTGAGAACAGACGAACCGACGAGTATCAAACAGGTCCTACGAGCACGAACTAGCAGTACGTAATTCGGACATGACATCGACTCTCTTAAAACATCACCACGAAACCGGACACAAAATTTACTTCAAAAACACGAAGACCATTGCCACAGCAAAAACACTCCACTCCAGAATCATTCGCGAAGAAATAGAAATTGAAAAACGCCCTCAATGCCTCAACAAACGAGACGACTCACAAAGGCTCCCCAATTCCTGGAAACCATTATTATCCCTTCGAACAAATCCATTAATTAATCTTTCTCAAACCAGACCTGTATACAGTCTGACAGTTTTAACAACGTCGGATTCTCATGCAGCTATAAATACCATCCCTCATCCACCAAACCACAATCTTCACTTTGTCAAGATGAGTACTGGGCGTTAAGGAGACTTAGGCCACGCCACCAAGTCGAGCAGTCTTGAGAATGGCTCCAAAGTGGGAGCCGAAACGTCGAAAGAAGAAAAATTCCAGACGCGGTTCAACCGGAAGTTCCAGAGAGCGAATACGAATAAATAATAGGTATATTTATAAAAATAAAATTGTGTTTCAAATCATAAGAGACGATTATAATGAAAAGAGCTGATGTACAAGTCAACTCAACTAAAAAATCAATAATCACTTGAATACCGAGCATACAGTTATCAAAGCAAACTATTTCCCTGGCCTATACCATGAAAGAGGTTGAATTATATCCGACCAGTGCCAAAACAGAGTTCTTCACAGAAAATTTCGCATATTTGCTTGCAAATGCGGGAATTAATTCTCAATTCAATTTCGAACAGTACAATTAGATTTCTTTGAATATAGCAGAGACCGATGGATGTAGTCAAGCACAAGATGAGGATGCCGTTACGCCTTGTATTCGGTTATCTTATAGATGGCGCTAGTAATTATCTCTACACATTTTGGGATATAGGAATGGGATGCTTCAAACACATGAATGGAGGTGATATCTAATAGTGAATTTCCTTCCCTCAACGTATTCAGAGTGAAATTTCTATTTTCGTCCTATGAACTGGGAGAGTATAAGAATCTGTTTTTTGAAATATCAATTTGCTTTGGGTGCGTCAAATTGGTTTAAATTCACGCATTGTTTTGCTTTTCAAACAATAATAGGGGTTTCGAAAATTCCATCCGTAAGGGGGTTAAAAACAGGCTCAAATTTTGTATGGGACAACGTACTTCAATCTACTTCAAATTTCCTAGGAATATTCTTCAACAGAATTGATAGAAGACGTGTTTCGTATTTTATTGAAATTCATTATATAACGGGGTGAAAATAGTATATTATGCAACGATCATGTAATGATAGTTATTAATACACCAGCATCAACCGGGATACGAAACGTGCCGAAGGTGAGTTTCGTATGGTTGATGCGCGTGTATTAATAACCATCACATGAGAGTTGCATACGCTATTTTATCTACACCCGATGAATAGTGAAGTACTACAGATATTATATTTATGTTAGTATTGTAGACAATAATACTAATTGAACGAATTTCTTTGAAAAATTCTACAAAATTGTAATCAATGGTACCTATTACTTTTAGAAATGAAAAGTTGAGAAATTAAAAGATCAACAATTAAAAAAAAAAAGTTACTCGAGGCCGGAACCTATGTTTCTTCCGACTAGCTACTATAATCTCAGCGCCTTAGACCGCTCGCCTGCGGAGAGCTCATTGAAAAAACAAAGAAATAAATCATGCATTTGTCAAGTGAAAAATTTGACCATTCTAACTGTATGCATGTCTGCCGGTGAAGGTGTCGAAGGTGATTCTCCCATATCGCTGGTATCAGACATCTTGTTATGATTATCGAAGTTTGGCTATATTCTTCAAAAATCCAATACCTACACCGATTTTGACTCGACAAACGTCAAATGCACAGCATGCACATCATGCTTGATTGAAAAATAATGGGTTTCTATTGGTTGAAAATCTGTATCGTAATGGATTTCATTATAAAACGGGTTGTGAGCATATAAGTGTATTATTAGAGTACGGGTGTAGATAATAGTATATTATGCAACGATCGTGTAATAATGGTTATTAATACATGGGCATAAACCGAGATACGAAACGAGCCGAAGGTGAGTTCCGTATGGTTTATGCGAGTGTATTAATAACCATTACATGAGAGTTGCATACGCTATTTTATCCACACCCGATAAATAATGAAGAACTAAAAATATTATATTATTAGGTATTTATATTGAACACAATAATAAAAAATGATCAATCGTATTTCTTTGAAAAATTCTACAAAATTATAATTGATGGTATAACCACGGAAAATACAATGAGAAATGAAAAAACAAATCGAAGAAATTCTCTGCCGAGGTCAGGAATTGAACCCGGACGTTTTTGATCACTGCCGGCGCCATTGACCACTCGGCCATGAGAGCTCATTTGATTTGATCGAAAATAAAAACATATGTGTTGCATTTGTCAAATAAAAAAATCCTTTCGATTGTATTTTTTTCTTGTCTGAGACATTTGTGAAGGAGTCGCTGGTAATTCTTCTATATCACTGCTATAAGATATTTTCATACGATTATCGGAAACTGACTAAATTCTTCAAAAATCCAATACCTACTGATTTTGACTTGACAAACGTCAAAATGCAGAGCTTGCACATCATGCTTGATTGAAAAATAATGGGTTTCTATTGGTTGAAAATCTGTATCATAATGGATTTCATTATAAAACGGGTTGTGGGCATATAAGTTTATTATTAGAGTACGGGTGTAGATAAAAGGGTTTATAACATTTTCGACTTCTTTCAAACGCTCTTCGAGTGCCCCCATAAGGCAGAGCTGTCATGAACCTGAAAAAACTGAGTACTAAGAACTTCACAATATAATTGAAACACAAAAATTAACGCCCAACGAAGTGGGCACGGGTAAGCTAGTAAAATCATAAAGTAACATTACGTTTGATGTCTGGTCTTCACCTTCATAATCATCCCTTGAATTCCAGATCAAATCAATTGAACCATCGAAACATGGAAGAATCACAGATTCAAAACTTTTACAAATCCAGGAACGTGTTCATCACAGGTGGTACGGGATTCATGGGAAAAGTGTTGATAGAGAAGCTGCTGAGATCGACAGAGGCGTCCACGTTGTACGTCCTCATCAGAGAAAAGAAAGGCAAAAATATTCATTCGAGAGTCGACGAACTTTTTGAAGATGTGGTGAGTGTTATTTTTTCATGGAATCTTTTGTTCAATGTTCGGATCTGGTTGAAAATGTTTCCTGTCGAGAGATATCAGAAGCTCAAACTTACACTGTGAAAAATATTTTATTTTTCGGGTTTTCTCTCCCCTATAAACGAAAGGAAAAAGCTCTAGGTTCTAATAATATCTATTTTTTGGGCCAATTGGTATATATGCCACGATACGTTTCTGCAATATCAAAAGGATGCAAAATTGAGTGACTATTTTGTCAGTAACATATCGTATATTTATGAATTCGGATATTTAATGAACAAATTCATTGATAAAATGCATATACTTCCCCTATAGTCCAAGATCCCAGAGCAATCAGACATAACTTATTTTCACACGGATGAAACCTGAAGTTTTCAGTAGCGTCTCGTGTGCCTTGAATACCTACGCGCTTTGTGGAACTTGCCGAGTGACACCTGGGCAGGTACCAGGTGAGAAAGGTAACTAAAAATAAGAATTATTTTACTTAAATTCACATGGCTGATTTTTATATATGTCATGTAGAATATTATTTTAAAGTAATATCATAAGTGTCAGACACTTTTGATGGACCAGAGCTTTTATCAGGCGCTTTTAAGCTACCCAAAAAATAAATGAACTTTACTTATTTTTACATGTCTGATTTTTTAATATGTTATTGAAGTATTTATTTGAAAGTTATATTCAATCAGTAAGACAAATTAGAGTGACCAAACATCCCCTAAGACAAAAATTATTCAGCCTGAAGTATGAGGGCGAGAGTACTATGCATGCGCTTCAGAGTGAATGAGACGTCCATAATAACTCGGTTTCCCTTCTCAAACTCACCATCTGTTTCAATCTACTGTGTATGTGCTGTTTGTGTGTAATATAACTTATAGTATACAGTATAGTCAGTGTTGTTTTTTAAGGCACAATTGTGCCAAAAGGGGCACTATGGTAAGCACTTTGAGAAATTGGTCGAAAACGGGCACAATTTTAAGATTCCGTATTTTCGTGGTTCCGTGGTCATTTTCACTTGTCTAAATTCTCACTTTTCATTTCATTTTCCTCAACAATCCTGTTTCCTGTTAGTATGAAATTTAAAAATTATGATTTCTATGCAATACATACATGATTTCTCAACGTTCAGATTGGTAAACATTAAAAAATGGAGCTTCATGTAGTATTTGACATGCAATTGATGGAATTCCGCAGGTTTCTGGGGCCAAAATTGCCTCCTTTGGGGCTTTGGACAAACCGTCTACTTTTTGCGAGGACAAACGCTAACTCGAATGTGACTCAAGTGGCAATTTTTCATATTTATAATATATTATTGAATATATTTATGTTTCTACGATGCAGAAAAACTCAAAGTCGTCTCCACAATTTAATATTTGAAAGATGTTCAGAACGGTGATTCAGTACATGTTTCGAACCTACATAGGTTCATCATCAGCTGAATTTACATTGAATTCTACAATAAAGGAAGAGTAATATAATATTAGTTGATAAATGAAGTATAAAATTTACTTACATGGAGATGAAAAAAATAGCAAATTCACATGGTGAAGTTCAAAAGGACATAAAAAATTTGGTAGTGACAATTATGATTAATTTGATATTGGGGGAATTTGGGACATCCCTAACACCATAAATACATTAAAGATTGGGGGGCTTGGAGCCCTTATGCCCAATATGCAATATTAGAAAAATAACCTAACCTAACCAAATTTTTTTATGTCCTTTTTATGCCCATTACTCTACTAGGCGACGTTTTGAAAGCTAGTCTGCCTCCTTTTTCAAAAAAATATGTTTATGGTAACCTGTGTGTATGTGGCAGAGTTTATACTGGTGAAACATCAAAGACATTGAGAATAAGGACAGCTGAACACAAAAACAACTTGAAAGACAAGAAATAAGATGAGTCGAAATCACCTGCGAACACGTACCTATTATTAACAAATGGTACACACATGGTCGAGTGGGATAACATCAATTCACTTCATTGAGTACGGATCAATGTTGGATGCCTCTTTTGAAAAGAGAAGTTGAACTGGGGAGATTCAATTCGAAGTAGGTTGTGTCGAAATCAACTCTAGGTATAGCTATGGATGACTAAGTCATGCCAATATCACATTTTGACACTACGTACCAGAAATTGAAATTCCATTGGAAATTTTCCAAAATAGGCTTGAAAAAAGAGGTCGCCAAGGAGGAAGTATTTGGCAAAGGTGTAGAATACGTCAAATCGCCAATTTTTGTAATTTTTTCTGGAAATCGCCAGAAACGGCCTAAAATCGAAAAATACATAGAAATTTTGGCGCGGAAGCTATAAAAAACGATTTTTTCGTGTGAAAAACTGAAATTATAGCCGAAAAACTGGTAATTTCTGAGTTGAAAAAATCTCACTGTTTTGTTGCTTTGGTCACGAAATTTCGAACGAAATACAAGTACTCACACTTTTTTTGATTAAACACATCAGAATTGAGCCTATGTTTTCTCCAAATATCCATTGAAAATATCAAAATGTTCACTTAGAGAAATTCACCACTGACACTGACTGTCATAGTGACAACATTTTACCGATAACGCACGTGATGTAAAGCAAAGTTGCCAAACTGTAAATTGGGACAATGTCGTATTCGAATTGCCATCAAAACATAAACTAACCTAGCATCATTTGAATCACGTCTGATTATTGAGATAAATCAAAATCAAACCTAACTAACCTAGCATCACTTGAATAACGTCTGACTAATGAGAAAAATCAATACTAGCTTAATAATAATAATATGCTTTATTATCATAAGACATAATCTTGTTGACAAAGCTTGGGTAGTAAATACTTACTTGAAGAAATGCGATATATACCGAAAGATAGCAAAAATAAAACTATAAAAATACATACAAAACATGGTAAAATGGAGGTTATACCTCCATTTAAGTGGAGTGCTACTTACCTAGCATCACTTGAAGAAAGTCCGATTAAGATAAATCAAAATCAAACCTAACTAACCTAGCATCACATGAATAACGTCTGATTATTGAGAAATATTAAAGAATGGGACCAAATGCAATTATGGTGCAAATCAAAAATTTTCAATAGTGAATATTTTTCGAATTTTTTTGAGAATTGAATATTATACCATATCGAAAAACAAAATATTTCAGAAATCGCGGTGGTGCATCATAATATTCGTCTATAACAGTTGTCGATTATTTTCAACAACCAATATAATTTTATCTTCTCATATATTATATATAATAAGTATATGAAAATGTATTGAAATTTAATATAATTGAACAAAATGAAACTGATCATGATCCAAAATGTGCAATCATGTGAAAGAATAAGTCAAACCTAACTCAACACAGGACCATTAGTCAACAAAATGTTAGTAAACTACTTCCACAGCATCAATAATAGTCGCTTCCATCCTCTTCTATTGATTCTCAATCTTGAATCGCTTCAGCCGAATGCAATAAACATCTTCATAAAAGAATTCATCTTCATGAAAAAACATACTTACCATGAATTAAAACGCATGTGGTCCGAGAGATTTTGTGGCGCAGAAGAAGAAGGCAGAACATGTCCATTTTCGAACTTTGAAGGATGATAACTTGCAATTGTATACCATTCGAAAATAAAATAGAACATTTTGGAATTGTGACAACATCGTACCGGTTATCTCTTATCTCTATGCAGCTGTCAAATGACTGAAATTTCATGAATGTTGATGTCAACTTTTTGACTTGTAGTAATTAGATTCCAGCAATGAATGCAAGCTGTATGAGCTGTAATATGTACAAAAACATAATATTTATTCAAGAATAGTATATGTAGATATAATTTCATGAATGTGGTGGTAAGTACAAGGATGATATAACAGTAAATCTAAGGTTTTTTTTCGCACCCTCCGCATATTAATTTTCATTGAAACGAGGTTTTCCTATGGTTTCCGCACCAAAATTTCATGTTTTTCATTCATTTCAAGGTATTCTGAACTTCCCCTGCGATTTTCATCAGAATCTGAGATTTGACGTGTTCTACACCTTTACCAAGTATTTTTTAGAACAACCACACCATTTCAAGAAACGATAGTATGAAAACTCGTACCGTCGCTTTGACTCACTCGGCAATAATTCAAAAGCGTTATTGACGTTAGGTGTCAACAAAGACAAATCAACAAATTATATTTTTGATTACCTTGGTAACTTGTTTCATGAATAGATTAGATGAAATTGGATTCGAAACTGATAATCTCGAGGCTATTATTTTATCAATTAATTAATATGAAATAGGTATGCGTTAATTTGGACTGTTAATGGTGTTTGTAGAGAGAATAGTGTATGATATACCTGCTGAAAGTGATTTTATTTGATGGAACACTCCGCCTGTCGGCGTCGTGTCCCAAAATTCCCTTCTCACAGAATAAAATATCACTTTTAGCACTTATATCATAACTAGTCCTTTCATTTCTAGGGGAGAGGAAACCCAAAAAAAGGTCCCAGAACATTTTTAGCTCCCCAACAAACATGCAAACAATAGAAACTATTTTACTTTTATGAAATATCTATACGAGTTTTAAAGTAATATGACTGAGCTTGAAACTGAAATAAGCAAAGTGGAATTGTGGGTATGATGAATGAAATATATGAAGAAATCGATAGCAAAGTCCAAAAAGGGCAATAAAAACGAGAATGAAATAAAAATTTCGAACAAAATTTCAATATAAATTTTTCACATAGGTATTTTGTTTCATTATATTGTATTGTCAATTTCAATTCGCCCATTTTCGTTTTGTCCAGCTTCATCAAATTATTACGAACCATTTAGTTGTGTCTAACAGGATTCGAAGTTACACACTGTGGTTACATAGAGATCAATAACGCCAACACAAACTGACATTGTTTGCACTCGACGCGCGTTTCTCTAACAGGGTTAGCATATTCAGGAGAAGGAAATTGATAGTAAATCTAAAGACTAGGTTTCGATATTCTGTGGTCAACACAGAATTGGTGAATGCAATCTGAAACTGACTGAGCATATGCAAGAGTCTATTCTTCTATTCCGCTTTTTAGTTTAGTACCTGGATAACCAAGCCTTGCTCGGTATTTATTATTGGTAAATCGTGTTCGCTAGAAATTACATTTAGACACACAAATTAGATAATGATGGAATATAAATAATATTTTATACATGATATACCTAATTGAGAAATATATGAACTGGCTACTCAAATGAAAAATTACGAGTGCGACGTTTGTGATGCCGCTCTATATTATAACATTATGTCACTAAAAAAAAGATTAGCATCAGGCTGCTATGCAATTAGAGTGGTGTCAAACGAACTTGGTGCAGTCATTGCTAGAAACACCTATTTTTCCCTCATTGAATCTCATATTAGGTATGGCATAGCTTTCTGGGGATTCTGTAGCCAGAATTTATTACAGTCTGTTTTTGTCCAACAAAAAAGGGCCATAAGGTACTTGTGCAGGGCCAAAGCAAGAGACCACTGTAGACCGCTGTTTATATCCCAAAAAATTCTCACCATAACAAGTATTTTCATTTTGGAAACTGTCTGTTTAATTCATAACAAACAGTCTACAAGAATTAATATGATTCGCACTCACGTAACCACCCGAAGTAATAACCTTTGCATGCCAATACTCTCATAAAATATTCAGTTGTATATGAAAGTAAAAAAATATATAACCATCTACCGGAATCTTTAAAAGAGTTAAAAAATCTTAAGCACTTCAGAAAAGCAGTAAAGGACTTCCTCATGCCAAAAGCATACTACGACCTGCAGGAATACTATGATGAATATTTCTGACCTGAAATAGAAGTTTTCACATTTTGTAGGTGTGTGTTTTAGCGAAATTACTCATTTGTAATGAACTGAACTTATTGTTTTTCATTTTTCTAACCTTTATTTTATTAATAATTATTTTACAATCATTTTTTCAATTCATAAATTACATTTTATACTTTGAATTATATACTTAATATTTACCTGTACATATTAACATTTCATTTTTATATATGAAAATATGGATTATACCACAAGTTATTGTACTCATCGCTTTGTCAATAAGAACTTATTCTTGGACAATAAAGCACAGTTTTGATTTGATTTGATTTGATTACTTTCATTTCTGATGACAGGGATATCGATAAAAAAGATTTTGTTTTCAGATTCACATTCATTGGTGAATTATAAACGTGGATGATAACTCTAGAAAATATTCATCACTTTGTCAATTCGGTCTTTTGGGACTGCAGTTTGAATACCATCTACGCATCGATTGAATAAATGAGACGAAGCAAATCAAATCTCACTTTATATCTGCCTCTCAATTATATCCAGAAAATCCTTATAATGAACTTCTCACCAAAATGAATCTGACCTGTTGGTTTCATTGTATAAGGTGTTCACCTGGTGTGATATCTGTGACATTTACAGTATTTCAAATTTCAAGTGTATGTTTTTTCTTTCATTCTTATTTTCAATATTTTTAACCCTGAGTTCACATTGTTATCGTTCCCTTCATGTCCTGGGAATGACCAAATGGAAGGTCGAAACATCGACACAAACAGTATTTGATTTTTTTTCACTGGCCAGTTCCAACAAACCGAAAAAAATGAAGTTTTTGGGTCACGAAAATCACGAAAAAAAAAATTTCATTGCCTGAAAACACGGAAACGATGTTTTCTAAAAATGAAACCTGGTTAGATCGAATCATCGCCCCCGAAAACCCCTGCATACTAAATATCATGAAATTTGTTGGATACAGCAGTAACATTAACAGTTCCAAAGAAAACGCTAGACGTCAGTAAACAACACAAATAAATGTCAAATAGACTTCAAAAATAGAAAAACATTTCGCGTTTTGGTGAGTGCTCCATACAATCTATAGAGGAAAGTATAAATGAACAAAAAATAACATTTCCTTGAGAATTTCTTTATTCGTGAAATATTCCAATGAATTACATTCGTGCATAAAAATGGCCAGATAATTTTGCATTCAAGCGTGATATACAAATTGCATCCGGTTATTTTCGTATTTTGTAAAAGAGCCCTCGTCCTTCGGACTCGGGCACTTTCGCCAAAATATGAAAATAAACTTGCAATTTTTAGATATCACGCTTTCTTGCAAAATTATTGGTAATTTTTATGCACTCGTGCAAGTATAACCGAAACGATATTGTAGATGTTATAAGAGTGTTTAATCTACAAATTTCAAAATGTGGTGTTTTTTGATTTGTTGCACTTTTTTTCCTCTGATGTTATATTAGAAATTGTTACTTGCCCTAAGTTTCCTATACATTAAATCTTCAAAAAAATATATAAATATATCTGTATCTATCTTATTAAGATTGTTTTTTCGCTTCTTATTTTCACTGCCATAACCATATCAAAGATAAGCGAATTATTTTGGATATTTTTTAGTTGCCTATTTGTTCTGAATCAACCTGCTCTTCTGTTTTTCCACTTTGAAATAAATTCTAAGTGTCAACCAACGGACAGCTGATTCGGTCATCAGCGTTGGGCAGACCATCATCGATTGATGACAAATTAGGGAAATTCGTGGAAGCATTCAATACGTTCTTCTCTTAGGAGTGAAAGGTATATGTAGAGCCACCTACCAGTGAAAGTGTGACTCTCCAGAAAGATGATTAAAAAAGATCTTGAGATTTTCTTGTTTTTTTTGTTGATGCAAGTCTTACTTATCTATCTCGAGATATGTCTTTGATAATGGAATAAAAAAGAGAACACTTTTAATTGTGGCCATCTGATCCTGACTGCATAACTTCCGATTCAGTATCAATTTTCTTCTCCTGAAGATGCTAACCTTGTTAGCACAACGCAGGTCGAGTGCAATCAATAACAGTTAGGTGTTAGGGTAATTGATCTCTACAATCTCATCGTATATATGCGGTAACACAGTTCAGACATTTCATTCGTGAATGAGTAGTGATTGTAATGTCGCTTCGCCCTCAGATTTTCGACACTCTCAAGAGAGAATGTCCCAAATACAAGCACAGGATCGAAGCCATTCCGGGGGACTGCTCCATGTCAGGCCTGGGCCTCTCCATCGCGGACAGACACACTTTGATGTCGAAGATCGACATCGTTTTCCACGTGGCGGCGACGGTGAAGTTCGACGAGTGTTTGAAGCTCGCCTACGCAATAAACGTAAACGGGACCAAGGAAGTCATAGAGTTGGCCAGGCAAATGGAAAATCTGAAAGTGAGTAGCGGAAATCGACGCGTACGAGCTGTTTGGAACCATTCATTTTCTGTTCTAGTCTCTCATCTACGTGTCCACTGCGTACGCAAATTGTCCCAGGAGTGAAATAGACGAAAAAGTATACGAAAACGGCGTTTCGTACGAACACGTCCAAGCTGTGATAAAAAAAATGAGCAAGAGCGAGGTAGATATCTTGACTCCGAGGTGAGAAACTCGCCACTAAATTAGGATTATAACGCTGATTTTGCTAAAGCCATTTCCACCACTTAGACATTTTTGACATTGTTTGAAAGTTCAAAAATAGTGTTCAGTATGTTATTATTATCATTTCAAGTTAGTTTTTGTTTTCTCCTGTGGAAGTTGGTTGTGAATTGTGCTTTATAATAAAATATAAGAATGAACATTTCAGGTATAAAACACATTCAAAATCGCTTCTCTTGAAATGACATTAGTATATTTCCTTTCATTTTCACATTTCAAGGGTATACAGAACTTGTTCTGTGATCGAAAGCAAGCTATGAAGTTCACGCAAGCCTATATTTCGAAACACCATCAATTATGATACGAGTGGATGTATAAAACTTGTGCAAAATCATATATACAGGGTGTTTCCTAACTACGGTTTCTAACTGCAGGTGGTGATTCGTTAGGTCATTATAGGAAGAAAAGTTCTTATTAACATATGTCCGGATTTGCTTCGTTTCTGAGATACAGGGCGTTGAAATTAAAGAAAAAGAAAACGATAATTATAAAATATCATGAATATCCTAGAACCGATTTGGTTGAAATTTGGTACATTTATTCGAACTGATAAGGCGCTCATTTAGCCCAAACTAGATTGAAATTATTGTGGTCAGTGGCGTCTCAGTGGGCACCACAGCCAATATTATTGTGGAAAAAAAGTACGCCACTGACTTTTTGGGTAAATTTTTATTTTTTTTTTAGCAACTGAAAATACAACTTTTTATTCACTTGTATTTTCTTCATATCCAGCTTCGTTTTCGAGAAAAAAAATTAAAGTCACTCTTTTGCATATCATGAACAGCTGCATTGAAGACAGAAAAAAGTTAATTTTTGTTTTGGATGATTGGTTGATATTTGTTCACCATCCGTAATAATTTGATAGCGATAGGCGTACCTGCATACGATAATGAATAATGGCCCCTAAATGCAGGTAAGGTCGCTTTGACAACATTATTGTCATAGCAGTAAAATTCAGAGTTGTCAATGAGCAGCGATTCCATCCTGAATAATTATACTAACACTGAATTGGCTGACATGCACCTTATTTATGGATTAGCAAATGGAAATTCGGGAGGAGCACGAAGAATTTACCAGGACAGATATCCTAACAGAGTAATTCCTTGCGGGAGTTTCAATGAAAATGCAGGTGGTGGAAGACCAGAAACAAATAGTACCAGAAAACCGTTTGGAAAGTTCTAAAAAGAAACCTCCAATACCCATACCACATACAGCGGGTCCAAGCTCCACTGCATCGGGATTTTCATCGAAGATTAATGTTTTGCAGGTGGTTAATTCATATGATGGAACACAATAATAATTTTTACCAAATATTTTATTTACGGACGAGGCAAATTTTTCACGAAATGCCATTATGAACTTCCACAATAACCATTTTTGGGCCGACGAAAATCCCCACGCTATTAGAGAAAATCATTTTCAGCATCAATTTTCGCTGAACGTTTGGGTAGGAATTATTGGTGACTACCTAATTGGCCCATTTTTTTAACAGAAAGATTAACAGGTGAATCCTACACGGACTTTTCGCGAGATCATTTACCCATTTTGTTAGAAGTACCCGTACTTGTAAGAGGCAACATGTGGTTTATGCACGACGGGGCTCCAGCTCATTTTAGTGTTCTTGCTCGTCAGCATCTCGACATCACCTACCCTAATCACTGGATTGGACGTGCAGGACCTCAACATTGGCCAGCTCGCAGTCCTGATATGAATACTCTAGATTTCTATTTATGGGGTCATCTGAGGGATCTTGTTTATAAAACTCCTGTACTAGATGTGAATGACTTGAGGAACCGAATAATTGACAATTGCAATGTAATAAGGACTACCCCAGGAATGTTTTAACGTGTCAGACAATCAATGGCAAATCGAATGCGGTCGTGTATTTTATCAGAAGGTGGACATTTTGCTCATTTACTGTAATATCGCAATTGTTAACATTTTTATTTTTGGTTTCTATTTTATGTTTTTGTTTTTTCTCGAAAACGAAGCTAGATATGATGAAAATATTGTTGGCTGTGGTGCCCACTGAGACGCCACTGGCCATAATAATTTCAATATAGTTAGGGCTAAATGAGCGCCTTATTAGTTCCAAATTTCACCCAAATCGGTTCTAGGATATTTATGATATTTTATTATTATCGTTTTTTTTTCTTTAATTTCAACGCCCTGTATCTCAGAAACGAAGCAACTCCGGAAATAGGAACTTTTATTCTTAAAATGACCTGAAAAATCACCCCCTGCAGTTAGGAACCGTAGTTAGGAAACACCCTGTATATATATATATATATATTATGTAACTATCATTTAATAATGGTTATTAATACACGAGCATTAACCGGGATACCAAAAGAGCCGAAGGTGAGTTTCGTATGGGTTATGCGAGTGTATTAATAACTAATACATGAGAGTTGCATACGCCATTTTATCTACACATGATAAATAATGAAAAAGTATGAATATTGTATTTGTATTCAACACAATAATAGTAATCAATCGTATTTCTTTGAAAAATTCTTCAAAATTGTATTCAATAGTATAACCTCGGAAAATATGACTATAATAAATCCTGGAGGGTGATATATCGGTGCTGTATACATTTGACATACGAAGGAAATGTTCTGTTTCAGAATACTAGGTGCCTGGCCGAATACGTACACCTTCACGAAATCGTTAGCAGAATCGTTGATCAAAGATATCGGAGGAGGAATGCCTATAGGCATCTTCAGGCCGTCTATCGGTGAGTTGTTCTATTTACAGAAAGGAAGACACTGCACCCAGGGTTATAAGGATCCAGGGGGCAATTACTTTTGTCTTCCGCTAATCCTTTGAATTGAATTACCAAAAAAATTTCAAATTCTGTTCTTTCATCACCAAATGCCACTCTTTGATACGAGGATACGATTCCATTTCATTTTTTTTTATTTCATCATCTTTTATGTAGATTGCTATATTTACCCCTTTTTACAGTATCCTGGATCTGCCACTGCCTAAACCAACATACGATTCCGCTACAATTCACTGAATTACTGAATGCTCTCATCATATCAGACAATCATAAGAATTTACGACAAAGAAAGAACATAGGTGTTATATGTTCATTATTCGAGAAACATTTTTGCGGCTAGGCGTAATTTATTACAGATTTGAAATCAATCTTCAAATCAATTCATACACGGTGCATAATATAGAGGAAGAGAAAGTTTTTATATTGAAATTGCACAATTCGATTACAACTTTAAATAGAATATCGTACTGAATGATTGCAGTATGAAGCAAAATATCTCCAAAGGGGCAATATAAATTTATGAGACTATCCTTCCCAATTGTATCACAATTGAATAAAAAAACTTTTTCAAAAAATGTATGACGTTGTGTCTGACATCGAATCCAATTCGTGGCTACGTTCTTCTACTTTCACTGTTGCCAGCAATAAAAGTATACTTTTTTGCCTAGGCAGTAAAAGTGACATCTTGCAAACTCCACTTAATATTCCCCAGAAATTTGTATACTTCGCGTTTGGAGAGAAAAAGCGTATATAATTTGAAGAAAAAATTATAAGAAATTCAAATGGAATAAGGCAATCAAATCCAAACGAGAGGTTGAAATGGATTCTTTGATAAATCTCTTTGAATGTCATTCTCACTCCTAGTTTTTTTGGGTTGTCAACCTACCACAACCTGAAAAAATAAAAATCAATATTGGAATTTATACAAGTGTAGAAGGGCAGATTTTCAATCTACCCCGAAAAGTTGCTGTGATAATTCAAAAATAGTTACTTCTGAATGGAACACGTTCAATTAGTCATCAACTTTTCAAATATCTCAAATTTGACTATAAAAAAAATACAGACGGTACGGCCCAGCTCTTCAGGTTGACAGACAGTTATTCGATATCTGAAGCTAAGCAGCGCCGAGCGCGGTTAGTACTTGGATAGGTGAACTCATTCAGGGAAAGACTGAGTCGAAAGCCCATACAACTGCAGCAAAATAGCATATTATAGCTCGCAGGCAATATATCAATGAGCACAAGATATATTGTCCTTCAGAGGGTACTAAGGCCGGCGATCCCGAATCCATGGATGTTGGGCTCTTAAAAGATCCATACCTGTGGGGCCTGTTTCATAAAAGTACAAGAGAATTACAAATAAACACGATGCTCAATAATTGATTTTTACTCTTTTCATACCTGTACCTACATTGTGTTTCTCTTGCTACAAGACTTGTACTTTTATGAAACAGGCCCCTGGTTGGAATACTAGGAGGTTAAACAAAATTTCCAGTTGGGAGAAGTGTGCTCACTGGCGTCGGTGATTGGCCTTGGTAGCGGAAATAAGCCGAATAAAAAAAATACAAGAACTAATATCGTTGACATTTCGGAAACCAAATCTGCTCGTTTTTTGTGAATGTCAGCAATTTGTCAAAACTCAAATTTGTGACACGATAAGTATTTTGATGAATATTAGTTCTTGCATTTTCTGATAGGCAAATTTGAGATATACGAAAAGCTGCTGACTAATTGAACTTATTCCATTCAGAAGAAACTGTTTCTGAATTGGTATAACTACTTTTCTTCGGGCTTGAAGGCCGTCGTTCTTTGGAATTTTTTCCTCAGGAAGTAATTCCAAAGAACGACGGCCTTCAAGCCCGAAGAAAAGTAGTTATACTAATAACCTCGGCCGCGAAAGCCTTCACCATTTTGTTTCTGAATTATTGCAGCAACTTATCGGTTAGGTTGAAAATCTGCCCTTCTACACTTGGTTAGATTCCAATATTGATTTTTATTTTTTCAGATTGTGGTAGGATGAAAACTCAAAAAAATACTAGGAGAAAGAATCCATCCATCACAAAATAATGACATTCAAACAGTACTCGATTGATCGAAAAATCCATTTCAACAATTTGTTTGGATTTGATTGCCTTGACTCGAATTTCTTATGATTTTTTGTTCGAATTATACACGCTATTTTTCCTCAAACGCGAAGAATACAAATTTCTGAGGGATAGTAAGTCGTGTTTGTAAAATGTCACTTTTACTGTCTAGGCGAAAAAGTAGACTTTTATTGCCGGCAACATTGAAAGTAGAACGTAGCCACGAATTGGATGAGAGAAGTTTCATTTTCAATGTCAGTCACAACGTCAGCAGGTTTTAATAAAGTTGTTTATATATAGACATCGAAGTCCGAACCAATACTACCCAATATAAATTTTCTTCTACTTGCACCTTCTCGTGCTACTACAATTGAAATTTGTTTTCCCCTGCTGCATGTCGAAATGTTCAACTTTCCGTGATTTCCAGTGATATCCACGTACAGAGAACCTCTGGAAGGGTGGATCGACAACTTGTACGGGCCGACGGGGGTTGCAGCTGGGGCCATAACCGGGGTGCTCAGGGTGATGCCTTGTGCCCAAGACAAAACTTCTGACGTGGTTCCGGTGGACAGCTGCGTCGCTGGGCTCATCGCTGCCGCTTGGGACGTGTCTGCGAAAGACATCGGAAAAAAGTACGTGCACAACTCCAATCAAAGGGGTCCCGCCTTTCGACTGAACCTACCTTGAAACTATTCTATCGATAAGGTCCTTTTTCTCGTCGACGAGCTTTCTCGAGAATCTTTTTCTGCAACCACACTCCAAAACACGCTTTTCTCCACAGTTTTACGTGTCGCGAAGTGACATTTCTGTGCCGTAATAGTATATTACAACAATGAGGTGGAAAGTGATTCATTCCCGTCGTGAGATCAGTTAGTTAACCGAGACGCAAAGCGTCGAGGTTAGCTATGATCTTGAGACAAGAATGAAACTTCCTACCGAGGTTTGTAAACTGTTTTATTTATAACTATCAGTATTGTCGATTAAAATGATAATTATCTGTTTTGTTGTGAACACAATACTAAAATAATCAATCGATTTAACGACAAATTCTACAAAACCAAGAACGCGGTTTCCTCGGAATAATACAACAGTAGAAATAAAAAGAATAAAAAAAAGTCTGTTACCGTGACTACGGGCGTACACGAATTCTGTCACCAACCTCGCAATAACCATCTCAGCCATGAAGCTCAATAAATGTGTTCGCAGATAAAAACACGTCTTGCATTATAAATGACAGATGAAGTCCTAGAATAGATTAAATGAGGGCTGAGAAATAGAAGTGTGTAACTGGTGATACTTCCCAACCTGCTATAAGACGTTTAGTCAATGACAGCATTACATATATGGTTGTAAATAAAGTAACATTTCTACTGCTAAAATTCAAATACCCACATACATAGTATCCATCGCTAGGCAACGGAGAAACATTATTTTTCGAATCATTTGAATATCAACAAACGTCAAGCATAAAATATTTGTGAAATATTGTGTCCAATAATTGCGCTCGTGCCGCAACTTTTTCCAACTCGTGTGAAATTAGCACTTTTTGGCACTTGTTACACAATAATTCATTGTGTTACTTGTGTCAACTAGAGTTTAGTCCTTGTTTTACTTACTTCTATCAACCATGAAACTTGGCATATTCATTCCTCAATTCGACAGAAAAATTATCACTTCTGTTGTAGAAGCCCGAAATCCTAGGAAAAATTTTCGCACCGATATCACAATTTTTGAAAGCACGTTGCTTCGTAACACACCTAAAATCAACGTGTTTGAGAAAATTACATTAATATTACGAATGTTCAGTGTTCGAGGGGAATTGGATCAGACAATTTTTGAAACACACTCTCACACCGAAACATTCACAAACATATTTTCGTATCACAAATTTCTTAACAACGTACCGATATACAGCTTTGACACACTGTTTCTATCATTGACCAATATCCATTCGAGTCATGCAGTTGATTGTTTTTTTCGACCAGGTAAATATTTCAAAACTCTCAAGTATCATATTGAATATTTCCCTCATATATAAAATGTCCCATAAGAGCAATGCAATTACCGAAAACTCACAGCGGTAATTGCATTGTATCAGGTCACCATAACAACACATTTGAAACCATATCGCTAGACGTTAGTGAACAACACAAATAAATGTCAGATAGACTTCAAAAATAGAAAAACATTTCGCGTTTAGGTGAGTACTCCATACAATCTATAGGGGAAAGTATAAACGAACAAAAAATAACATTTCCTTGAGAATTTCTTTATTCGTGAAATATTCCAATGAATTACATTCGTGCATAAAAATGACCAGATAATTTTGCATTCAAGCGTGATATCTTATACAAATTGCATTCGGTTATTTTCATATTTTGTAAAAGAGCCCTCGTCTTTCGGACTCGGGCACTTTCGCCAAAATATGAAAATAAACTTGCAATTTTTAGATATCACGCTTTCTTGCAAAATTATCGGTAATTTTTATGCACTCGTGCAATTATAACCGATAATCAATTTCAAATATAGTGTATTTTTTCGGTAGTTATGAACAACTCGAAGGAAAGAAACCTAATTGAACTGAATATTGAACGATATAAATTGAATAATGTCAAATTGAAAAAGGCTCAAACAAAAAAGTTTCGGTGGGACTCGAACCAACAACTATCGAGTGGATTGTCTCAGAGGGCGTTCGCCTAAACAACCAGGCTATTTGGACTGTACAATTTCCGTTAATAAATATTGTCATGAGGAGTAGATGGAGAACTCTCAATTTCCAAAAAAAACATCGATTCTAGAAAATATTTCAGATCTAAGAACATTTATGTATGCTTCAATGAAACAATTTGGATTGCGTGTTTGTAGGTATCAGATCAGAATTGTGATGTTTCAACGAGGTTGCCCCTGGAATCCAAGTATTTTGTTCCCTGTTATTGGTGGAATTCATATCCTACCTTGTGACTATATCATGTATAATTTTTTTTTCTTGTCTTTGTTAATGAAGCACTGAATTTGACTGCTCAAAATCAAGATGTTCCCTATTATAAATAAGTGTTATTTCTTGGGAGCAATAAACGTTATACAAAAAAAAGTCATGATAATTCAGTTAAGGAAATTCAGTTAACTATGAAGAAATTTACGGGAGGGAGTAGTGGTTAGTGATAATCACCTTAGGAACATTATCAGTACATGGAATTTCTGTTGAAATAGTGATATTTATCGTTAGAGAATCATCACATGCAAAATGAAACTGCCAATAAGTCAGGAACTACTGTTTCGATTACTAAAAATGAACCATCGTTGAAAGACATTCACAACAAGATATCACAGAACCTCCTCTCCCATTCTAAAAAAAGTTGATACCATTTCACTACGATCCGACAAGTTACATATTTAGCTACGTTTCTATCCACTGCAATATGAGTCCACCAATTGATTTTTATTCAAAACATTCAACAATATTGAAACAGCAGTAGTTATTTTGTTGCAGTCACCATAAGTTTTAGATTTTTGATTGGGTTCCTTTCTGCTTTTGATGCCATCCAATTACATTTCTGATCTTTATACATCTTGTCCCGAGTCTTATCAGAACGTTTCGAATTTTTTTAGTCCATCAAACCACCTGCTGGTCTACAATTACGTGTCGTCCGCTGAAAATCCGATAACGTGGAGGGAATTCATCAAACTGAACATCATCCACGGGAAAAAATACCCCGTCCTCAACTCCCTTTGGGAAGTGTTCGTTATATTCACACCCAATCTTTATTGGTATTGGATTCTGCGACTGTTTTGTCACACCCTACCCGGATTGCTCTTGGATATAGTCGGTGTTCTGACGGGAAACAAACCGAGGTGAGTTAATTTTTTTATTTATATTACCCCTTTGTAAACACTCTACGTATGTGTCCACAAGGCAGAGCCCTGTAAGGGTAGGGGTCGGCCAATAATCCTGGGTGTCGAAGTGCTCTGGGGCGTCTTACTGATTTTTACGGTAGCGCAACTATAGGAGAAACCCACAGTGCTTCCGGGTCGATCGTTGCATTTGATCAAGAAATCTTACTAGAATTGGTATCGTCGTAGACCGCTAGACCACCGACCGATTCAGAACTCGAAAAGTGCTATAAATTTTTTCAGAAAAAAATCACCGCAGTGTTTAGAGTAAAGTTGATCTTTTGCTTCCAAATGTTGGATATTGAATTATAATTGGGGTATTGACAGTGACCCAATTTAACGTTTCAGTAATTGTCAGTAACAATTTTAACAAATGATTCCATGGCAAAATTATTATACCCAACTAAGAATTGAAAATTTCCAGTGCGAAATATTATATGAGAATAGTACAGTTATAAATTCCACTATAATTTTTATGAGTGATGGAATTTGTCGATACTTGATGAAAATTCATGATAACGTAATCAAAAAATATTCAATTATTTGATTTATACCATAAAATTCACAAAACCACCACACTATACTTCTGTAAGAGTTTCATTTCATTGGATTTTTTTTACTCCATTCTGAAGAATTTCATCTGAGTGCCAGCATAAACTGGGTACCTGACAGTTATTGCATATTATTTTCATGAATCCGTGTAGTGCTCATTTAGATAAAATACTTTACAAATCACTTATACAATGAACGGAAAATAAAAACAAAAATATCACAGATTCCTATACGATTCCCGCTGGATGTGGGAATAGCGACGAAATAATGTACCGAATGAAGATTTCAGTCTCTACTATTTGCAGCAAATTACAAACTGCAAAAAAAGTTTTTTTTGCTCGCAACTGCGTAACTACACGAATAGGCAATTAAAAAAAACTTATAATAACTGATAATTGCCACTATGATCGAATTAAAATACTTTTTATTAGGAATTACTAAAAAAAAAAATGCAAAGTCTAAGGTCTCACTTCTAATATTTCCGCTAAAAAATAAGTAGGTAAAAAACATGGATATTTTCAATTGCTCAATTTACGGTTGAAAAACCATTCAATAACAACACTGGAAATGTTTTTTTTATAACTTCAGAGTTATTCATGATGATATTCAACAGGATCATCGAATTATTCTGATTGTTTTTTCACTAAATTTATATATTTTCGTGTATATTAACTAAGGCTAGACGTCCAAGCTACCATATAGAATCGCTATAAAATCGATTATGGAGTTGCAAGGGATTCAAAGTTCCTAAACTCGTCTTATATTGGACTGATAAGTAATTTTCGATGACTTTTTTCAAATCGATGGAGTAGTTTGAGGAACTCAATTCTCATATTTTCATTGATTAATCCCAAAACCGAACTGTTTCTACTATTTGTATTCCGAAGTTTCAAAGTTGATGATATTAATTTATAAAGATGATAATAATTTTCATGCTAAGATTCAGAAGGTTCACAACAAATTTGTGTTACATTGAATTATTTCGTGAAAGAGGCTTTCTTATTGCTGCTGTTTGCAGAATCTGAAGTTACTGAAACAAATCGAATGTTATTTGATCGAAGAAATTCTAAAAACTGAAATCAACTCATTCTGCTCCGTCAAGAAAAAAATATCAAAATATGTTCAAAAGAACTGTAGCATTCTGAAAGAACCACAATTTTTTGCGATCACACCATTTTTAAAGATTAGTGGATTTAGGAACATGATTATTTTTATGGAGAGAAGGAAGTTTTGTGGAAGTTCTTTTTGTATTTTCCTTCTCCAATGTATGCAAAAAAATAAACTTTAGAAATTTCAGTCAAGCAGATAACAACACTCAACAGTTCATTTTCACACCCAGGGTGCTTGCTAATTATTCTATAGAATGGTTTAGGGTTTAACTTGCCTAGCCCATAGATAATTTCAGCCATCTTTTTCGAAGCAGAATCTTGAATAGACCTGAAAGACAAAGTTTAATGAAACTTGAAACTATTTTGTTGGTTCGACCAAAAACTACTGAAAGTCAATTATAAGACAACCCTAATTAGCATTCAATTCTCTTAAAAATAACTTAGCGTTCTTTACATCCCTGAAAATATTAAGTGAACCAAATACAATTAATATGAAATCTTCTGAAACAGTGAAATATCTCGGAATAGTACAGAAAAGAATCGAGATATTCGTACAATTCACTCGTTGAGAGTTTATTACAATATGGGAAAATTGTCTGAGGTGATTGTAATAAAAATATAATGAAGACAGAACCTGCCCAGAAACGTATATTGAAAATCATGCAAATTACATTACATCATTCAGACTACAAATTCTCAAACAATAAACTCTATTTTTGAGGCGTGTGACCCCTAATAAATTTATTCATTTTGAAATTCCATAGAAATTATCATGAAAAAAACGATAGATATAAACAGGAGCAAAAAGCGTTATAACTTTTGAAGTAGTTACCAGATGCTTTTTGTAATTGAGTTAAATAGACTTCATTGACATGTCCCATATGTTTTGTAAACGTCTCAAAGCAAAAAGAAATATTATTCTACTCCATTCTGTTCTATATTGCCTTTGCCATGATTTTTTCGTTTTCATCTGTTACAGGATGATGCAGTTATACAGAACGATCCACAAATTCGCCGACTCTCTGTCCTACTTCGCCATGAGGAGTTGGAAGTTCTCGAACAAAAACACCTGCAATCTGTGGCAGAAGATGAACCGGAAAGACCAGGAGCTCTTTCCCCTGAGTATGACGACGGTGCACTGGCTGATTTACTTCAGGAGATACATAAAGGGAATACGGTTGTATCTGCTCAAGGAAACCGACTCCACTCTAGAAGCGGCCAGGAGAAAAAGCAAATGGTGGGTTTTAATTCGTATTTTTCGAGTTTCATTTTACTGCTCGAAACCGCAAAAAGACAAGAAAGATTGTTTGTCACGAATTGAACGAGCAATGCAAAATATGATGTTCAGTTTGAAATAACTCGGTGGCGTACCATTCTTTTATTCAAAAACATTGAGATCATTACCCGTATGTGCGCCACTGACGATCAAAAATTGGCAGATTACTTTTTAAGTTTTTCGACTTTTCTTTCTCTCACCGATAACGATAGCTTTCACACGCCAACGTTAGGATATATCTTATTATTTTTCTTAGGCACTTGTCTCGTAAGCATATATTTCGTCTTTTGATTTCTATCAATATTTTCCTCGAAATCATTGGTGTTGCTATTTTTTATAACGAAGCATTTGCGGAAAAAGTTATTGAGCACCCTTCAAGTTTATCGCACTTATTTACTAACACCCTGTCTACCAAAACTTACTGAGATATTACATTGTAAGGTTAGGTATTATAAAAATTTATATGTAATAAACACGTTAAACTCAAATAATATATAAAAAGCTAAGGAATACTCACTCAGAACTTTGTTTTCATGTTTCTGAATATGTGAATTTATTAGAGTTTTTCACAAATAACAATTTCTGGAGTAAGTCGAAAAGTAAATTCGATAATTTTTCTATGATATTAAATATACAATAGGTTCACATGTTATTTAATAATAATGTTTTTATTCATTATATCAATATCACAGAAGAAATAATGAATATGTTACAATATATTCATAAAATATTTCAATTTGAAGAAAGTAATACAATATCTAATTTTCACTCAAATGTGTGTCAAACGAAGAGTGACAAGGCACGTATCGATCTATTCTATTACTTTTCTGAAAACAAAGCATAGAACACAATCGCAAATAAAATCAAATGGATTTTATTGTGTTTTCATCAGCTGAAATTTATCATTCCCTGGGTGTATATATTCAGAATGCCTACGGAATAGTGAGGCCACATTATGAATTTCAAGGAGACTACAGTAAATACAGGATGTCTGTTTATCCGACACCAAGCGAGAGTTCTTTAATTCTTTCTTTACGAAACGAACAGATGAAAGTTAAATCATATGAAGAATAGTCCTAGTGAAAGAACAAAGAACAGATTTCGCAAAATAAGTTGAGTAGAAATAATGCAGTTGAAAATTTACACTCCAAATTTTGTTTGATGGCGTACGTATAATTATGTTTTGGAATTTATCATCGTTCCAGCGAAGTTCATTGACTGTAATCCAAAAATGGGTTTTTTTCTGGAACTCTTGTTTACGAATCATGATAAAAGAGACATAAGAAATTATTGAAAGAAAACTACCGCGAATCGCTACAAGTATGCGACTGCTTGAAATTACCCCCAACCATTTTTTTCTAAGCATACGATTTATATTTTTGATAAACGTTATATCTGTATTCCTTTTTTTTTCAGGTTCAGGCGGTGCAATATAATATTGATATGTCTTGCTATCAGTATCATTTGCAGTTATAGTTTTCGACTCTTGTCAAATTTATATAGTATAATATTTTGATCAGAATGAAGTATGTATATAGATTTTGGGTGGATTAATCAAAATGTTATACAAGACATTTATCGTGGTGCTATTTTGTTTAGTGAATAAATTATTCAAGAAAAAAGAGTGTTTTTTCTGTAATTTTCAAATTGTCGTATTTAAAGATTTGTGACTGACAGGGGCTTTCGGGTTTGTTACAACTACAATACGACAATGGCGGGAGTTTCAGATTTGATTGAAAAACAACAGAAAACTTATTGAGTCATCGAATTCTGATATTTGTAAATTATAGGTGAGTAGATTGTCAGTTCATTGGTGTGACGGCAGATGACATGCTTATTATTGACAAAATCTGAAGGTAGGTAAGTATGATTCCCAAACCCAAAAATCAAAGTTATTCTAAAGAAACCATTTCTATCAGGTCTCGATTCTTCCAGAACAAAGTATCTGAATATGCCTTTTGAGTGCAATGAACCAATTCAAAACTTTCAATTACAATACGAAGAACAGCTTTCAACTTTTGGCGAGTTTGTGTAACTCACGCATTAAACATGTATCAGACTGAGTAGGGAGACATATATATTAGGCCTGAACTATGGAAAATGTAGTTGCACTGATGAGATTTTCGTAGCGAAAAAAACAATCGACGCTTTTGGAGGTTTCCACTCTTTTTTCGGAAGGTGGCGTTACGCTACCATTTTTTAAATTTGATGTCAAGTCAATTGTCACATTGTCATGTCACTTCGAAATTGATGTGTATCGTGTTTATTCATTGATTTTGTTGCTTTTCAACATTCAAACGTTTTTTTTTGAAACTAGTTTTGTCTGAGATTTCTGCAAAATGTTGCAATCGAATAAAAATGGAAAAACTCGACTGCACATTTTCACTCAGTGCAAATTCAGCTTCAGACAAGACTGACAAGGGCGTGTGGGCGACATCTGTCTGTAATGTAGGGAAACCTCCAGTCGCTCACTTAACCGCCAAAAATCAAGCAATCCGGATTTCGAAACTTTTCCTAGAGATCAATTACCCTAACACCAAACCTGATATTTTTGCACTCGACGCGCGTTTCGCTAACAAGGTTAGCATCTTCAGGAGAAGAAAACTGATACAGTATCAATTTTCTTCTCAAAAATATCAGTTTGGTGTTAGGGTAATTGATCTCTAGGAAAAGTTTCAACTTTCACACCAAAGGTTCCAAAACTCATCGTTCAATCCGGATTTCACCAAGTTTTTCCCAAACTTTCACAGCTATAAGTTAACACACTAGGGTTTCTAGGAATGTTACCTTTCACTTAACAGGTTTTCGAAAATTCAAGAGCTGAGGTCTGAAATGGAACTGTAGTATTTTATTAGCTGAATGGGAGATTATGAGAGACCATACTTTTACTGAATTTATCTTTTATTTTTAATTCAAGGAAGTTGTCACAATGCTCATCAATCGAAGCATTCATACACGAAACTTTTACTAAAACATTTTGTGTCAGACGAACTTGAAATTAAATCACACGATTTTTGCCATGTGTTTGGAGAAAAATCCTCAGCTTTTTTGCTATCAAAAACATTATGAAAAATAATGTTGAAATTCCTCTCAGGAGATGGTTAATTCATCTTAAAGTGCCTATCCAACTGACCAAGTGCTGTACGTAAAATTGAAAATTTTGACTTGACTACGGT
This sequence comes from Zygogramma bicolorata, assembly GCA_032362365.1. Classification (NCBI taxonomy): domain Eukaryota; kingdom Metazoa; phylum Arthropoda; class Insecta; order Coleoptera; family Chrysomelidae; genus Zygogramma; species Zygogramma bicolorata. The sequence continues at coordinate 192,113 of JAVJAQ010004640.1, forward strand.
AACTACGAAATATTCGTAAACCTCAAACAGAAATGGTTTTTGGGATACTTTTACATATAGTCTAATAACCAGGGGTTAGAGGACTACTATGAGAAACAAATTGTTTTGCACGCGCGAACCTATGGAAAATGGTGAAAATTCCTGAAAATACTCGAAAAATCGGCATTGCATCAATAACTTGAAAGTAGTTGAAAATTTCGATATAATGTATGGGAACAAACTTTTAGAGCGTGAAAGAATATTTTCACAAAAAAGGTGTTCACATGTTTGAAAAAAATGCTTTGTATAAGAGATAATGGGATCTGATTGTAATTTTCAGGTTTCTTCTCGAACAACTCGGGATAAAATATAATAATAAGATTTACCCCGACACTCGATTGAATTCTCCCTTGTTTTCGGTCAAAATTTCATAAACTAAAAACTAAACGGTATTTGAATGAAAATGTCTCAAAAAACTATCATATATATTTGGCGGGCATAAGTGGTTGTATTTGATAATGGAAGGTGAAAAATAATGATCGATGATGAATAAACAATGCAAATTCCACAAATCTCTTACGTTTTGCTGTCAGCCAAACGCCCGATTTATTTTGATCAGTTCAATCGGTTAAAAGGTCTAGTGCATTTAATCAAAGGTAATACCACGAGTCCTTCAAATTTAATCGATAAATTTTTATTTTCCACAAAAAAAAATTTATTTGGCAAAAGCATGTAAACAAACCGATTGATTCGGTTTGTTTGAATGCTTTTGCCTCAAAATAAAAAAGTTTGAGTGTTTCGAAAATGAACAATTTAATTGATCAGTATTTCATTTACATAAGAAGGAACGGAGAATAGGTGAAAATTTTACTAATTTGAAATGTCAAACAACGATGTATGCCCTCTATGATCTAGAAGAGATATGATGCTTACGCAGTGAATATGATGATGCTTGCCGACGATACCAAGAGATGGCGTCACACCTCTCATTGTACAAGGTTGATGATTGAAAATTCCTTATGAAATGAAAATCGCGCCAGAAGAAACATAAAATATCAAAATCTTCATACAACGGTTTCTTCTCATACAACAAAAAATAAATTGTATTCAATAAAAACTAATTGTACGCCATCTTCATTTGAGTTAAGGAAACCTTGAATATTTGAATCGGTCGTTATTTACGTGTTTGAGTGTTCATTGAAATGTGTTATGTTATTGTTATGCTGGAAAAGTAAAAAGTGAATGACTATTAATATTAAGGTAACAATTCATTCATGATAATTTATATAAATATGAGCCAGTTCAATAGAATCGACGCGGTAAACCTTATAGTTTTGACAGTTCAAAGGTAAACAACGTTTTATCGAAACAATCGAAAGGACCAGGCAGTTTTATCGGTATAATACCCAATGATTGGCTAGAATAACCATAGAATAACCCGCTACCATTGGTTGAAATGCCAAAAACATCACATTTTGACGTGAAAAAAATAATCATATATATTTGGAGGGCATAAGTGGTTGTATTTGATAATTGGGGGTGAAAAATAATGATCGATGATGAATAAACAATGCAAATTTCACAAAAAATATCTTACGTTTTCCTGTCAGCCAAACGCCCGGTTTATTTTGATCAGTTTAATCGGTTAAAAGGTCTAGTGCATTTAATCGCTGTAAAACTCTATGAAAGCAGTCTAGCCTTCGACTTTTTCATCGTTCATTTGCATTGAAGGAAATAATCGGAATTTTTTTCCCGTATGGGTAACCTAGAGCGAATCATAGTGGAAATTTTTTTGACAGAAGCAGAGAATATTTTGTTTGACATAACATGTCACTTACCCACTTTGAGCAGAAGTAAACAAACTGTAACGTTCAAATTCGACACTAGAGCAATTCAGCAGACTAATGAATATGCAATCAGATCCACATTTTTTTTTAAGAGCAACTGACACTAACTACTCCACTATCACATACTATCGATTCATTTTGTTAGAGGTCACACAATAAACTGAATTGAATTTGACAAAACAAGGTAATTTCCAGTCAATTGTTAAACTAACCTGTAATCCAAAGCCTATCTTGACGTACTTTGAAATGCTAAAACATGAATTTCAAATGATTCGTTCAATATGGTGTGAAATTTTCGTACCGAATGACACACGTACTTGAATTTTCCTTAGAAATTGTTCCTTGGCTAATATTTCAAAAAAATCAGCCATCGCCTTAGGCTCGGGATAATTTTCAAAATATTCGTGAGTTCGAAAAAAATTCCGGAAATAATTCAAGCACTAGTGATATTACAACTGAGAATTTGCTGTTTCTTGTAGTGACTTTCATTTTTTGGTCGGAAATCTCAGGCCGGTTTTATTCTGAAACTCCAAGCGGCAATTTCTCTTCCTTCACAACACACCGTACGGATCATTTGGAAAACACAGGTGAACACTTTTTCTATGAGAATTTTCACGTTCCTATACATGATATCGAAATTTTCAACCCCTTTCAAGTGATTGATGCAGTACAGATTTTCCGAGTTTTTTCGGGAAATTTCTCCACTTTTCGAAGGCTCGCGTGCAGGAAAATTGGGTTTTTAGAACTTCTCAAGAACCCTTCCAAAACTACCATTTTTACTACAGCGTCATCAATAACCTAAAGGAAGAGAGCTGTTAATTTTTTAGTTCGCATCTCAACTCCGGTTAAGTTAATTTCTGCTTTGTGAAAATCATCTCGGAAGCTTTTCTTTACACTGATGTATTTTTACAAGTTGTGTTTATTTCATGAAAGTGAGGAGAAAGAAAAACAAGATTATCAGACCCAATCTCTAAAAAAATTAATCATATTTTCCATCTGAGCAGTCGACTGTAAAATTTATGATATATTCAAATGTTTCCCGAAGTACCAGCCAGAAAACTGGTTATTTTCTGGAAGATTTCTACCTCCCACCTAACTGAGTAGGTGACGCGATATTGTAAATTTTGAAATCATGTTCGAATTGCCCCTTCTGATTTTCAGAACAGTACCTTGGGGAACATCCTGTACGTACATGGTGCGTATGCAAATCAGATTAGCTCAACCAGTCTGTTTACCAACGTACATCCATGTAGCGGGAGAAAACAAGAATTCGCGCCTTGATCTTGGCCGATGTGAAAGTCTTGACATAACAGTGCGACACTGCTACTCGATTGTTTTTGCAAGTGTGACCCGATTATGAGTGTTGGAAAATGAAACAGTGAGTATTAATTACATAGTAACTGAGATTGTTTCTGAAAGCATCAACTTCTTCCACGCTAAAAGTTGATATACGTCGAAAAGTGATGGACGCAATGAAATAATGAATGAATTCAATATCACTGGATCAAGTGCTAAGAGAAAACGGAATGTATATAAATAGTACTGAACTTCACGATAATTTGTAACACAAACACAACTAGTACAGAAGAAAATGCGACCATCCAATCGATATCTGACTGGAGTCTTTTATCTCCGATAACAAGGTTGACCGAAAATTCTTCGATGAAGCAACAAAACGCCGCTTTCACTCTTCCTGCTTTGAAACGTCATAGCGTTAATAATTAGCAATCATTGTGAATAATTTCTTCTACAGGGTCGAGCGCGATTGGAATAAGAAGATATACCGATCGCGATGAATTTCAATAAAGAATTGTTTCTACAGGGAAGTTGTGGAAATAAAATTCAGTCACAGAACAAAAAAAAAATATGAATATTGAACGCAAAACAAGTTTCACAATTGATCTATACATTACTTGAATGAGATGAAAGAGGTAATTTTCAGATCGGTCCAACAGTTTCTAGGAAATTGCAGTCAAATATTTCGGAAAAGAGAACCTGAACCAGAAAATGTAACTGAATGTGAAAACAAGTTCGAAGATGTATGTTGTTCCCCGGTTTTGAAACAGGTGAGATTAAGATTTTTTAATATTTGATTCGAAAACGAGAAATATGATTCACTAGCATACTACTGGGGTGACAAAAAATATTGTTGATCAAAACTACTTACGAAAATGTAAATTTGTATTCAATTATTATTCAAGTATGTGTTAAATTCAAAACTTGAAGTATATACCTATCAGAGTTGGACAGAATTGTGAATTCAATTCATTTGAAATGAATTGAATTCATTTTTAGTGAATTCAATTCATTGGCTTCAATTCATTTTGAAAAAAGTGAATTGTGAGTTGCTATTTTTATTTCGGTGAATTGTGACTTCTGAATTGATTCTCGTGATTTCAATTCACGGAAATGAATTGAAGCCACAATTCAGAGTCAGAAGTCACAAGCCATTCCCTAAAGCGCATGTGCGTTCGTTATTTTTGTACACCCCAACTAGTGCATACCATCATACGGCTTTTTTCGTATGCAACGATGATAAATACTCCCAAAAGGAATATGATATCCGACGAAAATTTCGAGAAATTGGTGATATTGAAATCAATGAAGGGTTCTATGCAGACATTTCAACTATGTTGAGATTTGTAAGAGCTACCAGAATTTTGTGATTTTATTTCAATTATATTTTTTTTTATCTTATGTTGACTACTGAATGAATATTTTATTTCCTGTTTCAATAAAAAACAGTATTTTTTTATTTAGAGTGTAATCTTTATTAACTCATGACCATCACTTATCCATTCATTTGATAAGTTCTATTTTAAGTAGGTACTAATAATTCAGTGGTTGCATACATATTACTTGTAAAAAAGTATATATTCAATATTTTTTCTCATCTGTCAAACAAAAACCTATCTTGACCTCTAGTAGGAGTAAACTTTCTTTAAACCCCAAAAAAAAACTGATATTCTATAGACATTACCATTACTCTTTCATTGATTGGGGAGTAATAAGAAATGAAATCGAATTATCTGGGGAATATTTGATAAGGGCAAAATTTTTGAGGTTTTTTTTGCAGAAAAAAATAGGATGCAAATTAACTACATTCCGAATTTTTTCACTTTTCATTAAAAGGTGAGAAGTTGTAAGCAAAATGACAATTCAGAAGCTAGCTTGTGGCTTCAATTCATTTTTTTTCTAATGAATTTCCAATTCATGAATCCAATTCATTTTTGTTGCGTGAATTGTGACTTGTGAATCAATTCACGAAAGTAGCGAATTTGTACAACTCTGATACCTATATATATTTTCCTTAATCAAATACTCAATTAACTACGAAATCAACTTTTTCATTTCAGTATAACAAATTTGAGCTTTATTTCAACATATTATATCAACAACCACTGAAAGAGTAAAAAGAAACGTATAGTATATTCAGCATTTTTTATAGCAAAATATGTATACTTCAAGTATAAAACATACTACTTCCTTTGGAGACTTTCGAGGTAATTGAAGTCGAAAATAGAATTTTCAAAAACACTGATTCAAATTTTCGAAGCTTTAGTAGACGTTTCGTCGTTTGTTTTGCACTTCATCGAGTTTTTTGCCAATATAATTTCGTAGATGACGCAATAGTATGGTCTCATTTGCAAAAAATAAATGAGTTCATTTCACCACGGAATTCACTATATATATCATTCTGAGATTTTGAAAAAAAACATGATATGAATCTACGGGGTCTGAGATTTATAGATTCCGATTAAATATATAGCATTAAATCACGGATTCGACAGAAAATACATGAAAATTGTGTCAGGTTCTTCTTCCTAATTGACACCTAGATTCAAACTCAACCCACAAAACTGGCTTCAAACTATGAAAATCACTTTGTGATTTTCACCAATCAGTTCACAGAGCCGCTACATGTGTTTCACTAGACAATTACGTTAATAGACTCAACATGAAAATTTTAACGTAAACTTTCCAATGCATTTATATCAGTGGAGATGTGATTGAAAACATATATTGGAGAAATTTTTTTTGCAGAGTTTGGTTGCATTAGCCCCATTTCTCCTTACAATATGTTCGGGAATGACGGTGGGCTATTCGGCCATTTTACTACCCCAGTTACGCTCAGAAAAAAATAGTACCCTGACTATAAATGAAGAAGAGGAGTCATGGATAGGTAAGTCATATCAGAACATGTTTTTTTCCTCTCCCACCCGTAAATTTGTTACCATATTTCTTTGGGTTCGTTTATTGAAAATAAGCAACAGTAAACTACTTTTTTTACAACTCTTTATCACAATACAATACAATCACTCAAACTGCTCAGCTTAACTATCCAATGCTCTGTACTAAAACTCTATACACTTCGACGTCTGCACTTCGAAATATCAAAGCTCTCTTTACTAGACACTTTGAAGAACTCTTGGCCGCGATGAAGTATATCCCTATTTATTTGCATAGGCCTATGGAGAATCTTCCAGGCAGGTATCCTTCGACCCCTCATATTATTTTGCGTTTACGAGCGACAGGGCCGGCGCTAGGAGATTTCGTAACAATATGCTCATTTCTTTATAGTTTAAACGGATTAATAGACGATTAGAGTGAACCTAATCGTTAGTCTAACTACAAACACGAAATCCATGTTGTTTCATTAAAGTATATTGATTAAATTTGTATCGTTCAATGTTGAATTTAACAAAGTTCATTTCCTTCGAGTTTTTCATAAATATCGAAAAAATACTCCATATCTAAATTTGATTATCATCAATATGATAACTGCAAGAGAGTTCTGAAATATTCACTTGGCATCGTACTCGAAGTTCGTCCTCGTGCGATATGGCCACCATATCCACTCTTGTTGTGCAAACTACTATTCTTACACCTCAAGAAGATTATATCAAAATCAATATCCAAATTGATTCATACCTGGAAAGGAAATAACAAAAATACATCAAAAATGAAAAAATAGAAACCAATATCAAGGCCTGTTCAGAAAAATCACAGTGTAAAACAGGATCGGGGTCCTTCCAATTATTATACTCGATAGCCTTCTTTTCCAGCTTCAATGGCAGCGCTGCCAATGGCGGCGGGCTCAGTTTTAGGCGGCGTTTTCATAGAAAAGTTGGGAAGAAAATCGACCCACTCCCTCTCTTGCCTGCCCATTTTGATCGGATGGCTGCTCATCTATTTTGCCGTCGATAAAAACATGATCCTAGCAGGACGATTCTTGACCGGATTCTGCCTCGGCATGCTGGGATCCGCTACCGGAGTCTACATAGCAGAAACGTCGGAACCCTCCCACAGGGGGTTTCTTTTGGCGGGGATATCCACTTCGATAGCGTTAGGTTTGTATATTTCGAAATAATATTTAATATCCGATCGGTGAGTTCTTCATTTATTGAAAATATAAAATCTGTTTAACCTAATACCAAACTGCAAGCAGTTACACCTTCATGAGAAAAAAAAATTGATACTGAAAAAAAGAAGATATTGCCTCAAAATTGTAGTTGTCAAACAGTCTGCTTCGAAAGCTTCAAATGTTCAAAAGTATGTGTCACAAGACCCCTCCCCTCCATTTAATTTTTTTTCCTAGAAGACGCACAGTCGCCATCTTGAGATTTTCATCTGTAAATTTCACTTCATGCATCAATTTTATTATCCTAAATCCTAACTTTCAATTTTTTTGAGTTGTCCCGTGCAAAAAAAAAATAAAAGGGGGGAGGAAAACCTTTCTATATAGTTCATAATGATAATTTTTTTTTCCGCGAAATATGAATGAATTAAAATATTTTAATTTAATATTAAATTCATCATAAGCAAATCCCATTTACTAGGTATGTCTTTAATTTTACATTTTTCCCTTGTCCTCATTTTTCAGTAAATTGTTGTTAAAAATCAAGATCGCACATTTTTTGTTTTTCAACTTTTCTATTCAAACTTTGGACATTGCAGTCCAACTCTTACGGCGCTTCTCTAATCACTCGTTGACGTGCCATTTCAAAACAGACTTTTCCGAAACCAACACCACCCAATTTCGCTTGTAGGCCTGCTGGTGTCGCACCTCCTCGGGACCTTCCTCCACTGGCGGACCACGGCCCTGATATGCTCCAGCCTTCCCGTAGCCAGCCTGATCGTGATCTCGTTCGTCCCCGAATCCCCGTCCTGGCTGGCCAAAAAGGGAAAGACGTGCGAGGCGCAGGAGTCCTTCCACTGGTGCAGAGGCCGCTCCGAAGAGGCCAAGCGAGAGCTGGCCGAGATGCTGGAGAGACAGAAGCAACAGGCGACAGGAGAAGAGAGCCAGCACTTGGCAGGAAGACTTCGAGAGCTCCTGGCGCCGGAGTTCCTGAAACCGCTCGGCATCATCGTCTTCTACATCGTGTCCAACCAGTGGGCGGGCATCAACGCGCTCACCTTCTACGCGGTCTCGATCACGAAGGAAACCGTCGGAGAAGGCGTCAACGAGTACCTGGCGATGCTCATCGTGGACGCGATAAGGATGGTGACATCGGTGCTGGCCTGCCTGCTGCTCCGGAGGCTGGGCCGGCGTCCACTAGCCGTCGTCAGCGGCGTTGGCACTTCCGTCTCCCTCCTGGTGCTCGCAGGCTACTCCTACCTGGCGAAGCACCAGCCCCAGGTCAGATCGGCGTCGTACGTGCCGATGACGGCGCTCGTGGCCTACATGGCCTTCATCACGGTGGGGTTCGTGCCGCTGCCGTGGGCGATGATCGGGGAAGTGTTCCCGTTGAGGAACAGGAGCGTCGGCAGCGGGGTTTCCACTTTCGCGGCCTTCGTCGCCTTCTTCTCTGTCGTCAAGACGAGTCCGGGGATGTTCCGGGACCTGGGGACGGGAGGCACGTTCCTCACGTACGGGGTGGTGGCGGTGGTCGCCACCGTTTTCGTGTACTTTTTGCTGCCCGAGACCAAAGGGAGGGTTTTGCACGAAATCGAGGACGCTTTCAAAGGGGGTAAGAAGACCGACGTCGAATGCGGTGAAGAGAAAGCGAAGAAATAGAACTGAGACCTTCTGGGATTTACTCATTGTATAGCTAAACTGTAAGTTGCGAAAATGGTTTACTTCTGGGTTACCTCTCCCCAGGGAATTGAATCAATTGAAAAAGCTTATATTTTCAGGACAAATTTTTCCAGATAGATACATAACTAAAATATTATAAAAGGGTAGAATCGAATAATTTGTTTCGTCAGTATTTATTGTGGATGTGAGATTTTCAATGACATAAATATAAAAAAAACTGAGATATTTCCCCTTGATGTCGTTTCGAGATCTAATTTGCTATAATTCTCTCTCATTTCTGTTCATAAAGGATTTTTTTCCGATTGACATCAAATATTAATTTTGAAGGCACATATCAATCAATCATTTTTCTGTATAGGCAGCAAAGTAAAGACTTTCCTGTCTAGACAGCAAAAGTAATACTCTGCTGATTGATATTTGTGTCTGGAGGAGTAAGTACTTCTAACAATACTGAATTGTTAATAGTTCTACCAAGCGTTAACTATGTTATACATCTACTGAAATTTATCCTACCATATCAATTCTCCATTTCAGAAGACGCTTTCGACATTAGTCTACTTATTTTCAAAGAACTAATGACGGTTTTTTCGGTACCGTTCAGCAAAACACAAAAAGTCTTTTTGAAGCTGGTCACTCCTATTGATTTTCTTTATGCTGCTCAGTGTGGTTTTTCAATAGCCATATCTCGAGAAGTACGAAGTAAAATTGTTAGACTAGATCACATCGTTTTACTTTTTTCAGAACAAATGACAATGAATTCTGCATTTTCATAGTATTGCAGTTAAGTATCAGGGAAAATTACTCAATTTATTCTAAATAATAGTAGATTCTCATGCTATAAATCGGACGTTAATCGGTGAGACCTCGTTAATCCTCATATCGTACAATATTTGACTTCTGAGGGTTGTTCGTAGAAAAAAAGATATTTGAAAATAATAATTTCAAATGATTTTAGTTTTTTAAATATGTTTTCAATTACAGATTGGCCGTAGTAACTTTCCCAACTAAGATGAATAGAATCCCTAGTGAAATTACTGATTCGATATTGTTTTGTGAAAAACTCTAGACACGACTTATAAGATTGAGGGGGTTTACAGTGAATTCGGTAGATGTTGTAAGAATCGAATTCCGTCATCTTTTGACGTTTGCATTATGATTTATTTTAACTTTACTAGGTTGACGTCATCTGTAAACATATTTTAGTAATGAAGTTAATGTCTTTATCATGAAGAGAGTGGTAGGTCTAGCTTTTTTGACGAAAACATTAACATTGTAACAGTATCCAAGTTATTTCACCAGAATTTCTATGCATCTTGTTCACAACACGCATTTTATTATGTTCATGATAATACACCAAATAATGCTCGTTATAAATAAAATTCAAGGAAATAGTACACTGTATATGTATATCTGGTAGTGAATTACATTCCTGGTATGTCCGAAATTGTGATAAAGTATATACATATTTCATTCCCACAAATCGTTGACCTCATTACCTCCTTACCTCGCCAAAGTTCTGCTTGCATTATACTTAAGAGTAATCGACATAACGTTACCTTTCAGTATAGAAATGATCAACATTTATTTCAAGTTGTAAGGCAACCATAATATATATTTTATTTCTTCAATCATACTGTCCGAAATGGTTATATTTTTTTTTATTTATAGATGTATTACTTATAAAAGATCCCTGTACATAAACATGCATGTTTATTGCAATAATAAATGTACTACTGGTACAGCTTATTTTTTTACGGTAAAAAATGAAATTCACTAAGAATCAGGGAATTGAATAATAATAATAATGCATTATGTATTATCTTGAGGATTGTCAAACATTTGATAGAAAATTGATTTTGATAATCACTCAAATCACTAGGAAAAGAACGGAATTAATGAAAAATTCTTATGATGAACGAAGTCTTTAATTAAAACGAAATGCTACAGTTTTCTGTACAATTCTCACTATATAACGAATTTTCAATGAGAAATGAACAGGAAACTGTAGTATTTTGTATTATACGTAGATTTTCATCAAGTACCACTGGTTCAATTCAATGCAAAATAGTTGTTTTCTTCTTTACGAGCACAAAAAAAGGCATGTTTTCGGGACACTGAGCCCGAAATCTAGGAGTGCCGAAAAGCAGTGCCGTATTAGTAAATGGGCTGACTGGGCTGCAGCCCAGAGGCGCACGAGCTTGGGGGGCGCTCGAGTTTGGGTTAAAAAAATGAGAAAAACGAGATTGGCCTAATAAATAAAAATAAATTATAAAGCAAAGTATTTACGTACTATTTGACTATTTCATAAGTTATTATTGAATTAATGTAATATTCAGATTATTAACATTGTCTTATTCTATACGTCGGACAAGAAGGAGAGTAGAATAGTAGGCCTATAGTGTAACAACGGCGCGGGTGGCAGGCTTCCCACTCTTAGACAACCACACTAGACCGCCACCGCTACGACCACCACTCCGTCCAACATCGCCCACCGCCAACTCTAGCAGTCGACATTCTGTTGTATCACGAGTATTGCTGTTGAGTTGAGCGGATGAGCGTACTTTGATAATTAATTGATAATATTAATACCCTCCCGAACCAAAACTGGAAAACTGACAAACTTAAAAACTTTAACATTAGTTAAAACATATTTGGGGGGGGGAGGGGGGGGGCGCTGCCTATCATTCAGCCCAGGGAGCCAAGGGTTCTTAATGCGGCACTGCCGAAAAGACGTTTTTTGAACCATTTGAACACATTTTATTCTACAACCTCTAATTTTGAGAATTTTATTTTCAAAACAAGTAGGTAGCAGTAAATACGTCTCTTCTATAAAGGTTTTTGGAAAATCTATCAAATATGTGAGATTTGACACAGCATTTCGTCATTCAAGAGGGGTATGTGCCACAGGAGATCACACAATAGAACACAGTTTACAGAGATATAGTTAGTCAAAGCCTGTGTAAAAAGGATTTGAAGCGTTTTTGTTGCGCCATCAACACTATAATGCCGATATTTCCGTTTACTTGACAATGCACGACAAAGTTTCGTACTGTGAAAGGAAAAATAGGTGCAGAGTTCTGTCTGTAAGTTTGACTGGAATGTTGGAAAAAAGATAATGAATCTTCACAATAGACTTGGCGATAGAATTTTATGAAGGAAATAAAAGTTCAGACATTAAAATAATCTTCAAGACATTGGATCTACGACATCGACAAAAAAAGCCTGTTCTGTTTCTGAATTGATTGCCATCGTCTGGTAACATGTATAAGTAATCAAGAAAATGTGTGATTCAGGATACGACGCGACGTCCGTAAGGAAAACGAAAGAAGAGAGATGACATGGAAACGAAATTACTAGTGCCATCTACCAGTAGTATCCATCCCTTCAAATGATATTTCCATATGGTTGACTATAGTCGGGCCGTTCAAAAGATAGAATGGGGAAGATGACCCAAAGCTTTTAGTAGGTGGCAGCACGACTGCATGTGCCTAACGAGTGATTTTGCAGGTTATGTTTTATTTTTATTTTAATGAATATTTTCAAAAGATACTTAAGAATCATAAAGATGTTTTCTCCAACCGATAGATATGGATGTTTGTCTGTACCAGAACTGAAAAGTTTGTTGAGGAAACGTGGTGGATCCCTCAAAGGAACAAAAAAGATCTGAGTGAAAAGTAAAAAATTCAAACTGATTACAGCGGTGTTTCGTTAAGAATCATCATAATAACCATCTACTAGCCCTGCTACTTTCTTTTGTAAGTGACTGGAGCATAATCTAGAATGTTCAGAAGCCTGAAAGCTCTTTATTTTCAGGGCTATTTCCCACTTTTTCAGTTTTGTTTCTTTTGGAAATAAATGCGTACCTACATTTTTGCATCTGAATGCACTACATAAGACCATTTTATGTCGATTTCAAATCTTTATATTCTTAATTATTGCAAAGAAGGGACGTTTAATGTTTTGAATTGTTGTCATTTGACTTGAGAGGCTGTCAAAGGTACATGCAGTGGTGGCGCTCCTAGTGGTAGAGTTTTGCAGCCGTCATCCTCATTCAAGGACGCGTGAACAGTAAATGCCTGCATCAATATATAGCCTGCGCGGCGTAGCCACGCCTTCTAAACTGAAATAAATGAAGAACTGTTTACACTGTACTGTACTCATTTGTGCTTCGTCTTTACGTGTGTTACGTTAATTAAATGATATGGATGGAAACACTCTTTCACCTCCTAGAAAAAGATAAAAAAAAGACATTTAACTGTAGAGGAAAAAGGTGTAATAATGAACACTTATAAAAAAGCATCCCAAGAGTTTATGGGAGAACAGGGAAATGCTGTTGAATTCACTGCTGAGGCGACGTTTTTGTTGAGTGGTGTAAGGCTGGATTCAGACAGATCCGAAATCCGATCGTACGACGATCCGATAGCTTTCTGATTGGTCTGAATTTGAATTTAGACCAATCAGAAAGCTATCGGATCGTCGTACGACAGGATTTCGGATCTGTCTGAATCCAGCCTAAATCGGACTTGTAACATTGGGGAGAGGAACATTCAGAGAGTGCGTGCCGTGTCGTTCACGTGATCATTCAATCTTTCCAGCGACTACACTATAACTATATCTCTTTAAACAATGGTAGAATGGAATGACAGCAAGAGAAAACAAAGCCAGGAAACGAAAATCGAAGGGATCTGCTTCTGAGGATATTTCCATCTCAACATGACATTTGGTATGAACAGCACCTGGCCAGTGGGTACCCCTCTTGAATGACGGGTTATGTCAAATCTCACATTTTTGACAGATTTCCGAAAAACCTTCAGTGAACAGCAGTATTTGTGATAAATGTTGAGAAAGGAAACAAGTCAAACAGTAAATATATAACCACTTTAAATGTTTGAAGGACATAAAAGCTCCAAAAAACACCATCAATTATTTCTTTAACGTGGCCGTGCTGTGAAAAAAAGAAGCCCTGAGAAAGAGAAGTTTGATAGGTCTCTAGAATCAAAACATATAGGTGGGTCACTGAATCAACTCCAATGAAACATGAATCAGTTGAAGGTGGAGGAACACTGGGTATAGGGAAGAATATCGACCGATGAGGGCGCTGGTGGTGGTTAAACTATATCCACCATTTTGAAATAGTTAACTTATTTACATTTGTGAAATAACGCACCAAACTGAAATCCAGTTATCAGTTGCCCTCGCTAGACAAGATTTTGGTGTTTTTTTTTTGTTATATTTTCATTGTATGAAATTTTTCTCGTGAAGGTTAATATAACTGTGTTCATGATGCTTTGAATAGCCGCACAATACCATTCATTGGAGGTGAACATAGATGCATTGTGTTTTAAAATCTAATGATATTTGTTCCAGGACATTTTTTAGTTTTAGTGTAGTGTCAGTGAACCAAAGAGGCTTTTATTACATGGATGATGAAATGCGCCATAAGTTCGCCTAAAAATAAACAGACTCATCAGGTAACAAGAAATCATCTCTTTTGAAATGTAAGGAACACACTGAAGCCGCTCTAGATGGTGATTTATGCAGTTTCAGTTTAATTTTCCAAGCCTTGTACCTGTCTATTTTCTCTTTCAGTCCACTCTCCTTAATGTTTTCCACCAAAGATGCATTTCTCTTTGGAAACGTGTAGAGAGACAACTTTGGATTTCGGTTCCTAGAGTTGCGGCAACTTGGCACCAAACACTTTATACGGCTCACTGAGCGATCTGCATCCATGATTGTTTGTTATTATTAATAAAAAAAATTTACAACTTCAGATGAGATTTCCTAAATCAACACCGAAGAACTCAATAAATTCACACACATAAAATGGAAGCCGTTTGTTTGTGAAATTATAGCAGTGCGTTATATTTCCGCCAGACGTCGCATAAAATTATGAACTTCCCAATAGTCAACAGTAAAAGATAGGGTTGATACAGGTTATCTGTGCCTAATAAACACAGAAGCAACGTACAACATTTCTAAAAAATACAAAATTTCCTCTACTTTTGCATGTATCATGTACAATAACCTTCAAAAGAAATTCTACAAATAACAGGAAAAACTGTGACAAAATCTGTAGCACAGTTCAAAAGAAGTACCTAACAGATCAAACGACAGAAAATGAAGATAACAAAGTGGAAGTTAGTTTTATGGTGGCTGCTCAATTCGTAAGGGGGTTCACTAGACTTCACTAGACTGCGGTATTGATAGATAAATGTCTATAAGTAGCATGGTAGTGAAACAGCACAACGTTTTGCACACAGATCAATTCCTGAAAGGACTATTTTCTTCATTTGAAGCATTCTTAAATTGTATGATCCAAGTTCGTATGAAAGGAAAAATATGTGATGTTCAAAGAACACTGAGAATAGAAAAGATAGATAGGAGTTCCATCTTGAATTGGGACACATACATATGAATGGAATTCAATTCCGAACTTTTCTTGTAAACTATTTTATTTTTCAACGCACGGTTTCATTATAAAACTAAAATCGGAATCCTTAAAACTATCTATAAACGAAAAACCAAGAAGATTAAAAAAATAAGTTAATTGCATATTAGCTTATTACACAATTTCGTTAGAGTTGAACACATTAAATTGCCTCGAGTACAAACTCAGTACTAAATATCTAAATCGTCGTCGGGATCTTCTTCGTCCCAATCGTCAACCTCATCAAATTGATAGATAATCCTGCCCCCCTCCTCCGTTCTAGTTTCCTCGTTATCTTTTCTGAAAGACAATAATGGAACCATGAAGCCATTCACATGAATTTGGACACTGCTTTTATAAGTCGATTCCCATATCCATTGTTGATAAACTATCATCTGTCAGAAAACAACTACTTCCCTGGCATTTACCACAAAGGGAGGTAACACCCTGCACTGCACTGGCAAATGCCATCAAGGGCGGTAGGATGGTAGTTATTTTCTAGCAAGTAGGTCATCCCATCAACCTTTATGTATAGCTGGGACTGGCCAGTCATCTAGTATGCTCACTAACTACGTTGAGAAGTTTTTAATGATAAAATAGGGAACATCCAGTTTGCTTCATCCAATACAATAATGTGTATATGTAAAATTTTATTTCAAAAGCATTTTTACTCCGATCCTTCTAAATAGTGGGAATAAAGTACTAACTTGTATTTTTTTAGCTCTTGGCTCAAGTCGTTTTTCTGTATGTGGTTTCAATTGATCTTGATCATGTCAAATTACAATTGTGTTTGTATTTGTTTTTATGTAAAAATATTACCGCATGAACAATCATTATATATAAAATAATCTGAGGCAATGTCTATGTGTCTTAGATATAATAGCAAATAGGTAACAAAAAATGTGTTAGTAATCTTTATGGAATTATTTTGTTATCCAGTTTCATGATTCAACATATGAAATTTTGGGAAAACAATAGTTTTTAGAATGGAAACAAATCACTATTTTTTTGTCTTTATCACTTCTTCAGTTTGGGGAATATGTCTACAACTCCCAAATTAAAAAATGAAACGAGAAAAGAAATGGGTGCAAAATATCTGGAGAGAATAAGAAATACATTTCTTCTCAGTACATTAAAAATAGAATAATTCTGATGGAACTAAATACAGTAATGGTGAAACTGTAACTTACGGAGGTAAATACGGCAACACTAAATTATCCCTGGCTTCCTTCTCCTTATCACTCAAACCTATTTTGAATGTGGTTAGAGCCTCTGGATCCACATTTGTCGGAATTGACTTCTCAATTAAAGTTTTCGGGTCCAATTTATCAACCTTCTTTGTCATGAACATTTCATTTTCAAACCAGTATTCTTCCACCTGAATTCATATCAACATATGAGAAGAAGCCCGGTTCATAACTGAAGAACTTATATAGTCAAAAAGTAATTTGAGCATGGAATTGTCAAGAATCAATGTACCTCTTTAATGATTTTTCCTCCAAGTTTCTTGAAAGTATACTGTATTCTTGCATTGCTGGTAACAAACTTTGGCTGTAAACTCAGGCTGAGTGTGGATAAATGCTG
The DNA here is from genome assembly GCA_032362365.1 of Zygogramma bicolorata. Lineage (NCBI taxonomy): Eukaryota > Metazoa > Arthropoda > Insecta > Coleoptera > Chrysomelidae > Zygogramma > Zygogramma bicolorata. The sequence continues at coordinate 208,989 of JAVJAQ010004640.1, forward strand.
AAACAGTTCTTCTACTTTAAGATTATCTAAAAGAAGATCTTGATGGAGAAGGACTATAGTTTGTTGGACACCTAAAAAATTAACAATTGTTGTAGGAGTAAAAAAAATTTCGAACATTGTCAAATTATCCAGTAAATCCGAAAAATTTAGATATTTTTTGGTGAAAAATTATTGCAAGGGTCTTAGTTTGAAGTTTATTTTTGACCTATAATGGGTCATTCTGCTCTTAGTGCATTCAGAGGGGCTGCTTGGGTCTCTCCATCAGAAAATGTCCACAGATTCTATGAAAATTTTCATTTTTCCAAGCTAAACCTCCTCCTATATACAATACATTCTATATATAACTGGAAAGCTCTTCAAAAACTGATTACAAAAAGTCTATACTCGCTTGGGAAAGATACAAGAATTATATTGATTCTTGAAATGAGGAATTCCCTAAAGGAATTGCCATTGAAATTTTTTCAAAGTTAGCTTAGTTTGAATAATTATTTAGAATAAGGAAAATGCAACTTCAAGCTACATATGCTGAAATTGTTAAAGCCCAACTCAGCTTTTTTCAATAACTTGCTAATGAGAATAAATGCTAAGCTCATTTCTAAGCAAGGTCTTTCATTATAATCTTTCATTGGAAAGAACTTCTTTATGATTTGCTCATAAATCAAGAGTAGAGTTTCACAGGGTCTTAACACACACTGTTCAATAGCATCCTTAAAAACTAACCTGTCTGATTCTTCAAATAATTGAATATTTTATATGTCTCTGCAAGTCCATAACAATAGATAACATGAGCCAAGGAATCGACAAACACCACATCGTTTGGCCCTAACTTTTTAATTAGGACCTCAAAACTTTCGGATCTGGGGCTTTCACTCCATCCCTGAGAATTGCTGACAAAATCGTAAAGAATAATATTTTTTTGGCCAAGACTATTCTTTACGCGACTGAAATTTTCTTGAAAGGCAAAGTAGTGAATTCTGTCCCGCCGTCGCTCCAAATGGTTTTTCAATATGAAATCGAATATGGGTTTGCCTCTCTCTTGTAGGGTGTCTAAAACAATATTTCAATGGCGACTTTTATTTTTCATATGTTCATGCCCACCTCCGACGATAATAAACTTGGTGTACGGTACTGTGGTCAAATAATTCCTTAGCATTATGCTGGAGAACGTTTACATCATATCATCAGCATTTGAAATTTTCAAAACATTGTCACGTTTTTGTGTGAGAAGGAAATGAGAGGTTATGTTGTGACATTTACAATTAGGCATTCCAGACTTCCAGACAGTGTTGGCAACCCATGGGGAAAAAAGGTGCACAGGGTGTAAAAAAATATTCTTCATAGAAAAAAAGGAACATTTTTTTTATATCTTCGCATGCGCAAAATCGAACAAGACAGGATATTTTGAGAAAGGCGCTTCTATTCTGAAGCTGCTGTAAAATGCCATGTCAACCCTCTAGCGTTTGAACCGTATTCATGTATTCAAGATATTTTTGGCTCCAATATGCCTCCTGGTTGAAAGTATCAATGTCAAAGTGGTGCAACCTTGTTGAAGTCTTGGACCAAGTGGCTCAGCGATGTTATTCTGAAGTTCAGGAATATTTCAAATATTATAATTGAAGATGTTCATCAAACGAAATTCAAATTCATTAGACACGCAAAATAGTTGATGTTTTCGCCAAAATGGCACTTCGATCTTAATGTGTCTTGTTTCAGTTGAGGCCATGGAGATAATAATTCAAATATATATATATTTATCTATATTATGAATTGACATAATGAAGTTTGAATAGATTTCTTTGGCGAAGTTTTGAGCCGCAGATGCATCGCAGATGTATACTTGACTGTTGGCCAGGGCCCAGGTGGACGTGACCCAAAGATTATATACTACACAGGATGGCCGACTTCGGTGATTTTATTTGTCATTCCCCCCGCTCCCCACCAGCTATAAGTGACGTCACCCGGCCTACACTACGGTTGGTTTGCCGTAAGACCCCATGCATTTTTCTCGGCTTTTAAAACCTTTTATCTCGATATTTTCATGACAAACCTGTTGATTTTTAACGTGTTGCTGGTTGGTGTGTTGATTTTCATTTGACCCATTGAGTTTTTACAACTCTAGATGGCTAAGTTTGCTGTGGATGAACCATAACTTGAACTGATGATAAGTGCGTTTTGAACACCATTCCGTAATAGGCACTTCGATTCACTGAATTTATTTGTGTGAATTTTGAATGTAAAAGTTGGGCTTTGGGCTCATTTTAACAACTAGGAATGACGAGTTTTATGAGTTGACGTTCAATATATAATGAACTTACCTATGAGGGAGTTATTTTAAAAGAGAGTATGAAGTGCTGGTAGGTTCCTATGGATTTATTTAAAAGAATCCCAAGAATTCAAATTTGAAAAAAAATTAAGTTACTGAAGGCGAATTAGTGAAGACAATGCATAATTTAGTGCATTATGCATTTCTCAAATAACAGAAAATTATATTTCCCAGTTGAATAAATTCATTTTGGTAACCCAAATAAGATTTACTCGATATACCAACGAAAAGCATCAGAAGTGGCTGTTTTCAGCTAGTAGATGTAAAAAGTCAAATGATAACACAAACACTGAAGAAAACGACCGACAAATTTCACCAACAGGAAGAAAAATTTCTATCAATAAAAAAGTATGAAAACACACGGGTTCTTATGGCAGACATTCAGTTCTGTAGGCCGGGTGACGTCAAATGACGATGCATATTGGCGCATGTGCAGTTTAAATTTGGCCAATGTACGGAGATAGGAAATGAGCCATCCTTTGTAGTCTATAATCATTGGACGTGACCAACTCAACCAACCAAGAAACAAAAGGAAGAAGAAATTGACAAACATGTCAAAAATGTCAAAATAGGAATATGAATCATCAATAGTTCTTATTTTTGTTTAGAAAATGTTATCTCACATGAATTATTTCAAAACAGAAAATGTCTGAAAATAATCACCATGTGAGTAACAAACAAAAACTCCCAGTATTTTTCTTATCATCTTATATCACCCTAAACGGAATGAAATTTTTTTCCAATAATTTTTAGGACTACACTAGTGATACAGAAAGCTCAGAGGATGAAATAGAACCAAAGTTGAAATACGTTAGACTATCAAACGACCTCCAGAATATTCTGTTGATATCTTCTGCCAAATGTATTGCTGTTCACCCAAAAGTATGTATTTGTATTTTCTACACCCATTCCAGACGTTTGGTGGGATCACGCCAGTTGAAACATAATTCATTTCAGTTCATATGCCTAGGATCGGACCTGGGCGTCATATATATTTTGGATCACCAAGGTAACAGCATAAAAGGTAAGGAGCTCAAAGCTCATACCGTGAGCATCAATCAAATTTCCATAGACTCTAATGGAGAGTTTCTTGCCACATGCTCAGATGATGGAAGAGTGTTTATACACAGTCTATTCTCCAAAGAAAACAATATTTACCTGAACCTTGGCAGGCTGGTGAAGAGTATAGCCCTGGACCCTTATTATTTCAAGCATGGTTCCAATAAAAGATTCATTACAGGTAAAAATACTTATTAGTATGATTTTGTGCTTGTGAAACTGTCCCAACACACAACCAAACTTGGGTGTGTTTCTGAATGTTCACATGTTGAGGTATCCATAAACTCAATCTGAACTACTTTTCCAAGGTGATGACAGACTCACTCTTTACGAACGTTCCTTCTTGGGCAATCTTCGACCCATAGTCTTGTGCGAGAGTGAAGGTTCTGTGAAGAGCATGAGCTGGGGAGAGAATTTCCTGGCATGGTCCAGTAACATAGGTGTTAGGGTCTATGACATGGCTGCTAGGTGTTCCTTGGGGCTCATCAAGTGGGAGGATCATCCTGGGTAAGGATGCATGCTACTTTCAACCTCACAAGAGTGGAATGAAATATTTGCATTGGTATACTTCATATAGAATATTGCAAATTTTCTAGGACTTCCATAGATAAGTTCAGATGCAACTTGCGATGGGCAGATAGCAGAACACTGTTGATAGGATGGGTGGACACAGTGAGAGTGTGTGTTATTAGGAAAAGAAGCAATACTGAACTTGCCAATAGGGATTTACCAGAGTTCCTAGTTGATCCAGGTATCACACTTCTTCTTATTGATCAGAATCATTAACATTTCAAATGAAATCGGTATATTTCTTGCATACAATCCAAATAGATTTTGTCTTGAATGAACCTTAATAAACTATTCCAATATTTGATGTCTATTGAGAGAAAAAAATGTATCGAAGGGTTTGAAGATTGTTTGAAAATTCACTAAACTTTCAGATCAAGCTAGAAGAATGCTATATATTTCACCAATATGATGTGGAATGATGGAGAATTCATGAAGTCTTCTATATATACCTAATTAATCCACGATAAAGAATATGGTTAATTTATTATTGATATTATTATTATTTATTTATCTATTAATGCTATTTGTAATTTCCCAAAGCAAACCACTGCATTTATTATACTCAGTTTGCCTAGATATTTCTTGAATTGTAAAAAGGTTTAGGGTCAGTTGTAGAAACTCCAGAGAACTGCAGTCCAAGTGAACTCAATTCAGTTGCTAATCATCAGCCAATTGAATCATTTCATGCTTGGCAACTTATCTTGGTTCACTCAAACCCAAGTTCATAGTTTCTACAACTACCATCAACAGATATTTTTAAATCAGTTTTTATTCAAATATTCTAAAAATGAACAATTTGTTCAGGCCAGCCTCAACTCACCTACACTGTAGGTTGACGGACTAACACCTATTAGAAAACAACTACTCCACTGGCTAATACCACGAAGGGCATTTGATTACACCCAACAGGTGTTAGTACGGGATTCTTCACAGAAGAAATTCCACATATGCTCTTGGAGATACAACTACCAGAATTGATTTTCAATTATTGGGACGGGACACACTTGCAGACCGGTGTCGGGCTATTTGGCCTCTCATCAGTACAAGGCAGTGCCATCATCAACATAAGTCGATGATAAGGTGGCTATATACTGGTGTGTTTACTTCATATAAGAGGTTGTCAGCAAATCAGACGACCGATATGGCCAACTTGATCAAAAAATTGATGATGTAGGCGTAGTAGTACTGCAAAAAATCCGCCAGGTACCGGCACTCTTGCAGTGGAGACGACAGTCCTGTGTTGCCAAGTGGCCATGTCGTTGCGAATTCTAGTCCAGATCAGTAGAAACACTGCAAATTTATTCCAACTGAGAAATTATTTTCAAACTACATGGAATAAATAACGCATAAAGTTAAACACAAATTTGGCGCGTTTTGGTGTTTTCAATAACCTCACATATCCAGTCCCGATAAATTCTCTATCCTTTTACAAAAACATCAGAATTGGCAACAGCGTGTTCCATGGATCGAGTGATCACGAAAATTAATAGAAATTTTCGATTACCAGCGCTCCCTCATGGCCACTGATGAACTACCACGCCTTGTCCACAGGTTTGTCTGAAATAAGATGTCTATATACTGGTGTTTCTAATGTTGCGATATTGTTTCAGACAAACCTGTGGACAAGGCGTGGTAGTTCATCAGTGGCCATGAGGGGCGCTGGTTATCAAGAATTTCTATTAATTTTCGTGATCACTCGATCCATGGAACAGGCTGTTGCCAATTTTGATGTTTTTGTTAAAGGATAGAGAATTTATCGGGACCGGATATGTGAGGTTATTGAAAACACCAAAACGCGCCAAATTTGTGTTTAACTTTATGCGTTATTTATTCCATGTAGTTTGAAAATAATTTCTCAGTTGGAATAAATTTGCATTGTGTTTCTAATGATCTGCACCAGAATTCGCAACGACATGGCCTCTTGGCAACACAGGACTGTCATCTCCACTGCAAGAGTGCCGGTACCTGGCGGATTTTTTGCAGTACTACTACGCCTACATCATCAAATTTTTCATCAAGTTGTCCATATCGGTCGTCTGATTTGCTGACAATCTTTTATATGGAGTGAAAACACCAGTATATAGCCACCTTAGTCTGAAACAATATCGCAACATTAGAAACACCAGTATATAGACATCTCAGTCGAGGACTTCCCATAATTAAAAATCATATTCGAGTAGAGTATCTTGCCAGACCTAGGCTGATACAAACAACTAGCAAAATAGCCGTTGCTGCGCCATCTGCCCGTAGACTAGGTACTAACCAAGAGCATATCCGCATGGACCCAATTCCTAGTACAAGGAAAATACGAATAATGCAAATATTCATGGGCATGCTTGAAGACTGGCTTTAAATCAAATATTCTAAAAATGAACAATTTGTTCAGGCCAGCCTCAACTCACCTACACTGTAGGTTGACGGACTAACACCTATTAGAAAACAACTACTCCCCTGGCTAATACCACGAAGGGCATTGGATTGCATCCAACAGGTGTTAGTGCGGGATTCTTCAGAGAAGGAATTCCACATATGCTCTTGGCGATACAACTACCAGAATTGATTTTCAATTATAATTGAAAACGTTATTACATATAGAATTGTATCAGCTATAAGTCCCAGCACCAGGTCTGTAGGGCATCTTAATGGCGACTGGCGACACATATTTTCCATCTGTCTCAGTGATGCCAACCATTGAATCCAAAATACACGTAATCGAAAATAGATACAGATCCCTGGAAAACGTTTGTTTCCGCAGTGTCGACGTTCCAAACGGAGTTCTACATCAGCGGAATCGCGCCCCTCGACCAGCACCTGGTGCTGCTCGGCTTCCCCAAGGAGACGGACGCCGACCAGAAGTCGCTGCGGCCCCAGCTGTTCGTCGTCGAGTACCGCGACAACGACTACAGCGACATCTGCGCCGACAGCCTGTCGCTGCGCGGCTACCGCGACTACCACGTCAACGACTACCACCTGGAGGTGCTCGCCGAGGAGAACCGCTTCTTCGTCGTCGCGCCCAAGGACGTCGTCGTCGCCAGCCCCTACGACCTCGACGACAGGATACAGTGGTTCATACAGCACAGGTGAGCCTTCACCCCGAAATGTTCATTTCTCTGTAATACCTTATTAGGCCAGCGGACTTGAACATGAGGTATATTCAATAGCCGTGCCGAATCTCCAATTTTTTTTAGGTAGTTTGGACCTCGAAGAGTATAGTGTGAAATTTGTGGGACTTTTGAATTGTTTAAATAACAAATGTCACTATTTTGGTGTTATTATCTTCGGAATGAGATTTATAGCAAAATGTTTCCTACGAAAAATCTACAAAATAAGTTCTATACAAAAATTACGTAGAATTATTAGTTTGGCGGTAAATCACTGTTAAACAACAATTTTTCAAAAAAATGACGACTTTTGGCCGAAAAAAATATTTAAATAAACAAATGTCACTATTTTGATGTTATTATCTTTGGAATGAGATTTATGGCAAAATGTTTCATACGAAAAATGTAACAATATATTCAAAATAAGTCCTATACAAAAATTACATAGAATTATAGTTTGGCGGTAAATCACTGTTAAACAACAATTTTTCAAAAAAATGACGACTTTTGACCAAAAAAATATTTAAACAAATGTCACTATTTTTATGGCAAAATGTTTCCTGCGAAAAATCTACAAAATAAGTTCTAAGTATACAAAAATTACGTAGAATTATTAGTTTGGCGGTAAATCACTTTAAACAACAATTTTTCAAAAAAATGACGACTTTTGGCCGAAAAAAATATTTAAATAAACAAATGTCACTATTTTGATGTTATTATCTTTGGAATGAGATTTATGGCAAAATGTTTCCTACGAAAAATGTAACAAAATATTCAAAATAAGTCCTATACAAAAATTACGTAGAATTATTAGTTTGGCGGTAAATCACTGTTAAACAACAATTTTTCAAAAAAATGACGACTTTTGGCCAAAAAAATATTTAAACAAATGTCACTATTTTGATGTTATTATTTTTGGAATGAGATTTATGGCAAAATGTTACCTACGGAAAATGTAACAAAATATACAAAATAAGTCCTATGCAAAAATTACGTAGAATTATAAGTTTGGCGGTAAATCACTGTTAACAACAATTTAAAAAAAAATGCATCTACTCAACACAGGTTTGAACAATCAGTGACTATGAAGTTGGATGATGGTTACTTAGACAGATACCAGGTTAGAGGTGTATAAAATAGTAACTCACTTTCATCAAAGTATAAAGCTCAGTTTCTTCATATTTTTTTCGGAATAATATCAGGATTCACATCATCCAATGCCAGACACTTACCAAAAGATAGCAACCAATTCAGAAACAGAAGTGGATTTTTTTGGCAATGCCGTAGATCATTTCCTTCATAAACTTCTATTATCAACTCCATTTTAAGGCTTCATTATCTGTCAACATCTTAGTCAAACTTACAGAACCTTGCAGCGATTTTTCCTCCAGAGTGTAAAAGTTTGTCGTGCATTGTCAAGTAAAGGGAAATATCGACATTATACTGTAGATGGAGTAACAAATCTTTTTTATACTAACTATATCTTTATAAACAATTTCTGAGGGGTAAATTGAGTGCAGATACCTATTTGTTAGTTTGGCACAATGGTTCGACCGAAATATTGACAGAAAGCTGATAAAGCAGTGTTGACAATAGAAAATTATAAGGACAATATATCTCCTTGCTTAACAACCAATCAGTCTATTTCAAATTTTGAAATTCAGCCAATAGAATCCGAATTACAGTGAAAATATAGCTTGTTGCTGTATTTTCACGGTGATAAACCTGCTTAGTTTTTGTTTTACTAGCTGTCAAGTGAAAATATAATGATTTAAATTATAAACGTCAAAACTATGTGTTTTGATTAATTATATTTCTTAATCAATATGAGCGATCGTTGGGGACAAATGGCGATTGGTATCATAGATGAAGCAGTGGAAAAGAGTATTCCCTTGAATACGACCAGAAATAAATAATCAATTACCAGGCAATTCAACAATTTTTGCTCAAACAGGGGTTATATTGTCGTCCTAAATATAATTCGTGGTATGATTAATAACCTATAATTTTTTGGAATATCAATTCATTGGCAATCCCAATGCAAGAATATACAACTCGTCCTGCGGATTCGTTGTATTTTCAGTTTTGGGATTGCAATTCATTGATATTCCAAAAAATTATCGGTAATAATCATACCACTTATAATATTACCCCTGAAAATAACGTTCAAGAAATTGTGTGCGCTCGAAGCTACGACATTCGTGAGAGATATATAAGAAAAGAAAACACATGACTTGGAAAAGAATCTTTGATGTCTGGTTTCTGTCTAAATAACCAAGATCCACACTCCATAGTCGCTGATTGTTCTTACCTATGATGGGGAGATGCGTAGAGAAACTTTTATAAAATAACGAAGATCTGGTAACAAAAACGCTTCAAATTCTTTTTACACATGCATTGACTAACTATATCTATAAACAATGTTTGTAGTGAGCTCTTTGTCTGAGAATTTTTTTTTTTTGTAAAAGAAACGCATCCTTCTTTCAGCAAATACGACGACGCCCTGGACATCCTCATCCAGAACGGGAGTCGCGGCGGCATCCAGAGGCACACCCTGCAGTCGGTCGGCGTCGACTATCTCGACCACTTGCTCGCCAAAGGGATGTTCGACGCGGCCGGGAGGGTCGCGCTCAAAATATTCGGCAAGAATCCCGCCCTCTGGGAGGACCAGATCTACAAGTTCGCCAGCGTCCATCAGCTGAGGTGAGTAGCAGCGGCAATAACGTAGAGATCGGCGTTCCCTTATACAAGACCAAGTCTCAATAAGTCTTCTCAAGGCCAAGACTTGACACTCGAGACCAGGACCAAGAGTATCTCCCGAGAGTCTTGGTATGTTCTCGAAATGAAAATAATGAACTTAAATTTACTCAATATCAACAAAATGTTATGGCATTTTATTTCAATTACTTATTTTTCATATGGTAGGTTTTTAATTTTTGTTCACTTGAAACCAAGAATACATTTTTAAAATTCAGTATTGCAGTTTTACAGTTTACAACAAATAGGTGTATGTTGTAAGGTCCTAGTGGACCATACTTCCTACTTTTGAAGAGGAGAAAAATTCAATACAAAAGTTATTTGGTTTGAATTCGAATTTTTTTGAAGTATTTTTGATACTGGTTTGTTGTCATCTCCAGCTAAACTTGGCAATGTTAACTCGCCCCGTATACGGATGGGCGCCGTTACAAAAAATGTTAGGGGGGCACATTTTTTTGGAATCGAAGTAATGCATCAAATTGAAATGAAAATCCTCTTGGACAATACTTACGAGTGTGGTTTGAAAAAAAAATCGGTGAGTCTTCGGTCGCTCTACAAAAAATCCAAATGAAATTTTCGGCGGTCTCATATATTTCCGGAGATACAGGTCCATTTTGTTTTAAAACTTCACAATTTTTCACATAAAATTTCTGGTGTTTGAACACAAAAATTTGTCCTTCTTCTGATCAAACACCACCCACTCTCTTATTCACTCGTTTTCAAGATTTTTGAGCTGCAAGAAACATTAGTTTTTCAAAAAATGCATTCATTTTCAAACCATAACCAATTTGTTATGATGTCATAGTGCAATGACAGTCGAAAGTGATGTATTTGCAGTGTTGCCGCTCTCATTGTTATTGTTGGGAACTGAATGTATTAATGTTGACTTTTGGAGAAAGTGGGATTTTTTGAAAAAATAATGTTTTTCTGCTTAAAAATGTTGAAAACGAGTTAATAAGAGAGTGAGTGGTGTTTGATCAGAAGAAGGGGGAATTTTGTGTGTTCAAACAATAGAAATTTGATGTAAAAAATTGTGAAGTTTTACAAAAAATTTGACTGTATCTCCGAAAATATACGAGACCGCCGAAAATTTCATTTGGATTTGTTGTAGAGGAGACCGAATTACGTAAATTCCACAAAAAAATCAGAAAAAGGTGATCATAGCGGAAGTATTATCAAAAAATTAAAATTAAGTTGATATCGTGTTTTACGCGGCGTATGGACTGAAAAATCTAAAATTCAGGCCCTTGAGAAACGGCGCCCTTGTCAGTATACGGCTTATATTTATATTCAAAAATATGGCATAGAAGGTACTTAACAATTTTTTTTTATTGAAAAACATAGTCACAGATTAGTATAAGTTGAACGGTTGCATCCACTTAATGAAAAAATTAATTATGACCAATATATATATAAACAGTATAAATATAAACAAAATCAATCTTACAATTAGTTCAGAAAGAACGGTTTGTATAATTTTTAAACAGAAAAATATGAAAGATGTGAAACTTGATATAAAAATAAATAATGAGTTGATAGAAATTCAAAATCATAAATATTTAGGTCTGATCATCGATAATAAGTTGAATTTTGAAAAACATAAATAAAATTTAAAAAACGGTTGTTCCGTTTCTAGGAGCAATCAAAAGAATGACTTACTTGAATATGTACAAATTCTTCTATATTATTCTTATATTCTTTCATGTATAAGGTACCTAATCACAATTTGGTCTTCTTGCAAATCAAAACAAAAAAATATAGTTTTTCGTTTAATGAACAAAGCAATCAAAGTTATTTATAGAAAACCATGGGACACTCCATCGTCGGAATTATACAAAATGACTAATAACATGACGTTGAACTGTTTGATAAAACTCGAAAAAGTCATATATATATATATACAAATCAACGGAAAGATTTTCTCGTGTTTTCAGGTCGGTCAGTCAATACATTCCCCGCACCATCGAATCCAAACTGAACCCGCACGTCTACGAGATGATCCTCTATGAATACCTCAAGCTGGATTCGCAGGTAAGCTGAGCGTTACTCGACACCTGAGTTTCTGACTTGTCCACAATATTATTTTATTATTATTTTGATAAATTTTAATACGATTCCATGCCAAATTCAAATACCCAATCGGCAGTAACTGATTTTATGAATGATATTTTTGAAACTTTGGATGAAAGCAAATTTGGCGTCGCCCTTTTTTCAGATATAATAAAAAATTTGGTAGAGTTAATCATACAATAGTTGCTAGAAATTTCGAACAATTCAGGAGTGAGAGGTCACTCTTATAAACTTTTTGAAAATGACTTTGAAAATCGTATTGAATATGTTATTATTGATGAAAATCGAAGTATTGAAACAATCCACCATGGTTGTTCCCCAAGGTTCAGTACTGGCCCCAATTCTTTATTTGATGTATATAAATAGTATAACCAAAATAAAATTGATAGCCAAACATTTTTCTTTTGCATATGATACTGTGATTTAATATTCGATCAAAAGTACGAAACTTTTAAACAATATTATCGAAAATCATATACCTGCTTTTATCAAAGTCGATACCTTCAAGCGATTTCACTGCGCATCTAGGGGCCCGGCTGATCCAGACGTATCGCTAAGTTGCTAGTTTTTTGCGAAAATTACGCAGAACATGATCGATGCCCATTAACAACAAAAAGTGATTGAAGAATTTGCAACATGTAATTTTATGATATTTGTGTGTCTGACACAATAATTGTGTGACGAATTTTGTGTCGGAAACATCAACAAAATAAATCTCTGTTGTAGGTTAATTTCTCAGGTATTTCATTATCTAGTAGTCTTCCAGACTTACCACTAGAGAACGAAAATATCCTTAATGAAACAACAACACGATTTCTTGGAATAAATATAGACTCTAAACTCAAATTCGATCACCACATTAACAATCTCTGCAATAAATTGTCTTCCGGATGTTACGCAATCCGAGTAATCGTTAACGATTTGGGACTTAACGCAGCTAGGTCTGCATAATTTGCTTTAATTGAATCGCATTTGAGTTACGGGATTGCATTTTGGGGCACATGCTGCTTTTTCCTTCATGATTATGTTTTTATATTGCAAAAAGGAGCTCTGAGGTATATACGCAAAAAAGGTCCGAGATACTCGTGTAGAACGTTATTTAAAGACCTTGGTATACTTACAGCAATATCACTATACATTCTAGAATCGGTCACTTTGATACATAAAAATAAATCACTTCTTGAAACAAATGATAACTACTATAACACTCGACGAAGCAATCATATCAGATTACCAAGACCTTCCAATAATTCAGTTAGAGACTCTATAATACATAACGGCATCAAAATGTATAATCACCTACCCACAGCCCACAGCCATTAGGGACACTACATGTCTCAGGCGATTCAGAAGGGATATGAAGAAAATACTAGTACAACAAGCCTACTATAAACTAGATGAATTTTTCGTCTCCACTCTGTAGATGGTCAAAGTTCTACATACCCGGAGGTTGGAGCATAACCCTTAAGTTTTAAGTTTTAATTTTTGAATCCTGATAAATATATTATTACGCACTTAATTATATGCATAATTTATTCTTACTTTCTGTCTATCAACTATACAATTTTAAATTACTATCAATGAATAGGGGTATGTAATTACTGTATTTTAAAATTGTTTTATATAGTTTTATTCTTCTTTAATTGTATCTTGTCTGCGTGTAACCCATAAGCTCAATTTTTCTTTGTAATTTTATCTAATCGTTAGTTATATATGTACTTGAGCTTTGTCTTTAAGAACCTCGTTCTTCCGACAATAAAGTATACCTTGATTGATTGATTGATTGATTGATCTGAAAATAAAAAAAAAAATATATTATACTCTGGGTTCGAAAGTAAGTAACAAATGGTACGGCAATATCATAAACAAAGAGATTGAAACCCTTGGTGTAAAAGTCGAAACTTTTCCTAGAGATCAATTACCCTAACACCAAACTAAGTTTAGCACTATTTCGCCTATTTATTTGCTCGATAGTGATTTCAGTATTCAACTGACTCCTGCCGCTCTCCGTGCTTCTATATAATCATAATAATAATATAGTCTTTATTAGTTTATGAAACAAAAACTCAAAATAATTCATATACTTGAAATATCAAGTGAAATAAAGGGCGAAGTTCATCGTCCTCAATGCAATGAATCACAGAAAATATTCTTCCATGTAGATCAATGGTTCTGGAATATTCCGTTCTCGATCAGGCATCGACGTTTCTTGAACCTTCTTGATAACTATATTCTCATAGGCGTAGTCATGGGCACAGAGAAAGGGTTTCATTGTTGCGCAGAATTGTTGTTGGTCGTCGAATTCGTAACAATAAATTCATTGTTTCGAAGAAACTCATTTCGTTAGCATTAGGATGACTGATATCTGAAATAAAAAGTAACTCACAGAAAATGTGAAGCAGCAAATCTACATTGCAAATCAATTCTAAACTCCTTTTTCAATGGAAGGGCTTCTTGAACCTGGTAAAAGAATGGGATCCCGGACTGTACAACGTGTGCGCCGTCATCAACGCTGTCTTGGAGCACCTCTTGAACTGTGAAATCGACAAAACCACCTACCTCGAAGCGCTAGCGATTCTCTACAGTTACGAAAAGAAATACGACAAGAGTCTCTCTATGTTTTTGAAGTGAGTACAATCTGGAATCCTTTCGTATAAATTATTGTTAAATTTAATGATACAATAAGTAAGCCTGCCACATTTTGTTGTGGAGTACCTCAAGGAAGCGTGATAGGCCCGTTACTATTCAGTATTTATATAAATGATTAATTATTTATACAATCTACCTCATATTGGTCAAATACATAGTTTTGCTGATGACACTGGTATTTCCTATACTGCAGCTCATTGGAATGAACTGAAAGACCTTGTTACCCTAGATTTGGATGAAATAAAAAAATGGATCGTTAAAAACCTATTAACAGTAATTTCGAGAAAACATCTTTTTGGCCACTCACCACTTCTTACAAAAATTCATTTCTAAATATGGGTCCACTCAAAATGCACAGCAAGTTTCAAATCCATGAAACTGAATATATTAAATATTCTAATGTAATAAAAATTTACAATCTCTTAGTCATCCAAAGACAATTTTAGAAAATAAGATATAATCGAAATTATATGTGTTCATCTGATTTCCTTTAAAAAAAAAATATAAAATATTTGATTTTGTACAATTATTTATTTAAAGAATATTGATTCTTTTTCAAGAATAAAAAAAGTATAAATTTTAACAATCAAGATACAAGAAACAAAATGAGAATTTGTTAAAAAAATAAAAAAAATTAAAATATTGGTACAAAACATTATACATATGCAATTAAATTTTTTTTCATACACTACCAGATGAAATCAAAAATACAAAATCAATATATTTGTATAAATTTTAGATAAAATATTGGTTATTTGAACAAGATCGACATATTATCCGTAATTTATTGAATAAATAAAGTCATCTTTTTGTAAAAATCATCAAAATAATGGTATTCCTCAATAATAATTTTTTGTTGACATTGTTATAATCTCACAATAAGTTTTACACTTCGTGAGCTTTCTTCAAGTTTATATATTATTATTTATGAATTGTTCTTTTCATTGCTTGTGCTAGCAATGGATCAACGTACATTGTGATTTAAAATAATTTTTTCAATAAATTTTATTATTATTATTTGGCAATCGAACTCTTTCAGGCTCAAACACAAAGACGTGTTCACGTTGATCCAGAAGCACAACCTTCACGGCGTCATCCTCGACATGCTAGTCGATCTTATGGATCTGGACTACAAAAAAACCATAGCGCTGCTCCTGGAGAAGTCGCCGTCCGATCCGAACAGGATATCTTCCGAGAAGGTAGTCGAGAGGTTGAAAGGAAACCAACCGCATCTGTATAGGGTAAGTGTGGACGCGCTGGCAGGTCCTCCAGATCTGAATCCTATTGGTCGTTTCAGTTTTTAGACGAATACGACAAGAAAAACCCGAAGGGGAAATACCACAAAGAGTTGGTGGGGCTTTACGCCATCTTCGCCAGGGAAAAACTGCTGCCTTTCCTCAAAAAGTCCGATCACTACCCCATCCAAGAGGCTCTGGACATATGCGAGAAGGAGAAATATTACCCGGAGATGGTGTACCTTTTAGGTAAAATTTTGAGGGTGTAATACACCGCTATTTTTCTGCGGAATGGTTCATATACCTTTTCCTCGAAATCACAGAGAGTAAAAAATCCCGTCAAATAAATGAGTGAAAAAATTGTAAAGTAAGATCGGTAGGATAAAAATAAAAAGTTGAAAATCAATCATTGCAGGTACCAGCGATCGAAAAGTCGTGAGTAGACCCAACTTGAAACTCGCTTTCAACATTTGTTTATAATGATTTATTCATTTGATTTTTGCTTGATTTATTTCATATTCGGTATTATAATTTTTTGCCACGACTTTAATTTTTTATCAATTGAACTTTTAATTTCATTTGATTAAATCCAATTCAATCCTTTTTTGAATTTGCCTAGTCCGATTATATTTTTTTGAGCCATTTATTAAATGGAATTTTTTATCCTTAAATCTGCTCTTCGATTAGCTTTGGCTCATTCATTCACAAACTTTGACAGTTACATATTTAATTGTTTCAATGTGTTATTAATTTTATTATTCGTAATTTATTGTTTTAATTCATCAAGTTTTTGCAACAGGCATTATACAGGGTGTGTTTGAGTATGTACGTAGCCAAACTTGAAGAGGTGATTCTCTCAATAATTCTATGACGAAAAGTTTATATGAACATCATAGGTCAGATGCATAAATTTCGAGATACAGGGTGTCAACATTTATAAAGGAAATAGTTTTTTCCTGAATATCCTAACAATCGTCCAGCCGATTTTGTTGAAATTTGGGAGTATTAATTGGATTAGTGAGAGGCTAGTTTAGTCCCAACTAAATTGAAATCATGCCCAGTGGCGTTCCGAAAAGCAACCCAAACAATATTTTCGACTGAAAAATGTAAGATACTGATTTTTGCAATTTTAATTTTTTTTAGGCTTCAAGCAACTGAAACTACGTTTATATTTCTAGCATTTTACTCGTAGTTTGCTTTGTTATTGAGAAAAACACTTGCATTTCCATGGACAACAATATGAACATTTTTTTTTTATTGCTTACCTACTCTACATTGCAATCTCCAAAACTATCATGGACATTTGATATGGAAAAAATAACAAGTGGTCTACTTTGTCTATTGTTTAGTTGGTAGTTAAATTTTTTCATTTTGTTGTCCCACAGACATCAATGACGTGATTTTTTTCTCAAAAACAAAACAAGATAAAAAATACTTGATATAAAAAGTTGAAGATTCAGTTGCTTTATGCGAAAAAATAATTCAAAAATTGTTTAAATTGACTGGCGCAGATATTTTTGGTCGAAAATTTTGGTCAATGTGTCTTCCAGACGCCACTGGACATGATGATTTCAATTCAGTTAGGACTGAATTAGACCACCCACAACCCCAAGAAACAATGGCAATCCCTGTATAAACATGCCTCCTCTCAGCAAGGAACATTTTCAGCTACATCCAACCAAACAAAATTTGTCTACTACTATTTTTGTCTACTACTATTTTTCCATCTCCTTGTTTTTAATTAAAAAAAAAATCTTTTCATTCCCCCATCATGCTTTTTGAAGATCAAATTTTCGTGTCCTTGTTGGAGAGAGTGATCTTGAATGAATTCATTCAGATTGAAAGACATTGCTCGGTAATGAAATGTTATTGTTGAAAATGGTTTACGTTCTGTATCTTCGAAACTAAATGACTTCTTGAAAATGATTGTGGAACAAAAATTCTGAATGTAACCCTCGAATTTTTTGCACATGTTCAATGAACACCCCTATGATAGAAGCCGGAAAAATATTTGTTGTCTTCCAGGCAGGATCGGAGACACGAAGGAAGCCCTGGAACTCATAATCAACGAACTGAAAGACATGCAACACGCAATCTCGTTCTGTCGTGAGCACGACGATCCCGACTTGTGGGACGATCTCATCAACCATTGCGTTGATAAACCAGGTAAGATCGTTCGAATCGTTTTTTTTTTTTTTTTTCTATAAAAATATCACACTGTCAAAACCGCAAAACGTGTTTTGCCAAGCAGGAGTGAGAAGTTTATGAATTGTCATGATAATCATGTCCAATGTTTTATATTGGTCAAAGAGAAAGAATATTCATCACACGTATAAAAGAACATAGAACTAGTTTTCAAAATGTAAAACCAAACTCTAATTATGCATTCCCCCTTTCACAGAGGGTGACAAGTTCGGATATGATTCCAAAAAACATCATTTTGAGGGAAATAATTGGAAGTAAAAATTTGGAATATTTATTGAATGATCGGAATGAATTGAGTAATTCAACTCAATATGTTCACAGGTTATTGATTCTTGTAGCCCATTCCTAGAAATAACCACCGAATGTAATGAACTAAATTGAGGGATTCTTGGATGGGAAGGTGTCAAACTATATTTTCTGTACAATCTTAAATTCATCCAAAGACAATTATTTTTGAAAATAATATATACTCGAATTTTAATGTGATTGATTTCCTCAATAAAAAAAATAAAAATATTGATGTACAGTTATTTGTTCACAGAATATTGATTCACCTTTTCAAGAATATAAAAGTATAGATTTCAAGAATGATATACATAATACAAGAAACAAAAATAGAATTTGTTCAAAAAATAAAATAAATGAAAATATTGGTAGAAAACATTTTACATATATAATGAAAAAATTATTTGAAACATATACTACCAGGTGATTACATTATAAATTATAATTATTTTTGAATAAACTTTATTATTATTAGTATTATTGAATATTACTAGGACCAATAAGCTGCGGGTTGAAAGTCAGATTATTGTTACAAAAACGGACGTCACCTACAATGATTCAAATATTGTATTATAGGATAGTAATTTATATATCTTGCTTGACGAAGATACTGTATAGCAAAACACGTGTCGCGATTTTATGAATCCGTTTTTAGTGAGAATCTTATTCTTCTTCAAACATGGATTTTCATATATTATCGCCCTGTTGAATTCCATTTTTTATTCTGTTCCACAGAGTTCATCAATTTCCTGTTGCAAAGCATCGGCAACTACGTGGACCCCACGGTGCTGGTGTTGAAAATGAAGCAGGACATGGAGATACCGGGACTGAAGAACTCTCTCGTCAAAATGCTGAACCAGTACAATTTGCAGGTAAGACTACCGCGGCGGCTCCGACATTTTTATGAGTTGACCTCCAAAAATGAAAATGACAGTTGAGATGAAAAACAAAATTTAAAAATCAAAATAAAATCACTAAGACCTGCAGAGAAATAAAAAATGACACATTTTGATACTATGTGCCAAAATTTACGATTCCATTGAACAATTTCCAAAATAAGTTTGATAAAGGAGGCAGACTAGCTTTTAAAACGTCGCCTAAGGAAAGTATACGCACTTTTTCAATAAATTTGTTGATTAAATCTCCAAATTTATAAAAAATGCCATACTTTACTAACAATAAAACAATATTGCAGTTACGTATTGGGAAAAATATACCAATTTTCCCAAAAAATAGATAGTATGAGAATTCAAAGCATTTTCCTTTTCATTTCTAGGGGAGAGAAAACTCAAAAAATAGATTCCAGAACATTCCTACCTCCTCATCAAAAATTCAAACAATGTCATATACCAATATGTGTTTTTATATTTTGAAAGAGCTTTCGAAACCATTGACAGAAATTTGTTAGTACAAAAATTATTAAAAATTGGTTGAGGTGAAAATGTCATATCTTATAAATTCATTGATGTTATTTCATCTGCGATAAATACCATATTTTTATAGTTCCTCAGGGAACCGTTTTAGGCCCAAATAATTTTTTTTTATGGAAGATATATTAAAATATGTGACCATGTGCAAAATTTGGCTCGTAAAAGTCACGAATGACAAAAGGACATCTAACTGAAGTGGGGATAGAATTTCGTGACGAAAAATTTGAAAATGAAAGTTCTATATTATTGAAAACCCTAATCTGCAAAAATTCCTTTATTTATTAAAGAGAGAGAGAGAATATGCTTTATTGTATACATGATGAGTCATGGTTACAAAGCTTTGAAAATAGTAAAAAACAATAATTATATTCAACAAAATTATTGGGAAGGTTGTTTCTTGGTCTGAGCGAAATTGTATGAAAAGCTTGAAAACTGCACAAGGGGGATAATGATTTCGTAGTGTCAGCAGAGTCGTTCAGTTATTGGAAAAAATCACTTATGTGTAAATTAGATTCGGCCAAAAGTGTTAATTTCAATTAACTACAATAATAAGGAAGGGAAATTGAATGTAGTTCAAAAATTAAATCAATTTTGGCAAAGACTCAATTAATTACGTACAATTTCCGGGTTATCCAAAGTGAAAATAAAAGCTTGAATGAAATTGGAACAATTTCGCTGATGGACTTTTGAAGACTATGAACAATTCGTGTATTGTAACAGATGAATGGTCCAGTTAAATTGAGTGAAAAAATATAAATAACCATAAGATTAGATTTGTAACAAACTTCTACACATTTAAGCAAAAATAGAGGGTACAAAAATTTCACTCATCATGATAGTGTTTCATTCAAGTGCAGACAAGATCTTGATTCTCTCAAAGAAAATTATCTCTTGAGCTCTTCAGTCGGAAAATGGATTTATCATTTATTTATTTACGAGTTTAAGCTCATTGAATTATACAGAATAGAAATATATCGTTACAAGTTAACGCTAAACCTATTACATTTAATTTGAGTGTTGAACATGTGATAGTATGTGTATTCAATGACAAGGGATGAAAAGTATGAGTCTCGGATTATTATTCACTGATAAAATGAAATAATAGAACAGAAAAAAACATCACTATGACGCAAAACTTGGGCTGAGTGTTGCCTGCAGAAAAGTTCAGGGTAACAGAATGAATATTGGCAGTTTCTCTTAGAGTGGAAGGGTTGTTTGCTGTATTTGATTTTTAAAAGGGAATGTGAAATAAATTTTTCAAACGACTCTGTTCATACCGGACATGAGAGCAAATATTCCCAATGAGCTCAGGACATGAGCGGACCGAATCTATAATATTGTATAACATCAACATGCCTCTTTTAATGCGACGGAAACACAAACTTTCAATATTCAACTACACTTCTATATCTTTTTAAATATAATTTGATAAATCCTTGAAAATAAGTGACGTAAAAAGGCGTCTTGAACTCCCTCGATTTTTTGTATCGGCATATTCTAAGTGAGTTAGTCTGCCATCAACTAAATCTCGGTTATACCCTTAGATATTTCATTACGTCAATTCATAGTCGTCTTTCTGTAATGTTCTCCAATTGTGACCCATTAATTATTATTTTCATATCCCCAACCAACAATAATCATCATTATGGGAAAACTTTTCCAGGTTTCTGTTCAAGAAGGATGCAAAAAGATTCTCGTGTCTGATTATTTCAATTTGCAAAAGAAACTGGTCAAGGTCCACCAGAAGGGCCTCTCGGTCACGGAAGAAGTCGTTTGCGGAGCTTGTCACAGGAAACTCATAGAGAAAGGTGAGGCATCAAACCCATTGAGGATCGTTTCATGCAGTCTAAAGTATGAATATTTCCATCGTATGTTGAAAATCCCATATGAAGCAGGACATTTTCGGGCTGGTAAATACCCGGTAGGTATCGAAAAATACCCGCTCGGTCCGTGTATCTATAGTAACGATTGTTAATATGTACATTTCTCATCTTGACAGGCATAAATACTGAATTTTAAACGTCGTTGTTTCAGCTCCGGAAATATTCTACCGAATTACACTCGTGCATCGAAATAAACCTGATAATTTTCCATTCAAGCATGTTGTCAGTAAAAAAACTGCATTCGGTTATTTTCATATTTTGCTAAAAGAGCCTTCCTCCTTCGGAGTCGGGCTCTTTCGATAAAATATGAAAATAAACTCATGTAGTTCTTAGACAACATGCTTGCATGGAAAATTATCGGTAATTTTGAAGCACTTGTGTAATTACTCCCGAAACACGCATAGATAGTATTGGGGCCAAGCTTCTGACATCAACCGTGTTTTTGTTCTACAAAAAAAGAATCTTTCGACGTATTTTCGAACTGTCCTACAGAACTTCCTGCAGAGATATCTTTTTCAATAAACTACTATCTTTCGTAAAGAGCTCGAAATGTGGATATTTTCAAACGCAGGCTGAAAAAACTCTCGATAGAAAAATGCTCTTACTCTGTAGAACAGTTCGAAAACTATATCAACTGTAATAAGGTTTTATCAATTTACTTGTTTCGTCATTTTACACTTAGACAACATGCTTTCATGGAAAATTATCGGTAATTCTGAAGCACTTGTGTAATTACTCCCGATAGTTACATTCAATAATGATACAACACCCTGAATTTGCAATCAGAAGTTTTGAATTTCGAGCTTAAGTCAATTAAAGAAATTCAAATATGAGTTGCATGTAACGATCCTAATGTAGATCCAACGCTGGGGAATACAATCCGATGTTTTCAGATCCTTCGAGAGCAGCGAATATGGCGATGTTCAACTGTAAACACGCGTTTCACGTACAGTGCATGCCAGAAAACAGGACTGTCTGCGGCATTTGCTACGCCGCCGAGCAAAAATGAGTACAGGTAAGGTTGACCTAGGAATAGCGGTTTTGATTTAAACATGGTGTAAGAGTGAAAATTTTTAACCCCTGAGACAAAACAAGAAACAGTCCTGGTTTGAACTTTTTTCTCTGAGAAGTATGATTCAAATTGATCAATCAACCTATTCAATGATAATTATCAGTCACATTCCTTAAAATTCGTCCTGCGGAATATGGTTTCATTTTGAAACCACTGTGACACAAACACCACCACAACTTTTGAAATGGAATATATCATCAAATTGCCTGAATAACATTATATTTGCTTATGGCAGCCGAGAAAACAATTCTCATATGGCTTGTATCTGATTTCTGATCTGATATAGTTCTTTTCGGTGCACCGATCAGTCCAGAAATTATTCTTAGGCGAAAGTTTTCAGAGTTAATAATAATAATAATCATTTATTCATCACTCAATTGCATATAGCTAATACATACAATTATTGGACTTGTCAATAATGAGAAAAAATAGAGGACAAAGACCCACATTGACGTGTCGCCCAATCAGCTGACACATTACAATAAAATAAAATAATAAAATACATTCACTGTTAAAATTTGATTAAAAGTTCATACATTCAAAAACTCTTCATAAGAGTAAAATGCCATCTCCAACAGATACTGATGCGGTTTGTTTTTGAAATTGTTTAGATTAATCTCATCGCCTAATATAGCTAGTGCTTTATTATAAAATTGAATTCCCTTATATAAGTATGAGTTTTGACCAATAGACAGTCTCGAAAGATTCTGGTCTATACAGTTTCGAGACCGTGTATCATAACCATGAACTGAGGATCTTGTTACCACGTTTGGGTGATACTTCATTATGTACAAGATAGTTCTATATATATATATATACAAAGACGGCAGAGTTAGTATAGAAAATTGTACGAAAATTTGTCTGCACTGAGTCAAAGGTGGTACATTAGCCCAGCATCTCAAAATCCTTTTTTGCACCACAAAGACCCTGTCCGCGTGCGCTGAGCGTCCCCAAAAGATCAGCCCGTATGCCAAAACAGATTCTACAGTACCATAATACAACAGCCGAAGAACATCGTCTGTGACTGTGCCCCTCAACTGCCTAATTAAAAAACTGAACCCACTCAATCTTCCACAAACTATATCTATCTGAGTTGGCCAAGTCACTTTTTCATCCACTGTTACCCCTAAGCATTTGGACCATTTTTTTGTTCGATTCAATTTTATCAAGTAGTTGGTACACGAGGATACGTTTTTTGGTAAAAATGTCATGAAATGTGATTTTTCTCTATTTATTAGTAAACCATTATTCTCAGTGTACTTGAGGAACTCTTCACTGCAACTGTTTGCTCTTGATACAAGTACTTGCGGATCTTGGGCTGAAATCCCTAAATTTATATCGTCTGCATATGTAACATTCAGGTTGCGATATAAAATGAAGGAATTGACAACTGTAACATCGAGAAAATGCCTGAATAATCGATTTCATCATTTTCTCGACTGACAAAATGGTTAAGGCTTTCGCGACCGAGGTTATTAGTATAACTACTTTTCAGAGGCTTACTCATTTCCGATGACTAAACGTTTCGTTTTCTCAAGGCGTATTTATATTGATGCAGGTAGCCTGGAATGTTAATTATTCTGTCTGGTTCGGGGAATAATCATCATTATCAGTTGCCGCACTACCTCCCGTGATTTCATTAGTTATTCTTGATTTCCTGAGAATGGGATTCCAAATTCTGTTTAGACTCGACGCTTCTTCTTTTCTGTTGACATTGTCCGTGTGTTTGTGGATTTCTATCGCTTCCCATACCAGTCGGCTATGGTAACCCTGGTTGGGGGCAGTTTCGCATTTTCGAACAGAATCCTGTGGTCACCCTCACTCAGTGCGTGTTCCGCAACCGCCGATTCGTCAGTTTGCTCTAGCCTGCAGTTCCTTTCATGCTCTTTGAGCCTTGTTCATATGGATCTTCTCGTGATACCGATGTATACCTTCCCACAGGCTGTCAGCAGCAGGGGTTTATCGCATACCGTGCACCACATATAAGTCGACCACAGAATTCTGTTTGAAAATGCTAAACTGATTGTCCCCAACCAGGGTTACCATAGCCGACTGGTACGGGAGGCAATAAAGATCCAAAAAACATGCGGACAATTTTAACAGAAAGGAAGAAGCGTTGAGTCTAAACAGAATTTGGAGTCCCATTCTGAGGAAATCAAGAATAACTAATAAAATGACGGCAGGTAGTGCGGCAACTAATAATGATGATTATTTCCCGAGTCCGACAGAGGTAATTAACACTCCAGACTACCTGCATCAATATAAATACGCTTTGACAAAATAGTTGAGGCTTTCGCGGCCGAGGTTTTCAGTGTCAATACTTTTATTCGGGTTTGAAGGCCGTCGTTTTTTTGGAATTTCTTCCTGACGTTTCGCTGGCTCGAGTGGCTAGCTTCTTCAGAGGTTCATTCATCTTGGAATTCACTCCGATGACCGGAGATTGCCTCCCCGCAAGTTGCATTCACGCCGACTCAGGCAGTTTGCGGCGCCAACCATTCCATTCGGATTCGGGGAACTGTCACCAATATTGACCACCCTGTCCACCTCCTGTGGTGATTGTTCTCCGAGCCCACAGGAGGTGGACAGGGTGGTCAATATTGGTGACAGTTCCCCGAATCCGAATGGAATGGTTGGCGCCGCAAACTGCCTGAGTCGGCGTGAATGCAACTTGCGGGGAGGCAATCTCCGGTCATCGGAGTGAATTCCAAGATGAATGAACCTCTGAAGAAGCTAGCCACTCGAGCCAGTGAAACGTCAGGAAGAAATTCCAAAAAACGACGGCCTTCAAACCCGAATAAAAAGTATTGACACTGATAAATACGCTTTGAGAAATCGAAACGTTTAGTCATCGGAAATGAGTAAGCCTCTGAAAAGTAGTTATACTAATAACCTCGGTCGCGAAAGCCTTAACCGTTTAGTCATCAGAGGTGAGTAAGCCTCTGAAGAAGCTAGCCACTCGCGCTAGCGAAACGTTAAGAAGAAATTCCAAAGAACGACAGCCTTCAAGCCCGAAGAAAAGTAGTTATATTTTCTGAACTCTCTGTCAATCTGACAACAAGAGGATAACTTAGAGAAAGTCTGACACCTAAATTTCGATTCAGTGAAAACTGTTTGTGACTTATTCCTTACATCACAGTGGTTTCACTTTCAATCTACACAGTAAAACTAATCGAACCTCAAACGATAGGCGAAAGTGGCGTATTTTCCATGTTCACTGATGTTATAATACTACAATAAAAGAAAATAATCCGTAACTTGCCAATAAAATATTGAAAAAAACAGTAATTCTACCCCAAAAAAGTTTAAATTAGTTATCTACTCCAATACACAAGTGACATTATGAATGAAAACCACTGCGAATCGAGATACAGAACTTTGATTCGGTAGTTTCGCTATGAAACCACCATGCCTCAAAGGGTTAAAACAGGCTACAAGCTCGACGCGCGTTTCTCTAATTCAATTGGCATTTTCTGCAGAGGAATTTATCGATATCACACAGAACTCAGTTATTGATCACTCCAGTAGTTGCACCAGTTGCAAAATCTTTTATACGGACCATACTTAGTGACAGAAATACAACATCAAAAGGTTCGTCGAAAGCCATCTGTTCAGGTTTCATTTCAAACGTATAATCAAATATTGAAGAGTCATCTACATATTTTGGAACGTCTTCCCGCAATTACTCTGTTCCTTGTCCAAATATCCCATCCTGGCCATTTTGTAGGGGCACAGACTTTCGAAGAAGTCTTGCGTGAAAGCTAGAATGTGTTCTGGTTTTAACAGCAAAATGTTGTTGAGGTAATCGGCGAGGATGTCTTTGACTTCGGGATGGTCGGACATGTACGTCTTCATTTTCAGATCTGCCTCCGTCTGCGAATACAATTAAAAGGATGTCAATAGAAAAAATTGCAAGAGAAATTGAATGCGTCTGAGCATATTTCCAATGTGTCTAGTCCAATATGACCTAGTCTTGATATATATCTCACCTTGCAGTCGAGATATCTCGATAAGAGTTCCATATCGTTCATCCACGTCTTTTCTAAGTTGAATTTGTCGTAGGGAAACTCTTCTGCTTTACTCATCACTAACAGCGGGTTAACATGGAGGATATAATTACATCCTTCCCATTCTTGGGTTACGATTCTTCCTACAAGAAAAATCCTCTTGATTGATTTATCGATATTCGATATCAAGAGGAATATCAATAGAATAAACACGAGAAATAATTATAGAAAGAAGATCCTTACAAATCTAAAAATTAGTTAAGTGGCATTTGGTAAAA
This sequence comes from Zygogramma bicolorata, assembly GCA_032362365.1. Lineage (NCBI taxonomy): Eukaryota > Metazoa > Arthropoda > Insecta > Coleoptera > Chrysomelidae > Zygogramma > Zygogramma bicolorata. The sequence continues at coordinate 235,910 of JAVJAQ010004640.1, forward strand.
TTGAGATAAATGTGTATAAAGCTTCGTCTGCATACTATAATATTATATTTACTCGACTCAGGAAATTAACTCATTTCGCAAAACCTATGAAAAATACTAGAAAGGTCAAATCTTAGTAGACGAATGTAATTTATCTGATACTTTCTTCTGAAAAAGAAGTATCCAAGCAATCTTCTAAAATTCAAGGGGGAAATTGATGAAAATAAGAAATGTTGTCTCTTGTCTCTGGATTTGTGCAAGGCCTTCGATACCGTTGGCCACATCATACTGAGGAAAAAATTATTCAATATAGGAATCAGAGGTAATCTCTTCGAATGGTTCAAAAATTATTCACGTGAGAGAATACAGTATGTTTATACAGATGATCAAAAAAGTTCCTTTCAAAATATTTCCTGTGGTGTACCTCAAGGATCAATTCTCGGTCCGTTTTTATTCCTCATTTATGTAAACTCATTACCAAATTTGATGTTGAATGGAAGAGTCAAATTATTTGCTGATGACACCACCATCATACATTTTTTGGACAGTAATGAAAAAATCAAAATTGATATGCAATCTGATTTGGGCATAATTCTCATTTGGTTACATTAACATAAATTAAAACTATATTTCAATAAGTTCTCATATACGAACATAGCTAAGAGGGTAGTCAACGCCCCATCCGATCCAATAATTCTCGATAACAATTCTATCAAATGTACAGAAACAACTAGATTCTTAGATTTATATATTGATGAAAAATTATCGTGGAATGAACACATTGAAAAAATTCGAAAAGAGTATCTCCTCTTATTGAAATTCTTTTCAAAATAAGACACTTCCTTTCTCTGAGAATTTTGAAAAATATTTATTTTAGTCTTATTCATTCATCCATAATGAAACCTCTCAAAACTTTACAAAACAAAACAATTAACTGTACTTATAAATTATCTCTTTCAGAATCGACATCAAACTTATACAAGCCAAAAAAACGATTGGACCTAAATTCTCTTCATAAACTCAAAATCAGCTCTTTTATCCATTCTCAAATATCAAATAATACTGAAAAATCTAATCTCATTTTCAACGAAATTTGTCAAATTCACAATCACTCTACAAGACAAAAAAATTTGTTGGTATTGAATAAAATTCAATCAGATATTGGCAAAAAATCAATATATCATAGTGGTGTCATGATATATAATTCAATTCCAAATGAAATAAAAGAATGTCGATCGACAATGAAATTCAAGCAGAGTTTGAAATAGTTTGTTATTCAGCTAATAGCTAGCTATTCCAAAAACATTTTCTCACTTAATTGTTTTTCTTTTATTATTTTTTCTTTATTTGATTTTTTTTTCTTCGCTCAATTGACTTTGCTTAGAGCCATTCCATTTTTAACAGCTCTTTAGTATGTTCGTTTGTACATATTTCTGTTTTTTTTTTACTTCCAATACTTCTTATCATGATTTTGTGCTTATAGTTATTCCCTGATTATAAACATGTTATGTTTCTTGGGATAATAAATAACTTACTATTAAAAAAAATGGTTTTGATATAGCTTTGTCGATGATGAGGAAATTTTATAAATATATATTTTTTAATAAGATAAAAAATGCCTTTCTACACTTGTATGGTAAAAAAAGGGGTTCTTTTGATATACAGCTAATCCTATAGAAACTGCGAAGCAAAAAATTCTTTCAAGCTGAACCGTCATCTTATTTCCTTCATGAACTGCAAATGTTTCTTGAGATAATAATAATAATAATCTTTATTAATCCCAAGAAACTACAAAGTTTATAACAGGGATAAAAATCAATCGTAATCAACTAAATTATTTGCTTACCAAGTAAAACAGTGTACAATACAAATAAACAATTACATTATGTTGGAATAACAATGAAAGTTGTATAAATAAAGAAAATAATTAAAAACCGCAATCAAAAATTTTCAATTATGTATGGAGATCAGAATTTTAACTAAAGAGCAAACATTTTTTCAATTCAGATTTGAATTTTGTTATTTTCGGAATCATTTTCAGTCTTTCTGGAAGATTATTGTAGATTTTAACACCAAAATAATATATTGATTTCTCTCCAAATTCAGAACGATAAGGTTCAACAATTAATTGTTTGGTTTGTCTCGTATTATGATCATGAATGGTACTAATTTCACTAAAGTTCAGAGTTGAATGTTTGATTTTTTTTCTAACTGAATGTATAAAACAACAAATTTTTAATTGAAAAGCAGATTGAATATTCAAAAGACCATATGGTTTATATAAATTTGATGTTGGTTCAAGATATGGTAATTTGAATATACACTTTATAATTATACTCACCATGTACCGTCAAAACTGTGACGCATTGATGATCGATTCCGCATTTTTCTATGACATTTCTATATATCTTGCATACTTCCATTTCCTCGTTGTTGACCGTCCCCATCATCGGGCCCGTGCAATCCTTGAAGAAAAAAAATCAAGGACCATTAATCCCTTCTCGATACGGTAGAAACCGCCTTACGTAAATATTCCTGCACATGTCCCCGTTTATATAGACCGTGGACAGTTCGAAGGCTCCCTTGAACCTGATCATTGCGAGGTAGCGCATCAAAAGAAAATTCGCCCCTTCCGCTACGAGATGGCATGTCTTCGCAAAACTGTAGTACTTCCTCTCTTCGAATTTCTCCTTCGTACTGGTAGTTCTTAGGTAATATTTTTTGTCTTGGATGGCAACGTACACCGTTTTCTCGTTGATTGTTTCTTCTGTCTCCATCACATATCTATGATTTCCAATATATTTATTTTTTTTAATGACAGGTAACCAGTTTTTACATACTTTCCTTCACAATACATCAGACAGTTAACAATTACAAATAGCATATATCTAATCTAATATAACGCATCTTATTAAAATCCTAGAGTGAAATATGACATGAAAAAGTGATTTATAACCAATTTTTGACAAATTATTCTAAAAATAAATACTATGCGGAGTATATCTGAGAGCGCTTTCAGAGATGTGAAATAAATCAATATCAATAAATTATTAGGTGAAAAACATCTACAATATCTTTTCGGTTATAATTGCACGAGCGCATAAAAATTACCAATAATTTTGCAAGAAAGCGTGATATCTAAAAATTGCAAGAGATTTTTTTTTAATATTTTGGCGAAAGTACCCGTGTCCGAAGGACGAGGGCTCTTTTACAAAATATGAAAATAACCGAATGCAATTTGTATAAGATATCACGCTTGAATGCAAAATTATCTGGTCATTTTTATGCACGAATGTAATTCATTGGAATATTTCACGAATAAATTCTCAAGGAAATGTTATTTTTTGTTCATTTATACTTTCCTCTATAGATTGTATGGAGCACTTACCAAAACGCGAAATGTTTTTCTATTTTTGAAGTCTATCTGACATTTATTTGTTTTGTTTACTGACGTCTAGCGATACGGTTTGAAATGTATTGTTATGGTGACTAGATACAATGCAATTACCGCTGTAAGTTTTCGATAATTGCATTGCTCTTATATATGAGTGAAATATTCACGAAAATAAACTTTCAATGTTTTCTTTGAAACTGTTAATGTTACTACAGTCTTTAATTGACCTCCATGAACTGTTTAACATTTTTATACCTCAATAATCAGGACTTTTTTCAGTTTTCTTATGTCGAAAAGGTTTTTCGTAGGTACCAGTTTTTAGTTTTCGGCGAAATATATCATTAGAAAAGGTCGATGAAAATTAACGGTTTTACCACCAATTTTTTTATTGCACCTTCACTTTCTTCAAATCTAAATGAGTATGCGATGTCATACATGAAGATATTAAAAACATTTTTCATGAGCTTAATAGTTACCGCTTTGCTTATATTTAATGTATCAGATGAACAAACATCGTTCATTTCAATTCAAATATTTGAAGGATCCAAGGTGATGCTTTCCTTGAATATCCTTCGTATTTTTGGACAAAATTTTTTATAATTGTCTAATCTCTAATCACTCCGAAAGAAAGGTAGAACTTTGGGGAACTATATAATGGCGTTCTTCTCCGAATCAAGAAATATAAATTGCAACCTCTACGAAAGAAGTAAAATGAGAACAAAGGTATGCTTTAGATAGGAAAATTTGGGCCTTTTCTGAAAATGTTTTTGAACGCATTTGAATGCTTATAAACAAGTCATGTTATAGTACTTTTTTTTCCATCTAGTATAATTTATAAGCAAAAAAGAGTGGAGTTACTGGTGACAGTGAAAAATCGCAACAGTAATCATTTCTGTGAGCTGATTATACTAACGCGAATCTTTAATTATAACTATTCCAATAACGTTTGATTGCGCCCGCTATAATCAGTGCTATCAACACCACAAGAACTTTTGATGTGTTCTAAACCTCGCCACAGATTAATTAATCTGTGACATCGTCTAGTTTAAAACGCTTCTATAACATTAGAGATTTCATCGATTCTGCAACAAGCAGAATCCGATATCTCTAAAACACAAATGTTTCTCTATATGGTCTCTACCTATGTATTACATTGCAACCAAAAACTTCAGAATACGCACATAAGCAGCGTTGCCAAAATGTCTATTTTAGTATAATATTGCCTTGTGCTGAAGAAGAGCTTATTTGAAGATGTTCCGGATTGGTTTGGAAATTGAAACTTTGGGAAAATATTTCTTTTTCATTGACCTAAAATTGTGCAAAATCTCATGACCGGGAGCAGATGGCCCAGAAAAGCATACCATCTATTCAAACATTATCTGTTGATAGGTGCGTGTATATGATTCAAAGACGTTCGATTCATTCACAAAAAAGAAGAGAGGGTCCATCTGAAAGAGCTACTCTCCTGCCCACGGGCACAGAGTTTCATCTAAATCACTTTTTCTTGCTCCGCACTCGGAAAAGGCAATCACGTATTTGCATTTGACGAAACTCAAGTGCTATTATCCCATATTACACAGAGAGGCAATGGAAATACACAAACATAAAGACAATTTCAACCGAAAGGAAGAAGGCATGAACATCAATAAAGTTGGTTACCTGCACTAAAGAACTGAACGTTCGACACGAGAGCAAATATAAAGCGGACCGAAACGTGAACGAAGTAGTTTGATAATGCCTACTACAGCTGTAGGCGAAACGTCAGGAGTAAAAACTTGTGGACCACAGAAAATAAACCGGAATAACAACCCAGGATCAGTTGCCTCTTGCTGTAAAAGGTTACGTTCTTTGATGAACCAGTCGTCGTTATTTTGATTTCACTTCCTCCATGAAAATTGTAATTTTCAATTTTTGATTCGTAAAAATCACAAAACTAAAAAATAATTCCTCAAACCTCATTCTCTCCACGAAAATACCCAACCTCCCGAAAAATTAGAACCTCTACTGAACTCTGTTCTCTTCTCTTCCAGCGTGTGAAAGTCCCTGTCGACCCAGGCCGTGATCCTGGAGCCTCCGTTGACGCCGACGTCGAACTGCGAAGACAGGTGCACCGCGAACTTCTTCACGTTCGCCTTCATCTCGTTCTTGAGGAAGGCCTCGTACTCGTTCAGCTTCTCCTGCAGGCGGCGCTCCAGGTCGTCGACGCCCTCGCCGTCGGTGGGGGCGAACTTCGTGCTCAAGGACGCTGCGAAACGTCGAAGAGGATTTTGAACTTGCATTTTCTATCGAAATTTTTCGAACGGTTCATGGAAGCGAAACAAATGAAAATGTTAGGTTAAATGGAAGATGGACGCGCCGGAAAAAGATTCATCATTAGATATATTTAGAAACGTGATTAATTTTTGTTGAGGAGGTGATTTCTTGCTTTTTGTTCTAGAAGTCAAAAGAATACAAAACTTCTATAATGGCACATCATCTTGTCTGAACCAGGAATTCAGTTTGGCCCCCTATAATGAAATTGTACTTTCTTGGAATGAATTATTACACAAATAACAAACTGTTTCATAGCAGTTTAACAATTTTGAAAATGGAAGTTCGAACTTTTACCATTTGATAAAGGAGTTTCATATCAATAAAGCATCGACTGATTTTGAATTAATATGTGAACTCTATGGGTGGGAACTTCAATTCTTATGATGAAATTCGTTTTCATGTTTCTTCATGCACAATTAACGGTAAATAACTTTGTTCTAAGAAAAGATCAACAGAAGAGTGACACGTTTCGCTATACAATAGCTTCTACAAACAAATATGCATCCATTTATGCTTCAAAAATCGATTTTCAGTCGAAACACGTGTCGTGCTTATGTAAGCTTGTGAAAATCTCACACTAAATTGCATGAGTTTTTTTTTAATAGAACGTCAGCGAGTATCAACCAGTCCTTTTCAACAGTAAACCCATAGCGCATACTGCCCATAATAGTGATGGAATCGAATGTAAATCTTCATCTAGAACAAGTTTTCATTACATGACATTCAAATTTCAAAAATATTTCTTGGGCTTTCTGTATTGAAGAAAATTCTCAGAGTAGTTTTTCGGTTTCCGTGGTTGAAGAGTTCGCCCCTTACCCTGTTTGGCGCGCTGCCACGTCTGCAGGATCTCGCAGTCGAGCTCCTCATCGGTCGTTTTCTGGTTCGCCGCCTCCGGCACGTGCCCGTCCACGAGGCCGACGGTCAGGCAGAGGCCGCCGACGGGCGTCGCCGGCTCGCCTGCGGCTCCCTCCTCGCCGACGGGCTGTAGCTCGCCGATCACCAGCGTCTCTGTGAACGCCAACTTCTGCATCATCTCTTCGTCTGCAAATCAGACCGGACGTTACGGAAGGATGTTTTGTGGGTTTTCTCGATCGGAATGTTTATTTTTATAGTAGTTCCGGTTTTATTTTCGAAATTCTTACCGATATTTCGGGATCGAGTCATTTTCAGTTTTAATTGGATCGTTTTAACGAACAAAAAACCGAGCGCCATTATGTAAAATCTTGGTTTGTTGGGCTAACGTTTTTAAAATTCTAATTTGCACCATCGTACAAATGTCCAATCCCTTTCTGTACGTACTGCGCCATCTATTGACGAAAGGCCCACACCCGATATGTGTTTCTGTATGCAGCTGCTACGTTTTTTCATTTTGTGCTCTCAACATGAAATCATTTCGGTTCAAAATGTTATCCAGGGGAAAAACACCAATTCGCTTCAGGTAGGCTTGTGATAATTGTTTAAAGTTGTTCAAATATTGTGGTTCCTCATTCAATAACAATGAATTTGGGAATAAAGCTCTCAGTTCCTTGTTGAAAACCGAGTTTTCACCAAGCCCACGTTTCTGATTATGTGTTGCTATCAAAATGGAACAAAAGTGCCTTGGTTCTTTTTCAGATAATGATAATTTTAAAAATAAAGTAGAACTAAAATGAAATCCTTTCAAACTTCATAAATAAATGAATAGTTTTCATTCTAAACTATATATGAGTTTATTATATCATTATTGTCATGAGCTCTTATTCGATCAGAACAGAAAAACTCAAATTTCTAAACTTCATGGTTTGGCGATTGTTCGCTAACATTATCCAACTGAAACTCAAATTTCCGACCTTCTTATTTTATCTCGGAATGCCTACGTCAAACATAAAATTTTATTTCGTCACGATTACCGTGTCAAAGTTCCTAGTCAAAACTTGGAGAATGCATTTAGAATCTTTCGTCCCTTGTCATCGAGTTGATGTAGCCAACAAATAGTACATATAATTCGGAGAAAAAGTGTTTTGTATTTCTCGCATGGTCGACGGACTCTCCTCTAGTAATTCGTAAATCGAGAAATGCTTCAGGTTCTCTGATATTTCTTTTGATGAAATGAATCTTTAACAATTAACCGTTAGAAAGAGCTCTGAATATTCATTTTGCTTCATGACGATTAAAAATCGATCCAAGTATAAATATGATGATGATTGATTCGTTGGCATCTTGTATTCAATAAACGTAACTGTAAAATGCTCATTATTCGAAAACTTATTTTATTGTTGACAAATTTCGAATATTCAATTAATTTACTTTTTTATTTTTGTCGCTTCGATAATAAACTATTTAATCTCCGTATATACCAGGATTCTCTCCCCCCCCTCCCTGTATCTACGTTGTTATTTCGTATGGATATTCCAAATTCGGTACTTCCAGCCATGAGTGTTCAAATTAGCAAGTATGACACTTCCGGTTTGATAGGAAGCGCATCCAATTTCAATATTTCAAATGGAATCTATAATTTTTTTCAAATTACGATTCGGTATGTAATCAACTTTTCAATTATATATCATAATCATACTTCCAATTCGCAATCTGCTGGTATAACTGAAATTTTATAAAAACTTACTTTTTGTATTTCCCTCGTAACGAAACATTTCAAACAAAGTATTCTATGGAATGGAATTTTAAAAATATCTGATCCGCATAAAAAATAGTGTGAAGAGTTTGGCCATGAATTGTTGTTACATGTTATTGTTCAGTATTCCATAGCATACGTTGAAAATGAAGAAATATTTTTTTATAAAATCTTAATTATACCAGCAGATTTTGAATCAGAAGTATGATTATGATATATCATTGGAAAGGTAATTCTATACTCAATCGTTATTTCCAAAAAAAATACCCTCCATTTGAAATATGAAAATTGGATGCGCTTCCGGTCAAACCGTAACTTGCTAAATTTTATATTTATTGCATCAAATCGAACTACCGAATTTGAAATTTAATTAGAAAATAACAACGAAGATACAGAGGGGTAAATTGGTTCTGGCTCACACGCTATGTTAATAGGGAAGATATCGTTTTCTCTATTCACAGAGATATAACTATTCGAGGATATTGGAATACAAGTTATGAAAATGTTCCGAGATATTTCAAATGAATTTGGAGTGAGGGCAACCTTAGATGCCAGAAACGTATTCGAATGATGATTTGAGAAAGAGTTGATGTGTGTTGAATTTTCCCATGAATCATATAAACATTGAAAAAAGCACTAGTGGAATCAATGTTTGTTATCACATTATTGAAAAAATCGAACTCGTACCTTCATATTTCGACTAAAATTGTCTTTAGTTATATTGAGCGCATTTTATCGACATCTGCTCTGATGAATTATCTTCCGTATCCGTCATTGTCCTCTAAGAATCAATCTCGAATTGGCAAAAGCAATAGGGAAATATTTCGAAATCGCAACTCAGACAAAGCTAATTATATTGTTATGCCTATACCTATATACTCGTCCCAAAGTTATCCGATTGCCGAGTTGCAACGAACGTCAGCATAAAACTGAGGAAAACCACACGTTTTTGCTCGAGTATTTTTGCGACTCGGCACCAACGGATTGTCTATTGTTATTTATTGTATCTGAAAAGTCATTGTTGTTTTTAGTTTTGTATATTTATATCTTAGCCTGTAAGCCAAAAACGTGATATGTACATTAATTTCGTTTTATTTTTTGGTACTGTTTGAATGATATCAAATATAATATTGACTATGGAAGTGTTGTTTATTTTGTACCAACGGAAAGATATGACTCGCTTTCGCCCTCTTGAATACTTTCCATCTTTTCAAGATGAATTGAAAAAGCCGTAGGTACTGCGCGATATAAGACCTTTGCTCCAATTTTGTAAAAATTCGGGTACGCCTTTTAAAGTAAATTGAATGATGTTTATTTCCCAAGAAACTTGAAAATTCATAAAAGAAAAAATGAAAAACAAATGAATAATGAATCGAATATATTGAATTAGAAAAAAATAAAATAATAACTTTCAGAAAAAATGCTAATGAAGTTCAATCAGACTTGTCACAGAAAGAAAAAAAATTTAAATAGAATAAAATTGCCAATCAACTTTCGCAATAAATGTTTCAAGTTGACTTTGAAATTGAATTTTCCATTTTTTTTGTGTGTTTCCCAGCTTAACATGTCATCAATTTCAAACCACAGTAATTCTACATGTTGCTTCGTTTTTATTTGACGATTTGATGATATTATTATTTTCTGTCTTGTTCCTGTTTAATATGAGGTAAACCAAGATTCAGCGTTTTTTTTTCCGTACTAGAATATATTGATGGAATATATATCCAAGAGCTGATTGGGTTTGTATAATTTTTTTCTGGTTCTCTATAATCAAATTCATGCATACATATAATCAACTTTATTTTGTAGAATCCTCAGAGGTCTCATTGAGGTTCTTGTTGCTGATCCCCAAACCGAAATTATGTATTGAAATCTAGAATATACCAGAGACAAAATAAATCAATTTCCAATATATTAAAGGCAAGAAATATCGCAATTTGAAAAATACAATAATTGAGGGGATCTGTTTTCTCAGAATTTCCAAATGTTCACTCCATGTGACAAATTTCCATCTATGTATTCGCCCAGAAATCTTACACTAGGATATTTGATGATATTATCATATATTTTGATGAGATGTTCAAATTTCGATAAATTCCATTTTTCAAAGATAAACAAATGAAGATTTCTCGAAATTCAATGATAGTTTGTGATTTATCAGCCAAGATGATATTCTTCGAAAATCCTTATTCATCATATCAGAACTTTAATATCTTGTTTATCATTTGCCCCATATATATTATTGATGTATTATCTGCGATCATTATGACAGCTGAGATGAACAAATACTGGCACAGGTATATTATAGTCAAGTGCCGAGATCTGTTGTGGTCCTGACTGCTGGAAGAAAGGCGCAATTTTTTATGGAAAGTGCTTTTCGATTGAAAAAATGTGTAAAACGGATGATTAAAGGTACGTACATTGTAATGATGAAAAAGGAGGTATTTTGCGTGTTATTTTGCCACAGAAATGTCTACTAGAAAATGCCACTAATCACACAAACATTGGCTCGTATCTTCGAAAATAAATTGAGAGCGCCGAAAATTTCAAAGGAATTTTTTGTTCAGGAGGTCAAAATATGTAAGTTACCGCAAACCGTTTTTTTATCTTAGTGTGCCCGACAAACGGAGTTTAACCAAATAAAGGCTCTGTTTTTAGGGCTTACTCGTATGTGTTTGGAAAAAAGAGGGGATTCAAATGAAAATATTATATCTATACCATTTTTCTTAATTTCATTCATTCATATATTTTCTTTTGTGAAACGTGTAAAACTCACCCATACAAAAACCTGGGATATAGTCGTTAAGATCGAACAACGGATACTGATTGTGCCACAACTTTAAGTTTTCATATCTGTCCCTACAAGCAATGCGCTTTTCCACCTTCAGGAGCAAACTATTCAAAATTTCTTCCACGTTTTCTACGGCATATTCGTCTCTCTCCACCACGTTGACGTCGAAATTGCCTTCTGGCCATATTTCTTGACCTCGCAAATAAGAGAGGATTGTTTCTTCAAAAGATGGAGGAATTTTTTCCACCATTAGTAACGAGTTCTCGACAGACGTGACTCAAGATTTTGAATTTGACATCTGAAAATATTACTGCCAACTCTATTTCTGATATCGTTCAGAATTCTGCGTGGAATTTGTGAAATTCATTTCTCTAAAGAAATCTATTTTTTATATGAACTAATGATAATTATATTTTCAAATTCAAAAATTCATCTACTCCAATCTTTTGTGAGATAGTCAATGCCTATGTAGAAAGGATTTGAAGGGTTTTTATTACGCCATCTACAACATAATGTCGATATTTTCGTTCATTCGACAAACATACAACAAAGATTCCTTCTCTGCAAGAAAAAATGGATAAAGAGTTCTTTCTGTCAGTTTGACTGAAATGTTGAAAGAAATATAATAAAGCTTCAAAATAGAGTTGACGATGAAAGTATTTGAAGGAAACGCCAGTTTAGGCATTGTATTAAAAAATTTACTCATTTTCCTGACTTGATTGCCATCTTTTGACATTATGTATAAGTAAGCAAGAAAATGTATGATTCAAGCTACGACGTCTGTAAGGAAAATGAAAGAAAATACATGAGTTTGGAACATGTTTGGAACGAAATCACTAGTGCTACCTAGTATCCATCCCCTCAAGTCTTTCTATATCGTTGACTGAATTTTTTTTTCTAAACAATGGTTTAATCATTGTTTTGAAAGTGGTTTAATAGAATTATAAAAAACTGTTTTCAGGCTCTACTAGAGGACGCTTACTAAACGCTACTTGAGCGAGCTATCGCTACTATTAAGTAGATGGTGCTTCGATGTGTTATTCCGTTGTGTCAATATACCATTCTTTTCTTATGTTTATGATCTGATACCATTTTCTAAACAATGATATGGTCATTGTTCACAATGATATAATCATTGTTTGTACATAGGATAGTTTGTCAATGTCTGTGTAAAAAGTATTTGAAGAGATTTTTTTCGCCATCTACACTATAATGCCAATATTTCCGTTCACGACAAAGTTCTCTTCTCTGAAAGGTAAAATAAAAGCAGATTTCTGTACTCACGTAAGTTTGGACATTGTTTGAAGACGTGATAGTTAGTCAGTCCCTGTGGAATAATGGTTTGATGCAGTCGCGCGTGACATCTAGAGAACCGCTCGAGAATAACGTGATTCAAGTCACTGTAGTACTGGTATGCCACCTAGGTGGAATGTGAAACCATGTGAAACTTATAAGGAATTTCTTGCAGTTTTCGTTAGCGATCTCACAATTTGATCATTTCGGAAACATTAGCATTAGAGGATTTGCTCGGGCAGGGCCGGACTTATATATTTGCAATAATATGTAGGAAGGTTTACGAACTTTATTCTAGTAACGACTACCTATAAGTTTGTGAAAAAAGATGCATACAATTTTTACATGATATTATTCAACTTCAAATATTCAATCCAATTAAAATGCATTATAAATTTTTTTTGTTGAAATTGATTTTTATCAAAATTAATAAATTCAACATAGCTGTCGGAGGCCGGGTCGGTGTCAAAATTCAAAACAAGATGGCGGACGAATTGTGTTTATAGTTCGATTCTATTGAAAATTGATATGCGAGGGTTTTTGAAGTTGGATATTATGATCACATTGTCAACATTCCAAAATCCAAGATAACTGCTTATCTATACCTACATTTCACTTGAGAATTAAAAAAGATGTTTGCTTTCGCATTCAAACTGAAAACGATTTCAATGCCGTTTATTCAGTAGGTAGTTAGGGTAGAAAAATAATGTAAATGAAAGGTTTTCCTAATCATTATAACTCCACCTAGAAATGGACTATTTTCAAAATTTGTTCGACAGTGACAACATTAAAGTCGGCAATATATGGAAATTTTTTGATGGTACCCTTACATAAAATTGAACTTTGGTATGGTTTTTGTTTCGAATTAGACCAAAAATATCATGAACACATTCGTTTCCTGTCAAAAATGACATTTAAAAAAATGGAGAAATAGTATTTTCTTGACTGAATTTAAAAAAGTTATTTGAAAAGATTGTTTCTTTTGCATTTTTATGACTATATACCAAATTTAGGACAAAAATGATTTCTTCGCTATTTTTGATGAATATAACATGAGGCTAATTTTGTATTCAATGAATACAACTGAAGAATTGAAAACTCTTCAAATTTTGTCATTGCTTGAAAACCCATAAAACTATTTAGACTTTGCAACACTTCTGCTCGTTTTAATATTCAAATTAATTTCTTTCCAAATAAGGTTCTAAATAGGTTTGTTCCAACAACACATTTGACCGATTAGAAACTGGTCGGAGGCATGCGCAAAATGAATTTTGCTTCCCAATATTCATTTTGCGCATGCTTGTGACTATAGTCTAGGAGGCCACGACACTAAACCTATAACGCGATATGGCTCCCAAAAGTCATATATATATAATTCGTTTGTTCATCAATAGGAGAACACAAAAAGACAGAAACTGGTCGGAGGCATGCGCAAAATGAATTTTGCTTCCCAATATTCATTTTGCGCATGCTTGTGACTATAGTCTAGGAGGCCACGACACTAAACCTATAACGCGATATGGCTCCCAAAAGTCATATATATATATAATTCGTTTGTTTATCAATAGGAGAACACAAAAAGACCCTGCTGCCATGTCCAAAATGGGGCAACAATATAGAAGAAAATTAACGAAAAAAATTAAAAAATATTTTGTTCAGTTTTCTGTAATGATAAGTCTCCCGTATTGTGATTGTTTCTCAAGACAGGTGAGGGGTAGGACTATATGAAAAAGCAGTGCTGCCTTCTCCAAACAGGACAACATAGTGGCAGCAGCGTTTGAAAATCGCCCTCCTCGCAACCGCTTTTTTGCGTTTCAATTCGGTTTTATCAGCAACCGCCCGCTTTTCTCAATTTTGTTTTTTGGAATATGCCTGGCACTATCAAGAACAATCAATTTTACGTGTCTTTGATTTTTTTAACTAATGAAATCGCATATTTTGAGTAATGTTTTTCGATTTTCAGCAGTTTTCATTATTGTTTTATACTTTCTTTTGTCGTTGATTATCGAAACAAATGATTCTGAAAAATTTTCAATGATTTGTTCATCGTTTATGGTTTGATGGTTTTTTGAACAATTTGACCATTCATGTTGATGAAAATATCGTTATTTTTTGGATTCTCGCAGAGCTGGATAAGCAATGCTATTTTTGCAAAATAGGAATGCTATTTTCCAAAGGGATCCTTTATGCCCTTGTCATAAAAATGTCTAAAATTTCCATCTCTTATTATTTAACTTATTACTTCTAGGATGTATAAATTGGGCCCTATTACAAATCCAACTGACCTGACTAGCCTAATTTGGAGAGAAAAACCATTCAGAATTTTGAGATATTTGAACATGAAAATCACAGAATATTTCATCTTAACCATTACACCGCATTCATGCAACTATTTTAAGTAATACGCTTTAGGTAAAACGAGATTGAAATTATCCAACTCTCTTATGACAACTGCATAAACATTCCCATTGAAAAGAGAAGGTTGAACTTCTTATAGCTTATAACATATTTCTTATTATTCAAAACTGCTGCATAAAAAGGCAATAGCCTCAATAATAAAACACATCTACATGGTCACCATATAATAAACTCAAAAATTCACGTCAATACGGTACTGAACCTATTGATGAACAGAGCAGACGACCCAAACGACGCATTTGCAGATTCCTTCGAACTCATAACTCATAACCCATTTTTATCAAACCATTATTCCTATATGATTGACTAACTATCTACTCTTTAAACAATGGTTTGGAATATCGAAAGGAAGCTAATAAAATAAAATCGGAAATAGAAGTTTATATAGGAAATGAAAGTTTGGGCATTGGAATAGTCTTTTCAAAATATGAATGATCTACTATATTGAGAAAAAAAATCCACTTCTCTTTTTGAATTTATTGCCATTTTTTGACATTATGTATAATAAGGATCCAAAAAAAAAGGTAGCATTGAAGCTACGAGATCCGTAAGTTAGATGAATGATATTTATTATTTATTAAATTTTTTTACGTGATGACACAGCGCGACACAGCATTTTCGCTTATATGAGAATAATGTGGTTTTCATTTGAATGAAAGGAGAGAAAAGTGAGGACAGTTGTAGAAATTCCAGTGAACTACGGTTCAAGTGAACCGAGATTAGTTGTCAAACAATAAAAAATGATTGGATTGGCTAATGCTTATAGTAACTGAACCGAGTTCACTTGAACAATAGTTAACTGGAGTTTCTACAAATGGCCCCTTATCAGATTTCTGTTTGACGATTTAATAAAAAAAGCAATCAAAAATAGTGATTTTCAAGGTCATTTAATATAGGGATATCGTCTGGGCTGCAATTCTTGAAATAAATCCGTATACAACTTTGTGTTGTGTTACAGTTCAACACATTCAGTCCATATATCTCTTCATCACTCTATTCGTATGAAAATGAAATCCGTATGACTCAATTGCAGCCCCAGCGGGAGCATCTCGTTCTGTCCACAGTCTCCGGACCATAATCAAATTACTAGGCCAATAAAAATCTACCAAAATTCTAAACCGACTGCAAATCTACTTTCTTTCGATTTCACCATAACAAATTGTTCAAAAACCTTACCTGATGTCGATGATCTGAAATAATTTTTGGGGTTCCCTGTCTCTCCTCTTTTTTTTTTTGTATTGGCGAAAAAAAAAATTTTTTTTCCCCTGGAAACCCGGGAGGGGGGGGGTCTTTTTTTTGGGATTTTATTCTGTTTTGGGTTTTTTTTTTATGGATTTTATGGGGGGGGTTTAAGGAAAAATTTTTGGGGTTTTTTTCTCTTTTGGGGGGAAAAAGATCTTCTTTGTTTTTTTTAAAAAAAAGGAAAAAAAAATATCCAAAAAATCTTTTCTCTCTTTTGGAAAAAAATTTTTTTTCTTTTTTTTTTTAAATTTCTTTTCCCCGGTTGGGATGGGGGGATTTGGGGATCTGGTTTTTTTTTTTTTTTTTTTTTTTAATCCTTTTTTCTCTCCTTCCACATTCGGGGAAAAGGGCTCCTTCTTTTTGTTTGGCGTGAAGAGGGGGGGGGGGGGGGGCTGGGGGGTATCAATTCTTTTTTTTTTTTTCTTTCTTTTTTTTTTTGTGGGGGCTACCCACGGGGCTCCCCATTATCTAAATTATCTAGTAGTTTTTTCTTCCTAAATATTGTGGGGTGGGAGAACAAAGGCCCGACATCCCGAATGATTCAACTTTTGCAAAATTGCAAAATTCATCCTTTTTGTCGATAGGCCCCCAATGAATGTGTTAGGCTGGGTCAGGTTAGTTAGGTTTGGTTAGATTGGGTTAATAAAAAATTGCAGAATATTCGGTTAATTTCACGAAAGGCATCATTCGGGTATGTTCGGAGACTGTGGGTAGAACGCAACGCACCCGATCCCATTGGAAAATTTCATTTGGGGGCTCGACAGTTGACGCATCTCTACTCTATTTCAGATTTTTTGTTGGTAGCATTGTCAAGTCGACAATGTTGATGTCGTTGAAATTTCAAATTACAATTTTAACGAACAAAAAATCACAAAAATGTTTACTTAATTAACAACAATAACAAGTTTGAACTTCTTATAAAATAACAACTTTTAGTTTCCAGGATTTCATTTTGTTTACTGTGGTAGTGGGAGATAATTCATCGATGAGAATTTACTGAGATACCTAGTTGAGGCCCATCCGCTCCGGAAAGATATGTTAGAGGTTTTCCCTTTTTCATTTTAAAAATACATCAACTTCATTGAAAATGTCATTTCTCACTTCACCATATTCAATCAGACTCCAAGATTTGAAGCTCTGGCAAGGAAACTACGACAGTTTAGTGAAAAGTAAAAACACTGAAGTGACTAATCCTTCAGATTTTGATACGGTGGAGGGTATTTCGGCTTTTGACAGTCCTCTCACAACCCCAAAATGTTCTCCTCGTAAGCATGTGGATTGGGATAAAAAAGCTATTACACCTGTAAAACCCTTCGAACAGCTACTAGAAGAGAAGTTGGCAGAAGATGTACCCACTCAAGTCCAAGACAAACCAAAGAAACCTTTCTTGAAAAAAGGATCAGGTCTTGTCAGGTACAGGCTGACTCCTGGCTCTGCCAATGTAAGATTTACCAAAAAGGTTCCTCTAGCAAGAACTTCTTCTGAAGGAAGAGTTGAGAAAGGCAGGAATTCATCGGAGCGGCATAAAAACTGCCTCAACAAATCCGAACCAACTGGTGATGGGACGCAGTTGAGCATCACACCTTTGAAAATGCCTGACTTGTGTATCAAGCCTAAAGCCACTTGGAGCAGATATCTTGAAGATGAGGAAATAACCACTGAAGCTCCTGTTGAATCAATTTTTGGGGCTCAAGTTACACCGATAGGAATTTTCAAGTCACATATCTTTGGAAAAATAAATGAGCTGGCATTGAAGCATTTTGTACCAGACACTGCAAGAGTTATTGAAAATGGCAATATGTAAGTGTTTTCCTATAATTTCATTGTGGGTGAATTTATTTATGTTTTAGCGCTGAGTATTCAAAGCCAACCAACAATATTCATCTACAGTCCAATCACTCATCAGCCAGCAACACTGATAAAGAATTGCACATTTTTGAGGCGTTGGAGGAGAGAGCGGAAAACAGCAGCTTTTCTTCCACAAATTCCAGTATCATAAGACTCCTCTCTAGCACTCCAAACAAAGTCAAAATGAATACTGCTAGAAGCCCCATTCTTGAAGAAAAACCAGAAGAGCCAAAGTTTTTAACAGACAACAGATTTCTGGTTCAAAAATTGCAAGAGGTTAACAGGAAAACGGATGTTTTGAATGACTTCCTGCACAATTTAAGAAAAATTTCCAGTGATAAACGTGGTATGATAAAAAATACATTGATGCCTATTAGTTTTAGAGATTTCAGTTGCATTGATCTTAACTGTTACTGGTAGTAATGGATACTCCTCCTCAAGTAACACCAGTCACCCACTCAGATCATTGCCACGTTAAACAATGCTTGATATCAGATATGTGGCAGAATCTCACTAAACTTACTTCCTGTTTCAATCCCTCAGTATTATAACTGCAGTTGTAAATTTTGTGAAAATGAGCCCCATATTAAACCTACACTACTATATTGATTTCCATGAATCATGCTTCAAACTCCCTAGTAAAAATAAGAATAGGGGACATATGCAAAGTTTATTCCAGTAAAAACTTTTATTGAATGAATGAATGTACCTTTACAAGTTCTATTTTTCCTGAATCAAAACTGACTTAGATTTAATTTGTCCATTCCCAAATTCATTTATTTATTTCTGATAATTTGAATTAGAGTCAGTTTCACATTGAATTAGAAATATTAGAAGCACCTTCCAACAGAAAAGTTGTGTTTCTAGAGGTAGATATTGCATCTAGGTTTTGTTTTCTTGAGCAGAACAGAATAATTGAAGAAAATTCAGAGTTACAGTGGAGTTGAAATGGAATGTATAAAATTGAAAACTGAACAACTTTTTGGTTCTCAGTCAGTCTTTGAGGAGAAATTTAAGAAAAATTTCTGCATGCGAGCTCCTAAGGACAATGTCGAAAATTCCCGGGAAAACTCTGAAAACCGGTATTTCGTGAATAACTTGGAATGTGTTGAAAATCTCGATATAATGTATAGAAACAAACTTATAGAGCGTAAAAATTCCCACAAAAAGGTAACAACATGTTTTTTCGAAAATTGCTTCCCATAGGAGATAAGGAGCTCTAACTGATTTTTTCAGGTATTCGCGAGAACAACTTGGGATAACAAGATTTTTACTCCGACTGAATTTTCTGTATATCCCTAGTTTTTGTTTGGAAATTCAGAAACTACATAGAGTTTTGATGAGAATTTATCGGCATAGGTGGTTAAATTTGATATTTGGAGGTGAAGTAATGATCTATGATGAATAAATCAATGCAAATTTCACAATTTTTTTTAGGTTTTCCCAAAAAATCAGCTCGACAAGCTGAATTTGCTCAAAGAGTCAGTGGGTCAATTTAGATTAGACTATGAGTCGTTTGGAAAGCAAGACAGTCAAATTTGAAGAATAAAATAAGGGCACATTTTCTTTCATTCCATTGTTTAAAAATTATAATAGTCAAATTTTATATTAACCAAAATTCAGAAATTCGTAATTACCATACTAGGCAACATAACTTGTTTCATCTTGATACTGCTAGTTCTGTAGTTGGACAAAAAAGATTTTTTTATGATTCATTATCCAAGTACCTATAATAAATTACCCGAGAATTTAAAAAATATTGGTAATATGAATCAATTCAAATTTTCAAAAATCCATTCTACTCAAAAGGATTTCAAATTGATTTGGTGTTCAGCTATTTGACAATTCTTACACTTACCCTTTCCCTTATAAAATAATCTGTACATATTTTTTTCTTTCATTTATTTATTACATTAAAAAATATTTTGATGATTTGTGAACAATCTCATACCAGTACAAAAATATTGTTTGATTGTTCATGCTATACCAATGGAGTGCTACCAAATATATTTTATTATTGATTTTATGATGTGAAATTTTAATGAAATAAATAAATAAATAAATAAAAAAAGATAATTTCAATTAATCATAGCCATGAACATATTTTTACGGCAACCCTATAGGTACATGTTCACAAATATATTTTATTAGTTAAAATATAATTCTCTTGGTTTTCAAATCGGTGAAGATATACCTTACTTGGGATCATCAACTACAAGTTTCACATGTTTTTTAAAATCTAAGGCTTTTTGTCGCGAGATACCAGGTATGTAACGGTACGTACCAATTGCCTACCGACGCGTTTTCGCGACTATCGCTATGAACATTTTTGTCGCCGAGTGAACATCAACGGTATGTAAAATTAGATACCGCGGTAGCAGCTCGGTATCGACTGTCTGGTAGGTACTTTGACATTTAACTGATTTAACGTCAAAATTTATTTTGAATTGTAGATAATCTTGGGAAATTTGAGAGCAATAATGGAATCCGATCAATTGGTAGAAATCACACTGAACTTCAGAGGAGTGGATATCAAACTCAAACTAGGGCGTGTTGTCTCATTATTCATTTGGAAGGATATCAATTAATTCAACAAGAAATCGTCGAAAAAATCCAACAGCCTCACAATCTTAAATGGAAAACATATTAAAATATGTCATTCTACCTCTGAAAACGATTTACTCCCAGTGTTTGATTAATTTTCAATGATAATAATGAAAACTAGAGGAGAGCTCCGTAACATAACCTCAATCTCAAAAAACTCTACAAGCTGTCAGCGTCAGAGTGAGATACCATTTTCATTTTCGCGACCGTCTGGTATGAAAGGAAACAGAATTAGATAAGAGAGAGATAGTCATATATCGCTTCGGTACGTACCGTGACATACCTGGTATCTCGCGACAAAAAGCCTTTGTTGATGCTAACTGCGACCGAGGTTTCACCAAAATTAATGAAAAATGTCAAATTTGACAGGTCTAGATTTGCTTGATGGTGCTCATTTTTAAAGCATAAACTAACTGCAAAGTCGATAATAAGTCGCACATTCTTTTCGAGATGTTCACGAGTTATTTGCCCTCGCTAGACAGAATACCGGAAAAGCCGACTCTCGAGGAAACCAGTTTTTCGGAAGAAGAGGAAAAGTGGTCGGCAACGACGACGGAAGAGACTCGCTCCCGATCCCCTTCCAGCTTCTACACGGACTTCGAGAACACGTTCCGGGGCGACAGAGTGACGGCGGCGGACGCGGCGGTCAACACCTCCTTCGAGAAGGAGCCCCGGGTGGAAAGCGGCGGCTGCGTCGGCTGCGAAGAGCTGCGCGCGCAGCTGGCCAGGCTGACCAGCCAACTGCCCGACGTGCAGGCGGAAAAGGCGCGCGTGCTCGACTTCGCCAAGGAGCTGGAGAAGAAGAGGGACCGCCTCAACGACGACATCCGGGATATGCGGAGGAAGCACGAGGCGGAGGTGGCCGGCCTGCGCGAGGAGCTCGAAGAACAGAGGAAGAAATTTGCCAGAGAGAAAGCCGTTTTCGATATGTGAGTCGGCCTCGGATTTCCTAGTGCGTCTCTCGAGGAGATTTCTTTTTTGAAACCATCTTCGGATTTTTTTACAATATCGTGACGATATTTCCTGGGTTCTTTTACTAAATAATATTACGGACAACGTGGTCTCGGTAGTGTAGTAATTAGCATATCTGCCTATCAAGCGGAAGGCCGGGGTTCGAATCCTCGCCGGGCCACCGTGCTGGGTAATCGCACGTTAAAAGGTAAGGCCTCGTTGATCCATTGCTCGCACAAGTTTCGACTTCTGAGGGTTGACGTTCGTCAGCTGGTTAACGGAAACGAACAATTTTACAACAAAAAAGAACAATTTAGAACAACACTAAACCACAGAATAATTAACTACTATACAGAAGCGAATCGGTAACCTAACACAATTGTTCCAAAAATATTTGACCTTGATCGAGCTTCGGCACCTTCAGCGACACTGAGAAATCTGACAATATATACCAACAACAGGAAACTTCGCTGAGGAGTGACATGCGTCAAATTAATTAGCTGCTTTCATCTGACTCACTGAAGCAAAATAATATTTTAGTATGGTCTCATTGGTGCACTTTGGGAAGACGTCGATTATAGTTTATAGTAGTTTAATTATTCTGTTACTATACTATAGAGAATACAATTCAACTGTTGCGCGTCATCGATGACGACACAAAATCAACGCACTATAGTACCAAACCATTGATGGAAATGCATTGGAAAGTTTACATTGAACTTCAACTTCGGTGCCTTTTATTCTTTGGAATTTGGTTGGCAGCACTCTCGATGTTGCCGCAATCTGTTTGAACTCTCTCATTTACCAATTTACAATTGTGATTCAAAGGGAACAGTTCTGTGTTTAGGTCTTTTTGGTTCTCAATGTTAGAAAATTGTGATCAGAAACTGTGTATTAGTTATTTCGAAAGAGAGCAAGACAATTTCCCTTGACCACTGTTAGAAAGCTAAATTGAATACAACTTAGTGAATTATATTCATAATCTACAGTCATTAATAGGGTACATTACAGTCAATAGGTATACTGTCAGTGCGATTGGTCAAAAGATCAAAGATAACAAAGCATACTGCAGCACTGGATATAGGTATTTTGCGTAACAATATTTTTACTATGTAGGAACGCAGTAATTATTTGCAGTTTGTGAATCCCCATTTTTCAAAAAAGTTTGGATTTAGCTGTTGATCCGTCGGAAGGGCATATAACTGTGAGTTCCCTATTGGAAAATTAGAAAAAACTTTTTATGGATTAGCTTCCACATTTCAATGAATGATATACACGTACCTATTAACAATGAAACAGTCTGATTTCACTGACTTTTTTTTCTTTAATGTATAATATTCTTAAAGTTAATATTTTTCCCTTCTGAAAACTGTGTAGTTTCTTGGGAAATAAAAGTTATGAAGTGTAATAAATCGCTTACAAAACGCTTAGACTTCTCAACTGACTTAAACATCCAACCTTTACTAAAAACTGCATTAAAAAAGTGAAATGTTTCGTTGATGTCCTAAAAAAAAAGATGAAGCTTTACCAGCAATCTTCGCAGGTACATAAAAGAATCCCAGAACCGGCCGAGCAAAAAGGAGCGTGAGGAGCTGACCGGCCTCAAGAAGGAACTGGCCGACGCGAAGGAGCTGCTCAAGCTGAAGGAGACGAAAAACGGCGCGACACAAGCGCGCCTGCGCAACACGATCAAGCAGCTGGAGAAGGAGCAGGGCGAGCTCAAGGGCACGGTCGACGCCCTGCAGAAGGAGAACGCCAAGCTGCGGGCGGCGCAGAAGGTGCGCAGGCCGTCCGAGTCGAAGATGCTGCAGGAGATCAACAAGAACTTGACGAAGCTGACCGAGGAGACGCTCAAGAAGCAGCTCGACAAGTCCGACTCCGAGGAGACGAGGGGGAGGGACGGGAGGAGGAGCGCAGGGGGGATCAACGAGAACGGCGAACTGTCACCGAAGGTATTGTAGTCGAAAGAGGGGGGGGGGGTTTCTTTCTCTTCGATCGTATCACACCAATTTTTCCAGCTGTAATAGTACATTCATTCAATTTTTGCTAAGACTTATCTGAAATGATCCTATTTTTTGTTCAGGTACTAGAGTTCCTCTAGTTTTGCTAATTTGATGTAAAAAACTGTTCCATGATTGGAATTATCATGATTGAAAATAATGGAATTTGTTAAGTTGAATTCTAGTATAATTAATTTTTGGAAGAAATTATTTTTTCGACGATAGCCAAATTTTTCACGAATTTCTTGTATTGTATACTATGCACGTACTAATTGCTATAATTTGAATGACCATTGGATATCCAAAGAATGTATCAAAATGGATATTGTTGTATATACTCCATTTATTTTGTGCCTGTTCAATTCCAGCAGGTTAAAAGGTTGCCGTCCAGCTTAAAGAAGAAATCGTCCCAGCATTCTGTCGACAACATCACCGCCCACGAAGTGACATTCGCGAATTTGTCTCTAGAAAAGCAGTACGAAAACGTTTTCAAAGAATCTCCGAATTTGGGACTGCAAAACTCGACTTTGAACGAGTCGAGAAAAGGTATTGTTACATATATATATATATATATATATATCAGAGCTCTTTCAATATAATGATAAACTAAATATTGAGACAGTTTTGAATTAGTAATAAAATTATCAGTTTTGTATCCTTTTTTAGTTGACATGTAACAACCAATGTCACTAATGCTGAACAAAATGTGGTAAACTGGAGAATTTTGGAAAACAATCAGTAAATCACACAATTATAACTTCCACAAAAGTATGTTGAGAAAGGTCATTCAAGATGAAATGTGTGTTCATTATCGTTAAAATAATCTCGCTTTATATTATCAATTGACATCAATTTTGTTTCTGGGATTTTCAAAACTCAATTTCAATTCAATTTTTTTTTATTATCCCAAGAAACATTACATGTTTATGAATAGGGACTAAAACACACAAGTACATAGTCTATAAATGAAATTTTCACAAGTATAAAGGGAAAAAAATCCATACATTTAACGAAATTAAATATTTGTAAGCAGTCGAAATAAAATGGCTTTCAAAACTGATGAATACCAATGAAGGTAAAACATATGACTGTTGATTACATGCGAAATATATTGAACATTAGCTGATTAAAAATTGTTTGTATTTTTGCTTAAATTTCATAGTTGAGCGAAATGCTTTAATTGTTTCTGGAATTGAGTTTTATATTATGATGCCATCATGGTAAATTGACTTTTTTCCAAAATCTGATTGTATTTTATTTGTTGCTAGTAATTTTGTTTGTCTTGTGGAGTAATTATGGATATCAGCAATTTGAGTGAAAATAATATGTGACTTTTTACTATTATTTTTAATAGAATGGATGAAACAGCTAATTTTGAGTTTATGGAGAGAATCTAAGTCCAATAAATTGTGCGGTTTGTATAAATTTATTGTTGATTCTAGATGAGGTAATTTATAAATACAATTAATTGTTTTGTTTTGTAAAGTTTTCAAAGGTTTGATAATAGATTTACTTGCTGTCCCCCAAATGGAGATGAGATAATGCAATTGTGAATAGATTAGGCTGAAGTATATATTTTTCAATAATGTGAGAGATATGTAGTTTCTGATTTTGTAGAAAATTCCAATGAGAGGAGATATTTCCATTCTAATTCTTTCAATATGTTTTCGCCATGACAATCTCTCATCGATATATAAACCTAAAAATTTAGTTGTTTCTGTGTATTTTATCAATTTATTATTGAATACTATGGGATTAGTTGGAATGTTGATTGATCGTTTGGAAATATACATATACGAAGATTTATCAAAATTTAGAGTTAATTTATGTTGATGAAGCCAAATGAGAATTTTATCCAGATCACTTTTCATATCATCTTTAATTTTATCATAACTATCCACTAGTTTCGAAATGTGTATTAAACCTACCATATATTTTCCAACACTATGAAATAATTTACATGCGGTAGCTACTTAATATATTATGGAGATGGATATTAAATTCGACACTATTAACACCACAAACAATGCAAAATGCTTCAGTATCAAAGTATCTGGAGTTGAAAATTTGACTCGGCAATAGTAATAATGAAAAAGTGGAAAGTAAAACGTGAAAGAAATGAACAAAACTAAATGGAATAGAATTGAATATTGAATTTATTGGAACTCCCAAATACATTCGAATTTCAAATCTAAGTATCAAACTGTTAAACCTATCTTTAACGGGTAAACTTTCTATAAAGTGAGGTGGCCTGTCTACTCAAATTTCGTATAATAATGATTCTATTGGTGAACGAAAGATATCGCCAAAGTTTAGCCAATGAGACCATCGGTATCGAAATTCACTAGTGAGTTTGCGACCTACTTTTTCTATAGAAACATAATCAAGGAGAAGCACTGCAGACGGCAGCTTTTCGTCGCCGAACACTGTCGGTTCGAGTCGAAATGTAAAGTTTTTATTACTTTGGTAGTTGAAATTATATTCAGAATTGAAATGATCTGGAAATTGTATGCCAAGGGCGCCACGCAGTTTATAATATTGAAGATTCAATATTTGACCAACAGCGAACATCAAATAAATTCGAACTAGAATCAGGCGCGTATACAGCTCAAGTTCATAGGGGGGGTAATCACTGAGAAAATTATGCGTTTCCACCATTTTATCAAAAAATAAATACATATTGGCCTTTTTACAAACTTACCTTTCACAATTACTTGAATTATTAGGAAACTGTGGAATAAAAACGTCAGATTTGTTTACTCTTCATTTTTTTTCATAAATAAAATTGTAAAGTAGAGAAAACAATAATTTTCGATGTGAATAAACTTCAGACTTTAGAGATAACTAACATTCGTCTTGTCAACGTAAGTAAAAATAAACCGTTATAATGATATTCGTTCATTTATTTATCATACTACATATTAATATGAGGAGAATGAGAAGTTTATACTTATTGAACACAAGATAATGCAACAGAAAAATTAAATAATAAATTTAAATTTCGGTTTTTCTCATCAACAACGATCTATCAATGCATCAGCTTCAATGAGTAAGTCCCAGCTGGAATGAATGTGTTATAGTGCTAGACCAGTTAACCGATCCTGAGATATCGTCAGGCCAGGTCAGAGTCAATAGCATGCATTTTTTACTGAGAGGCAAAATGTTAGAATCACACTTTTTGAAAGCGGTATCTATCGAAGTAGAAACGTCACGAACGCTCTTCCAGAACTGTTGGTGATAATCAATTTCTCTCGAAATACCAGACTATATAATCTTCCGAGATATTCTATGATTCTGATAATAATTTTGAATTTAATTACTGGATTCTGCGATCTTACAGGATTACAGGGAATGGAGGTGAAATAAAATTGTGATTGATTTTTCATTCATTTTTTATATTTTTGCTATCTCCCTATATGTTTCAATATATATTATATGACTGACTGATCATGAGGGGGGGTTATTACCCCCTTTGCCCCCCCCCCTTGTATACGCGCCTGATTAGAATGTGATTGGAATTGCAGCTATTCTACTTGGGTAGAAACCAAAAATTATGTGACGCAATTCCTGTGGCGGTTGTTGACCCTAACTAGTCAAAAAAACGGGATGGATTAGAGAAAACTACAGAAACTACTAATACAGAACACTGTATCGTCGACGAGCTGATGATGGATTTCCCATACTTGAATCGTTCGATACCTATAATAAAACTCATCTAGCAACCAATTACAACACATCTCCAGTGTGAGCAGCAGTTTTCTTCGGAATACATGGCGTCACACACCCAAAGACGACTTACATTATATGACGCAGTTCAAAAGAATGCATTATTTCACTTGGAATTTCAAGAGAAATGAGAGCGTTGTATAGGTCTTCTTTCAATAGTGGCAGCGTGGACTCCGAAGAAAACTGTAGTCTGAACACAAAATATGAGTTGAATTTCCCCGTTTGCAGGCACAAAAACGGAGACAGTGTTCCCGGACGGCTCGAAAGAGACGAAATACAGCAACGGGAACAAGAAGACGGTGTCTGCGGACGGCACCTCGATCGTCTTTCGGTACTACAACGGCGACGTCAAGGAAACGAATCTGAAGGAGCACACCGTCAAGTACTACTACGCGGAGAACGCGACTTGGCACACGCAGTTCGAGGACGGCACAGAGTTATTGGAATATCCCAAGTAAGTCGGACAAAATTGACAGCCGATTTCACCGGCTTTTTGTTATGATACCATTAAGAGAGGGACTCTTCAATTAGGCGAGGGTTTATAATTGGGTGTTTAATATTCTCGTTGTACTATGGTGCAATCGCTGCAGGGCGTTAACTGACCTTTAATGACCCATTAGCTTAATGCTACCATAACAAAAAGTCGGTGGAATCGACTGTTATACGCGTTTTTCTGACAACAAAATGGAATGGTATATTATATAGCTGGGGTGAGAAGTGATCTATTATACAGAAAGCATTTTTATAAGCTGAAGTGCGAATATTAACGCGATATAATGTGCGAGGTATATAATAGCATTATTCTCACCCGAGGAATACCACTGCTGACACTGATATATCAAATATCTTTTATCAATTAATTGTCAATGAATTAATATATATCGGGTGTATCGGAACTAATTTACCCCCCTGTATCTACTTTGTTATTTTGTATATGGATATTTCATGTTCCGTACTTCAATTTGAAGCCATGAGTGTACAATTTAGCAAGTATCAAGTCATAATGACATTCCAGTTTGATCGGAAATGAATCCAATTTTCATTTTTCAAATGGAATCTATACATTTTTTTAGAAACAGTTCGGTATAGAATTACTTTCATGTATCATTCATACTTCCGCAATCTACTGGGTATAATTGAGATCTCGTGAAAAAATATGCTTTGGAAAATTGAACAGTATCATGTGAGTAACAATAATTTATGGCAAATCATCCTACCCTTTTTTTGCAGCATTTTCACAAATTATTTTTTTTTACATTTTTCAGCATTAAATAATTTTAAAAGTTTGTTAGAAACTCCAACACAAAACGAAATACAAAACATGTGATTCAGCGCCCATATTCATATTTAAAATTCTGCCTTTTTTACTACTATAGATGTGTACCACTATGCAGAGAATAACCTATAAGTGGTTTGAGTCATATTTAACGGGGCGAAGTCAGATGGTGGACAAACGAAATGTCCGAAAAATCTTATATTGATTCTGGCGTACCGCAGGGTTCAGTTTTGGGACCAATCCTCTTTATTGTGTATGTAAATGACTTGATAAATGTTGGCATATCTGGCAAACTCACTCTTTTTGAGGACGATACCACAATTTATAGATATAAGAATCATTAAGTCCTGGTGTGATTCAAATTCTGACATTTAATACCAACAAAACGAATAACATTCCATTAAAATGCTTACTAGATGATTTGTCTCTGCAAAATGATACTAAATATTGTACTAAGTTTCTAGTACTCCATATCAACAAAGAACTGAAATCTGAAAATCATATCAAATATCTGGAAGGCGAGGTATCACGGGATGCTATGCATTGAGAATCATTTCCAGAGAACTTGGAACTTTCATAGCAAAAACTAAACACCATGCTCTCATAGAGACACACTTGAGGTAAGGCATACCTTTTTGAGGGGTATGTAGCTCTAGTTTATTAGAGTCAGTTTAAAAAAAACCATCTGATATTTGTATGAGATGAAACCATGTGTCCCATGCAAGCAGCTATTCATAGATAGAAAAATATTGACAGTTACTCTGCTCTTTTCGCCTTAGAAACTGTTTGTCTTATGAAAAAACTAAAATTTTAAAACACCCCTTCTTATTACAACACTCTCAAGAGGAATAATGGCTTAGCCTCTGCCCCCCTCTGAACTAATCAAAGACCCATTTTTTTATAATGGGTTGAAAATGTACAATCACTCACTAGAGAGTATTAAGGAAATCAATCAGAATATTGACTAATTCAGAAAAAATATAAAACATTTATTGGTGAGCGGACCCTTTCATAGTGTGCACGAATTTTGCGATGATCGCTTCTGAACTGAAATATTTTATATTGTTCATATGTATATATAAGCACTTTTAAAGTGACTGTTGTTTGAAACCTGTGAGTTATGTATATGTGTTTATAAATGGTGCCTGTGTTTTTTATATACATGTTTTTACTTGATGCATTGTCAACAAGATTAAATCTTTAGACAATGAAGTATATTGATTGTTATTATTATGCATTCAGTCTTGAGATACAAAGTGAAATTGGCCAAGCTGTGCATTTAATTTCAGATTTGAAAATCCGAATATTCTTTTGTCGCATCAGATCGAAACGATAATGACGATAATGCTTTTTTACAGCCCTTGCCCAGTGTAACTGTCAGCAAACTGAACGTTTGCATTGCTAAATATTTTATTTTCACGAAAATACTGTGAGATTGACGCCATCAGTTTGCGTTTCTTTATTCGCGTAGAATCGCCGTCTTTTCAAAACGAAAATAATGTTTATTGGAATTATATAATTTTAACGATTCTACGAGATTATGTTGCCTCAGCCGGAGTGGTCTCGGCGATAATATCTCTCTCGTAACGCGAAAAATTATTTTGCGGTATTGGTGCACAAGTAACTATTTCAGTGGGCAGCAGGAGAAAAAGTACAAGGACGGGAAAAAGGAGGTCGTCTGTCCCGACGGAGCTTTCCTTACGAAAATGCCCGACGGTTCCGAAGAGGTGGTCTATCCGGACGGCTCCAAGCTCCTCAGAAGTACCGACGGCGAAAGAGTTCTCATCCTGCCGAACGGCCAGAAGGAGATCCACACGAAGGAACACAAGGTATGCAGGGATTGTGACGCGAACGTTATGTACTATTCAAGCCAAGTCTATTCGGTTCATTTTGAACCGTTCACCGTTTGCACTGTTTTATTTTATTTTCCCTAAGATTTTATCATCAGGAAAACTGTGGATTGCACGATTGTCACTGAATAAGTCACTTTCCATGCGAGCTGATGACATTTTGATTTTTTCTTATTTCATAATATATGCTATCACGATGCGTCAGTTCGACAATCTTACGACTTACGAAAACGCGTTTTCTGTACTAGTTGATCACAATTTTTTTGTCTCCAACGGCTACTGTAGCCACATTGTTATAGAATAATGGAACTCTGAATTGAAAAATCCTCGTATATGTTCATCTCAAGAAAATCCACCTCCATCCATTCGAAAGATCCTATCAGATTCCATAATGAAAATATTATGTATTCTCCTGTAGTAATTTTTAGGAATTTTAATTGATGAACATTTAATTTGGAACAAACATATTGAGTTATTAAGAAAACAAATTTCTCCAATTATTGGTATAATTTTTAAAATTCCAAATATGTTACCTTTTTCATGTCTGAAATCAATTTATTATTCTTTAGTATATTCCAAAGTTCAATACTTGATTTCAATTCGGGGGACAGCTCCAAAAACCGTAATGAAACCATTGAAAACATTACAGAATAAAATTATAAAGTGTATATACAAACTTGATCAAAAAGAACCAACAACTAATTTATACAAAGAAAATTTTTAGATATTTCTTCATTATACAAGTTTAAAATTTGCACATATATTCACCTATTCAAGAATAAATTCAAGCATTCAAATTTGATGTTCAAAATTAATAGTGATCAACACAATCACTCAACAAGGTTTTCAGAAAATTTGGTACTGATGAAAATCAAAACAAATATAGGACAGCAATCTATTTACCACAACGTAATAAAACTATACAATGGTCTACTGAATTCATTGAAGAAATATGGAAAATTTCGTTTCAAAAATAATTTAAAAAAACATTTGATATCATAATTTTTTTATTGCCATATAAAGATCTGGTTCAATTACTCATTTTTTTGTATTCTATTCTACTTTTATGCATCAGTTTAATTTTCCCTACAATAAGCATGTATATGTTTCTTGGGAAATAAATCGTTAGTATTATTAAGAATTCAAATCGAAGTGACGTCGTGAATACAAAAGGAAGAAAATCGAACATTTATCATTCATTGAAATGTGGAAGCTCATCCATAAAAAGTTCTTTCCTAATTTTCCAGTAGGGCACTCAGAGTTATGAGAATAGCTACACCCAAACTATTTTGAAAAATCGAGATTTTCTCATATTTATATGCTGCAAATACTTACTGTGTTCCTTAACAGCATGTTTCGAAGAAAATCATTATTCATCAAAATAAAAAAATTTATAAGTCTCTCCGAATACCAAAAAAAAAATTTCAGAAACTTCAACAAAAATATAAAAAAAATTTATAATGCATGTGTTTCTTCAAGAATAAGGATATCCATTAATCACTAGTGAATAATGAAATCATAATTCGCTACCATCAATGGCATCAACATGATGGTAGTGAATAATGATTTCATTATTCACTACTTATAGTGATTAACAGATATCATTCTTGTAAAAACACATGCATTATGATTATTTTATACAATACTCTTGGACGAATATGTCATTTTCCTATGACCACATAGAAAAGTGACACTCTGTATTTCCATGGAAAGTGAGCTTTATTCTCACTAATGCGGAAAGTACTTTCCGCACGGCTGTCAATAAGCCGTGAAACCCGTGAATCCTGTGAGACTTACAGATGCAGTTATTAATTACTCCTCCCTATTGTTATTATTTTATTTATGTAAAAACTGGACTGATAACTAATTATTCATAAAAAATAAAGAAAAGAAGTATTGTATTATAAGTACTTACTTATTGTCACAATTTCACATAAACGTTAATAATCGTTATTTCTTCATTTCACTATAAAAGTTATTACAAATTCATGTGCACTTTTCTTAGAAACAATATTCAAACACAGACTGACAAAATACCTGAGATTTGTCAGGCAATTCACTATACTAATTGTGTATTCACACTTCAGACAAGAATATTGCCCATTCAACAGCTATATCATAAATTATTGAGTAATCATCGCTCTTTTGCTTTTTAAGTTTTTGATATTGATGATGGTGTTGGTGATCAGTAAGAGGGCAGAACACAATGAGTTTGAAAGTTCTCCAATGCTGCTAATATAAAAATTGTTTTAGTTCACCTTCTCGCCTAAACTAAGCATAGCATTGGATGCATATGCGGAAGTTTTCTCCAGGCTCTACCCAGTCAACATATCTGTGAGCTCAAATATTTAGTAGAAACTGCCGGTATGTTTCATTATTAGTCGCTTTTGAAGTACTTTTTTTATTGATGTACCCATTGCATCCAATTGGGAGACATATAAAATCAACAACTAGATATATATAAAAAGCTTTTAAATAAAAAATATGCCGAATAATTCAATCGAATGAACGAATTGAAAAGAAAACAATGCATTTATTTGTTATCAACAACACTAATAAGAAAATTTCAGGTCTGACAATCAATCATTCAAATAATCATTGAAAAGCAATATTGCCACTTCACATTTTTCTGAAAATAATTGATGAGAAGCTATTACTTTTTCTATACATAAGATAAATTATACTAGAGTGAAAAAAAAAGTACTACTACTACATGACCATCCAACCAGATGTTCAAATAATTTATTAACAATGGAATTCAGATCAAACATAGGACAACAATAAATTTATTACAACGGAATAATGTTATATAATGGATTGCCTGATACAATAAAAAAAATTGGAAAATTCAATTTCAAAGTGAAGTTGAAAAAACATTTATTATGATAGGTAAAGGACAATTTTATTTTATTTTCATTATTAGGAATTTTTTATTTCTGTGATAAGTCTGATTTCATTATCCTACTTTTTTTTCTCTATTTATTTGATTCATTATTCATTTGTTTCTAATTATCCCTTTCATAAACTTGTAAGTTTCTTGGGAAATAAATATTTTCAGAAAAGACCCAAATTTTCCTATCTGAATCATACCCTCCTTTGTTCTGCAGTCTTTCTAATGGTTTCAAAGTTCTTTGTGAAGCAGAGCCCCAGATGGGTATCATGAAATGAAGATGAATGGAATGTACAACCTATTTTTGTGAAGAATACCTAGTAGTAGTGGAATGATTTTGAATAAAATAGGTTGTCGTAGTAAAAAAAACTTCGCACAAGTAGTGTACACTATTTTTTCCACGACCACCTATTTTATTTAACGATAAATATCAGAAAGTGTCCATGTAATAGACAATATACTATAATAGTATATTATGCGACGATCGTGTAATGATACGAGCCGAAGGTGAGTTTCGTATAGTTGATGCGAGTGTATCAATAACCATTACATGAGAGTTGCATACGCTATTTTATCTACACCCAATAAATAATGAAGAACTTTAAATATTATATCGATAGGTATTTATATTGAACACAATAATAGTAGGTAATCAATCGTATTTCTTTGAAAAATTCTACAAAATTATAATTAATGGTATAACCACGGAAAATACAATAATGAGGAATGAAGAAGAAAAAATGGAAAAAAAACCTCTGCCGAGGTCAGGAATTGAACCCGGACGTGTCTGATCACTGCCGGCGCCATTGACCACTCGGCCATGAGAGCTCATTTGATTTGATCGAAAATAAAAACATGTCTTGCATTTGTCAAATGAAAAATATAATCCCTTCGATTGTATTTTTTTCTTGTCTAAGACATCTGTGGAGGAGTCGCTGGTAATTCTTCTATACCACTGCTACGAGACATTTTCATACGATTATCGAAAATTGACTAAATTCTTCAAAAATTCAATACCTACTGATTTTGACTTGACAAACGTCAAAATGCAGAGCATGCACATCATGCTTGATTGAAAAATAATGGGTTTCTATTGGTTGAAAATCTGTATCGTAATGAAAATCTGTATCCTAATGGATTTCATTATAAAACGAGTTGTGAGCATATAAGTGTATTATAATAGTTCGGAGGTAGATAATAGTATATTATGCAACGATCGTGTAATGATGGTTATTAATACATGAGCATAAACCGGGAGTGTATTAATAACCATTACATGAGAGTTGCATACGCTATTTTATCTACACCCGATAAATAGTGAAGAACTACAAATATTATATTTATATTGCACACAATAATACTAATTGAACGAATTTCTTTGAAAAATTCTACAGAATTGTAATTAATAGTATTACTTCGAGAAATAAAACGATGAGATATGAAAAGAAGATCAAAAATTAAAGAAAAAAAAGATTACTCGAGGCCGGATTCGAACCAATGTCTCCTCCAACTATAAAATTTAATCTCAGCGCCACAGACGGGTCGGCTACGGAGACCTCACAAAATTTGATGAAAAAAATGAGTAATAAAGCATGCATTTGTCAAATGAAAAATTTAATCATTCTAACTGTATTTCTGTCGGTGAAGGTGTCGAAGGTGATTCTCCCATATCGCTGGTATCAGACATTTTGTTATGATTATCGAAGTTTGGCTATATTCTTAAAAAGTTCAATACGCATACCGATTTTGACTTGACAAACGTCAAATGCAGAGTATGCATATCATGCTTGATTGAAAAATAATGGGTTTCTATTGGTTGAAAATCTGTATCGTAATGAAAATCTGTATCGTAATGGATTTCATTATAAAACGGGTTGTGGGCATATGAGTGTATTATAATAATTCGGGGTAGATAAAGTATATTATGAACCGTTAAATTCTGGTGTTTTTTCAGCGCAGAGAATACCCCGACGGCACCGTGAAAATCGTCTACCCTGACGGCACGCAAGAGACGAGGTACGCCTCCGGCCGGCTCAGAATCAAAGACGCCAACGGCGTGCTCATAGTCGACTCGCACGAAAAGTGACGCGCGTCGGTCTCGCAGTCGCTCCCCATCCGTCCGGAATCGGTCGACTACCGATTCGTGTTGTGTAAATAATTTTACGGAAATTGATTGTATCAAATATATTTTTATTGAAAACGTTCCTACAATTTGGTCTTTTTCATTTACTTCGACGGTCTGTAGTTTCTGTAGATCCTCTGTATCGCGTCCAAGGCTGCGGTCTCTTTGGCGATCTGAATGTTCTCTCCCCAGCCTGAAATCCGAAATTACTCGTGAATTTTGGTGAGATTCTTAATTCAAATATTCAAAACCAAACTACCTCATAATAATAATAATAATAAAGTTTATTCAAAATTCATAAAAAAGAGCATATACATCAATTTTTAAAAAGGTGAATAAACAGTTCAATTATACCCGCGAAGTTAAAAACTTGTTGCGAGAGATACGAAATACATTTATGTATAATATATTTGATAAATTTGTAGAATTCAACAAAATAATGTTGTAAAATTAACTAATTCTCTCAACTGAAGTGAGATATTTCATGAAATAAATTTCGACGTGATTCCTGAATCCATTTTTCAATCTGTAGTTTGAAAGATACTAATGACTCGATCATTTTTACATGATTTGGAATCAAATCATGGTAGAATGGCAATAAATATTTAAAATTTTTCTGAGAAATTGTTGTTTTAACTCTAGTTTTCAATGTAATATTATTTTTATTCCTTGTATTATAAATATGATTATTGAAATTTATATATTAATAATCAACTAATTCCTTTACCAAATTTCTGAACATACATATTGAACAAATGCTTTTTTCGTATGGATATTTTTCAACACAATTATTTTTTAATGATCGCTTTTATTTGTTGATAATGTTAAGATTATTGATATTTGTATGTTTTTTATTGTTCCTCTATAAGCATTACGTGTTGTTAACACATAAAAAAAACAGTTAACTGGAGCGAAAAACACGAGTCAGTCCTTAAAGTTTTCATTGAAGTACATTTTTTATGGCAAATCACAATACACAAAAAAGTGCCCCCCCTCCGATATCAAAAACAAGTTCAAGTTTAGACAATTTGTAAAAACCAAAACGTATTGGGTAACATTTCCTGTTGTGGTAGTTGATTCAAACTATTCAACAAAATTCGATGGATTAGAGAAAACTAGAAAATACACATACAGAATACTGTAATATGTAGTCAACCAATAATAAAAACTTATTTTTTTTTATACTCAAACACACAAAAGGTACTTATAGGTAAGAGTGGTCACTGGTTTGAAAAAAAAGTACACTAAAACTAAGAACATATACAAAACTGATAACTTATAAATATATAAAGTTGACGTCCAAAATTCATAAATTAGTGTCAATCCCTAGAATGAACTCCTTATTTCCTGAACACTAACATTTAATAGGTCTATATCACATTTCTGAAGGTCTAGATTAGTTTTATATAGCATATTATTAATAGGCGAGCAGTTAGGGCCAGAACAATAGAACAGAGGGCTATCTCTTATTCTCAGGTTGATTTTAGGAATAAAAAATTTGATTTTATCAATGAAAGAACATTTTTTAAATTTCAAATTGTTGATAATGTTATAAATAAATAATGTACAACTCAAATTTCGCCTTTTTGTCAAACTTACCATATCAAATTCAAGCAACATACTATTATATGAGATCATGTGAGGATAGCTATTATGGACTTTCGAATATAGGTACCTTAGGAATCTTTTTTGTACTTTATCATATCATCATGTGCAGATGTTTGTGGAGCCCAGATAACGGAGGCATATTCCAAATTGGGTCTAACCAAAGCATTATACAGTTTAATAATTGTATTTATATTTTTGAAATGTTTTGTGTTTCTTATCACAAAACCAAGAATTTTATAGGCTTTGTTTACCATTTTACTATAATGTTGGGTGAATTTCAAATTTGTCTGCAGTTGGACCCCAAGATCCCTACATTCCTCTTTCCTGGTTAATAGTACCTCATCTATTGTATAGTTGTACTTCACATATTATATTTTGCGTATGAAAGTCAATAGCTGACACTTATTAATGTTTAATGACATTCTATTATTACTAAACGACTCAGACACTGAATTTAAGTCACTCTGAAGCTCATTACAATCTTTAATGCATTTTACATGTTTCCACAGTTTGAAGTCATCTGCAAATAATAGACATTCTGAGAACCTTACACAATCTGGAAGGTCATTAATGAAGATCGCAAATAATAGTGGGCCAAGAATACTACCCTGTGGTACTCCAGAGGTCGCCATGTACTCCTCTGACATATACTTTCCGACTTTGACCTGTTGGTCAACCAATTACAACACAGAGAGAAGCAGTTATTTTCAGAATACATGGCGTTAAATACCCTAAAACAACTTACATAATATGACCCAGTTGAAAAACATATATTATTTTCTACAGCTTACATGGAATTTTAAGAGAAATTAAAGCATTATAATAGGGCCAACGTGAATTCCGAAGAAAACTGTACTTTGAACACAAATATTATTTTCTATAAAGGTGTTATCACATATAATGGATTACCCACTGGAATAAAATGTTTTTCTCAAATGAACAAATTCAAACTTGCTATGAAGCATTATTTGTTAGAATAATTTTTTTGAAAAATTATTTTATTTATTTTTTATTCTCGAGTAATAAACAATTCTGATTGAGCTTTTTAATAAATGTATTATATAAATATTCCCTATATATAAAATGTAGTTTCTTGGGAATAAATAACTGTTATCATTATTATTATTAAAAATATGGGTGGAAAATTTGCTTCAGAAGAGATTTTTATAGTTTGATGGTTTGACTCACTTGATCCAAGTGTAGAAAATCACTGGTTATTCTTGGAACAAACGATGACTTTTCCCCGCATTTTTTAGAAAACATGGTCTTCCTTTACTATTGAATAAAATAAAAGCTCATAACTCACAGAAAACTATTTCCTTCAAATGAATTTGAATGTTATGTTTCAGAGTATTCAAAATTTCCAAAATGCATTACATGTAATCTAAAGTTACATGTTCAGACAAGGGTTAGATTGCTTTATATAACTACGTCTCTATACATGTTGGCAGGAATTAAAATATTTCCAAACTTATGGTGCATAGATGACAATAAAAATAAATAAGAATAGGACACAAATATTCCCAGGGAATGCCATCGTTTATGATCCTAGTAAACTAGTTTTATTCTTATCACTTTGAGTTTTGGTATGATTGGAACTGATTTGACAGTTCATTCCGACCACACAATCATTTTCAACTTTTTAAACAAATTGTGTCCTGTAGAATACTAGAAAAAGTATCTTACCTTCTCCCAAGAGTTTTTTATTGCTATAGAGGGCTACTTGAAAACACGCCAAAATTGTGTTGGTGGCAGACTGGTTACACAAACGGGGCTCAATTTCGGTTATGCCCTTCTCTTGCAGCAGCTTTGTCAGGTACTTATAAGGCTCTTTAGGGTCCCAGATTTCATACACATCTTTACCATTCAACTGTGTCAGTACAAAATCTTTAAGGAAGTTTTCTGCACGAGCCAAGCTTTGAGACTGTTTTAGAGCCGCTATGACTGCTTTGAATGTGTTGGAAAGGGTAGTTTTGGCTACAGGAAACTCCTGTAAGGAATAAATTTTGTACTTTCTCACTAGTGAACTAATGAAGAACCTCTTACATTCGTTAAAATGATGTCTTTCAAGCCAAGGTGACTGGCAATATGCGAGAGCATATCTTCTGACGTTAAGTAGTCAGTAACAGCATTGACAATGTCTTCTGGGTAAGTTTTCCTCAGCTCAGTCTTTACATAAGAAGAGATTATTTTATCTCCTTCTTCGATCAAAGCAGAGTTTTCAACTTTTTCAGGTAGAATTACTCCTGAAAACAACTATTTATTATTAATTTCATTCAAATGATATTCTACCTTTCTCTTCAGCCTTGATTTCTTGCAGATTCGCAAACTCCCTCTGCGTAAGTGCTCGCTTTAACAGATTTTTATCGAATTCTTCTCCTAAGCGTTTGCCAAAAGCAAACAGTTCGCTGTCATAGTTCCATTCTAGGTATGACGATCTTGGTCTTTCTGGTAGAGGATCGAGTCTTTCTTTTCTTCTGTATAATTCTTTCAGCGTTGGTGCTACCCATCTTTTCATATATCGTTTTTCTGTTGAAATTAAAAAGTTATGTGAGATTGAGGTTAGGTTGGACAAAGATTTTTTCCGACAAACCTATTATAGTTGAACATGACAAATTTTTTGTGGCACACCGTCTTAACAGCGAAAATACGGGTCTATACAAAGACATTTATTATTTTAAAGTGTTTAGTCTTTCGAAACGAAAGGGTTTTTTTGTTTATATTTTCTGAAGGTTAGCTCTATTCTTCTTCTTTTAGTTCTTTTGTCAGATGTCAGATGATGGACTCATGATTCATGTCATGAGCTCAGCGGCTAGTTAAGTCATATAAAAAACATGTTGCTTACTTTTTTAAATTTTCAGAAAAATGTTGAGGCCCAAACTCACCATCACAAAAACTGAGTTTAAGACAATGAAAGTCCGAACCAATACATCACTTAATTTTTATTAGGACGTGTGGCCATTTGCAGAAACAGAAAATATGCAATATCTAAATGACTGAAAAAATCCGGTTTCCTAACATCAATATTTAGAATTGAAAAAGTGCGATTCTAGCAACAAATTAATTTCTTGTTGATTTCTTGAAACTATTTCTTGGTTAGAAATAATTTTCGCGTTCGTGAATTCCAAGAAAAACCATTTTGAATATCAACGTATTTTTTCATACTAATTTTCTAAACAAGGGAGTGAAAAAAATATATATTCATGCAGTCTTTCGTAATTTGAAAAATAAGTAGACGGAATATATGAAAAAAAATGTATGAGAGCTTAACTTGGGTTTTTCATTTTTCTGCATTGAATTAATTGTTCATGAAAAATCGGAGATAAAGGAATGAAAGAAAATCAGGTCTTTTAGTTCCAAAATATAGATTTTATGTGAATTTTCAGAATGTAAAACTCAGTTTTGATTTTTGGTCTGGTATCGGTTCGATTTCGATTCGGTATCGGTTTTGAATTTCGGTTCAGTATCGGTTTTGAATTTCGGTAAAGTATCGGTTTGGATATTTTCGACATCGGTTCAGTGTTGAAAACAGGTTCGCTTTCGGTTCGGTATTGGTTTGATTTCGGTTCAGTTTCGAATTTCGGTTCAGCATCGGTTCAGTTTTGAATTTCAGTATTGGTTCGATTTCGAATCAATTTAGCGCATTTGCTATTTCAGCTGTAGGGGAACTCAGAAAAACCCACAGTGATACCGGGTCTGTTGGTATATTCAAGACATATTCCCCACCCACCAGAATTGATATCTAAAATATAATATATATATATATATATATATATATATATATATATTTTCAAAAAAAAAACATTTAGGTACTTATTTTTAAATTAAAATTCTTATTCATTTGTAGCCTGACTCTAATCTATTGTGACATGGAAAAATGGATTTTATAGAATTCGATTTCGAGTCGTTCATAAAGGAGCATCGAATAAAAGAATATCCGTGAAACACCCATTTCTACATAACAC
Source organism: Zygogramma bicolorata (assembly GCA_032362365.1). NCBI lineage: Eukaryota > Metazoa > Arthropoda > Insecta > Coleoptera > Chrysomelidae > Zygogramma > Zygogramma bicolorata. Next base: position 276,791 of record JAVJAQ010004640.1, read on the forward strand.
CTGAACGGGCGGCATATTTACACACCCTTTCATAAGATAACACCAGCGAGCTGAACTAGGTGTCTTTGTGCCCAAAAGTAATGCTTCAAAAGCTCACTGATATAGGCCTTAGAGAGCGGTGAGTGATGTAATCATCAATAGTATCGAACAAGTTTTCTCGTAACGTAATAGATTCTAGAGTCTGATAAAATTTGACGAGCAGTATTATAAATACCTGCTGTATCTTTGGCGAACAGATGATTGAAGTATTTGCTTTGTTTTCCCTGGTTATTTCGTAAGGGAAGTAATCGGCCAGATGGACAGATATTTGTCTGCATGACTTCAATATGAAAGTCGAAACGTAAAAAAAATCAGAAGAAACCAAACGGATAAAACCTCGTGAATACCATCTTGCATAAAAGAAGATCCGTGAAAACATTAATTTCTATATATATACTATATCTATATACATATTATGTAAAATACTTACATATCGAGGTTCAACGGAAGATTTCTCGTTCAGCAAAACAAAAAAAAAATCGTCAAGTGAGCAACACCGCATTAGCCTTTATAGTTGTCCATACATTATAGATTTGCATTCTCATCATTAATTGCTTTGAACCAGGGATAATGGACAGAAAAAATTATTATCCGATCAAACCGCAGCGATAAGATGAATGGCTAGAGCAAACAAAATTAATATCTCGTTATCCATACACATATGCATGCCTACATACTATTCCAGTTCCCAACAAGATTTCCAGGATGAAAGACCTGTGTTTGCTCTGTCTGATGAAACCTTTCTTACTCTTCTCCTCTTTGGCCACCTCTTACACGAGTTTTAGTTGTCGTCATTCAACCAAACCATCAACGCTTCCTCTAGTGAAGGACTCGAGGAATAAGAGGACTTGTGGATACGTGTTGCAATTGACCACTCTGATTTCTGCCTGTTTCGAGATGTATCAAACTCTGTCGATTGATAGTTTGAGAGACTTAGTGTCAGCACTCACGTTCATAGAATTCGTGACCATGATAATCGTACTCTGCAGAATTATTCTAGCAAATTTCTTCTGGAAGCAGAAGAATAGAGAACTACGCCTTATGCTATATGTTTTTGAGAACCTCAAACAGTTTCAATTCGAAAAAGCTCACCGCATCAAAATATACAATTTTTTTCATTATTCTTTTTACGCTGGTATAATCTGTAGTACAGTTATACTCAGCTGCCAAATAGCCCACTATTTCGACAAAGGAATGAATTTTCAAACGTATGTCGGTCTCTTCAATAGATTCACACTCGGTGAGTTTTTTGTGCATGAATTTGTCGATATTATGTTTGACATAGATGTTTACGAAAATGATTGAAATATGAAAAATGATTTCCTAAACAGAAAAATCACTGACACATTTCATTATGGTACGTAGTCTTTTAAGTAACCAATCTTACTAAGTACAAATCGGAATTTCGATAATTCAAATCGTTGCATTCACAAATACAGCAAGCACAAACGTGATGTCGAGCCCGCCCTCAGGCGCACCAACTCATTTTCACCCCCATTAGAGCTCTTGCAAGACATACAAATGCTATGTACAGAGGGATATCATTACTTGTCCTTCAATTCTGTTGGCTTGTGCCATTGACTGAATAATTTGTGTTGCTTCTGAAAAAATTTCATCGCCTAACAAACCAGTCATCGAAATTCAGGCACGTGGAATGATTTATAAAATGTTCAATAATTATATAAGTGTTAAATGCAATGCCGTACCCAGAAAAAGTTTTCGGGGGGGGTGTGTGGCACCAGGCGGGGCCGAAGGCCCTCCCAAAAGAACGTTAAAACTAATTGTCAAATATCCCATTTTTACGCCTTTTCAAAGCTTCATTCCCAAAAGTTAGGACGACACTAAATAATAAATATATAAATATAATAACAACAAAATAATTTTCCCTGTTAATTTGGTGTCTAGGAAAATAAAAAGATTGACAATGCAAATAGACTCAACACTGTTTAATACAATACAGTACAAAATTACGTCTGTAGACAATAACAGTTACATTACAAAACAAAATCCATTCTTCTGTTCTTTCGATCACTTCGTCTTTTGAATTTTTATGGCTTCTATGAACCGACATGAGAGCCAGTCCGCTTGGTCTGTCTTGTCCACACGGATTTCTCAAGCTCAAGTGCGTCTTCAATCGCTTGAGAGTGGAGAAGGTCCTCTCAGCAGTTGCAGTGGTCACTGACAAAGAAGCAAATATTTTCAGGAGGGTAAATATGTTAGGAAAAAGTTCCCTATTACATAGGCTTGATGCCTCAATGGCAAAAGGAGGCTTGTCGATTGTCGAGTTCCATTTGTTTTTCCCAAAACAATTTCCACAGTGAGTACTCACTAGGTACTAGTTCTAGATCAACCATCTTTTCATGAAGTTTCAAAGATTCAACGTCTATTTTCTCGTTCGTGTAGTTTCGGAGTAAGCCCCCAGTACTGTACTGCCAACATATAAAAACGATTTTTTTTCCAAAAGTAGTCAGAGTCAGTGACTCGCGAAAGCGAATGGCGGTCTTTTTTTCGTGCTGCTACTTATCGTGATAGCGCCTAACTAGGTATATGCTTTACGGCAACTTACGTAATGAAACGCTTCGGTCTACGCCGTTAGCGGCGGATCACGTCCATCCACGAATTCCACGTAGGTGAATGGGTTATTAAAATTATAAAAAATTTGACAAATCATTAACGTACATTTTAAACTAGAAATTGGTTTGGACTCTTCCTTTTATTTACCTATGAAGAAGAAAAAAAAACAATTGTAACCTGAGTAATGGGTTTGAAAAATCTTTTTTTTCTTTTGGAAAATTTCGGGGGGGTTTCAACCCCTCTGCCCCCCCCCTCCCTGGGTACGGCCTTAGTTAAATGGGAGTCGGATACCTTACTAAATGTGAAAAATGAAAGATCTCTCGCTAGAGGTATCCAACATTAAATAAATTTAAAATATAACTATTTCAATACATCTTTATTTTGTATCAGATATTTCAATAAGAACCGCATTGGATGAGTAGTTAATGGGAGAGAAATTAATTTCTGCAAACAACGGGCGTGTAAAATTTTCCACCCAAGAAAAAAGCGGCCTAGAAGAGCACCAGTAACTGATATTCCTGAGTATGAGTTTTCCAATATTAGACGGATTATATACGACTTTCAAGTTTTGGGACTTGTAGCTTCGGAACATCTCTTCCTAGAATTCTGAAAAAAGTTTCAAATGGAGACGGACTGAAAATAATATAAAAATTCTAATACAGAAATTGCACATTACAGCATTGAGGATCACATTTTTACAAAAAATCAATTATTTTCGTAGCCCACAGCGACCAATTCTGTTTCTTGATAAACATACCTTCATAGTGGACATACATCTTCCAAGAACTGGACGGATGAATAATAGTAATAATATTAATAACATGCCTTCATTAATCATATTCATTGTTCTACAATTTTCTTTCTAACAAGAATTATGAATGGTAGTCCAGTCTATGACCATTTTCCCGTGTATTTATCCCATACAGCACCGATTCGCATGAAAATTTGTATTCAGGATCTACATACCCTCTTTTTCAAAATCTACCCTGTGCCGAGGGTTGCTTTCTACCTGGGGGTGGATGGCACCCCTTCTTGGGGGTGAAAAAATTTTTATTGGAAATAAGTGCGGAAATCAATAGATTGACTAATTCTAAGCACTTTTTGTTCAATGAAGTTTTTTCTGAAAAGCAATACTTCTCGACTTATTCGCGAGTGAAATTATCGGTTTTCAGGCAAAAAAAGCACGTTTTCAGATCCTTTTTCGCGAATAACTGGAAAATAATGCATCTAATCGAAAAACCTGCGGAGAGCAAAATTATAGCTTTTGAACAAACAAAGGCGATGGTTTATTTGTGATGTATGCAAACCCACTACAAACTGGATAATTGCTTGTTGAAAGTTGATTGGTATTTTCAAACGCCAAAATGGAAAGTTTCTACGTACAATAACCAAAAACCAATGCATTTTTCGGGAAAAACTAATTGGACCTTTTTTGAAGTCCTTCAAAAATCCTTTATTTTTCCACCAGGCCTGAAATATAGTTACTAATGTACATTCTCTGATTTCTAAAAAAAATGTTTTTGTTTTTTTTCCCATAACTCGCTTAGTATTCAAGCAATCATATCCATCAAAAGAGCTTTTTGTAGCTTTTTTCGAAAACTATAAGCTCATTCACATGATTTTTTGTTTCAGATTATATTTTTGAAAAGGCTCATGCTGAAAGGGCTCAAAAAATGTACTTTGCGCGAACCCTCACAATATTTAACTGGCCATATCCTACTCTATTTTCATCCTGCAGGAATGAATGGAACACAAAAATCATCAGAGAAGAATAACCTTCAATTTTGTACTCTAGAACATTTTGCATGTGATCAATACTTTTCGAGTTATTTCGAAGAAATGGTGATATTTCGCTGAATTACGTCTATGATTTTTTCTCTTCAATCTCAATTTTTTCTAAAACTACGTACTTTCAATCGATGAAAAACTCAGAACTCATTACAAGAACATGAATAAAGTGAATTATGGAGTAACAACGATTTTTTCCAAAGGGGGGGGAAGAGAGGATGAGTTATTCACAATTTTTTTTAACGAAAAACTAGGATCCAACAGTATTTCCTTCATACCTCGGTCAGTTTTGATGCTAGAAATTTTCATAAATAACAAAAATGAAGTATTTTTGAAGGACTTCAAAAAAAGTCCAATTAGTTTTTCCAGAAAAATGCATTGGTTTTTGTTTATTGTTCGTAAAAACTTTCCATTTTGGCGTTTGAAAATACCAATTAACTTTCAACAAGCAATTAATCAGTTTGTAGTGGGTTTTCATAACATCACAAAAAAAAATCGCTTTCGTTTTTTCAAAAGCTATCATTTTGCTCTCCGCAGGTTTTTCGATGAGATGCATTATTTTCCAGTTATTCGCGAAAAAGGATCTTAAAACGTGTTTTTTTTTGCCTGAAAACCGACAATTTCACTCGCGAATAAGTCGAAAAGTATTGTTTTTCAGAAAAAACTTCATTGAACAAAAAGTGCTTAGAATTAGTCAATCTATTGATTTCCGCACTTATTTCCAATAAAAATTTTTTCACCCCCAAGAAGGGGTGGCATCCACCCCCAGGGAGAAAGCAACCCTCGGCACAGGGTAGATTTTGAAAAAGAGGGTATGTAGATCCTGAATCCAAATTTTCAAGCGAATCGGTGCTGTATGGGATAAATACACAGTTTACACTTTTTTCACCGTCATAGACTGGAGTATGGGTGGTCTTCAGCTATATTAGAGCTGCTTTCAAACCTAACCTTGACGAAAACTTTTTCTATAGATCAAGAGATCAATTGTACTCGACGCACGTTTCGCTAACAAGGTTAGCATCTTCAGGAGAAGAAAATTTTCTTCTCGCGATAGCAACATTGCCTACCAAAAAAATCACAAGAACCAATAGATATGTATATATATTCATTGTTATTTTCTGTTTCTAATGAAACTTTATTGTTGGTTCTTGTTTGTTAATATGTTCCAAAAATATGTGAAGTTCATTTCGATAATGACTCCATATAGCAAAAACATCATTAACATATCTCCACCATACCTTTGAACCATTTGGATATCTTTCTATGAAAGAATCCTCAAAATACACCATAACGATAAGTATCTCCATGCATATATATTAAGTCTTGTAATTTTTTTGAAGTCTGTTTTGAGTTATACGAGAAGTTGCTTGAACTAATTAGACTTGTTCCATTCAGAAGGAACTGTTTTGTAACCACAGATTGCGGTAGGTTAGGATTCCAGAAAACTACAGAAAACATATTTATCCACAACATAATAATGACGATCAAACAATAAATGGGTATGAAGTTTCCCAATATTATTAGAACTAAATATACTATATTTTCCATGATATCACTTCTTCTCCGCGCACTTTTCCGATTGGATACCAACCTCATTCGTTGGCCATTCCACTAAGAGAATTATCAAAGTTCGGTTTCATATCAGCTAGATTTTCTTTACGACAGAGGTTTTTAGTTGATCAAACGAAATAACTTTGCAGCTTACTTGGTGAGTTCGTGCTATCTGAGAATCTGGATTGACATCGCAGCTTACACACTCTTCTTTGAGATTATTTCAAAACAAGTTTCCCAAGAACTGAATCTCAGATTCCGCAGAGAACAAATAGCGTGCTTGGAATCAGCAAATGAGGTGGAAATCCCTATGGCCCAGCAGGGAACAGTCTTTTTGGACGAAATTAAGAAACTGAGGAGGCTCTACATGACTGTTTTGCGTAGTTTGAGGAGAACGAAAGCTACTCCGGATGGTATTTTGGAATACTCAACGGTTTCCCATCATTTACAACTCACCTGGCTACTATTCGTTACAATTATGGGAATCATCGGTACTGTAGAGCTCAATAGTGATTATTTCGTTTTCTGTACGAGGCATGTGGTACTGTTGTCTTTCATGATTTGTTTCGCTAGAACTTGCGACAAAATACAAGCTTCAGTAAGTTGAACATATACTTTTCAATGCACTTGCTTTTACGCGACCAATTTCACCATTCGAACTTTTCTTTGGTGTGAAAATTGAAACCTTTTTGTAAAGATCAATTATTTCCCTAACACCAAACTTATATTACTTGCACTCGACGCGCGTTTCGATAAAAATGTTAACATCTCCAGGAAAAAATTGATACTCTTGTATCAATTTCATTCTTCTGATACTGTAATATTATTTTTGGACTCGTAAGACATGGTCTTCTGCTTTTTGGGCCTGACGATTCGTCTGTAAATGCGGTTAACTTCGTTAAAGGTCGCGTCAATGAGAGCCATTGCAAAATGGTGGATGCATATTCGACATGGGCTCAGCAGAAATGATATTTTTGAAGAAAATAGAATTTTGACATTCAATTTTATTATTATCCCAAGAAACATTACATGCTTATGAATAGGGACTAAAACACACGAGTACATAGTCGATAAATGAATTAGTAGTATAAAGGAAAAAAAATCCATACATTTAACGAAATTAAATATTTGTAAGCAGTTAAATTCAGTGCTTCATCAACAAAAACAAGAAGAAAAAAAAAACTTATACATGATATAGTCATGGGTGAGACATAATAAAATGATAAAGAAAAGAGTGAATGAAGTTCAAGATAATAAGTATTTTTTTAAGTTTTTCTCAAATGAATTCGTATTTTTTGTATTTTTCAATGTTTTCGGTAAGTTGTTATAAAAGATGACGCCTTCATACATAATAGATTTTTTACAATAATTTGTTCTTAATTTATCCAGAGAAAAGTCATTTGCTTTTCTTGTTGAATAGTCGTGGGCTTTTATGGTAAATTTCAAATTCGAATTTTTCACGTTATTTTTGATCAAATGAATAAATACTAAAAGTTTGTATTTGAAAAGAGAAAGAATATCTAATAATCCTCTAGGTTTATAAAGATTAATTGTTCGTTCTTGCTGCTCTAAATTGAATATACATTTTATGATTTTGTTTTGAAGAGTTTGAAGTGGCTTAATAGTTGTTTTATTTGCTGTTTCCCAAATTGAGATGAGGTATTGGATTCTTGAATAAATTAATGAAAAATATATTGTTTTTCTATAATGTTTTGGAATTTGATTTTTGATTCTATATAATAATCCCAAGATTGGCGAAATTCGCTTTCTCAAGACTTCTATGTGTTTTGAGCACGATAAATTTTGATCGATATATAACCCTAAAAATTTTGTGTTTGTGGAATATTCAATTGATTCTTTCTTGAATTTAATTGGAACTCTCAAAGAGTTGGGTATTGTTTTTCCCGAAACAAACATAAACGAAGATTTAGCATAGTTCAGACTCAATTTATGAGAAGACATCCAAGACGATAAAAGCGTCAGATCATCAGCTATATCTTTTTTTATTTCTTCAGAGTTATATCCTGAATAAACTAGAGTAGTATCGTCTGCAAATAAGAATGACTTTCCATTCAGAGCCAAATCTTTTATAGAATTTACATAAACTAAAAAAGAATACGGCCTAGAACTGAACCTTGTGGTACTCCACAAATAACAGTTTTATATCCACTCATTTGTTCCCCTATATACACGTACTGTTTTCTGTTTCTCAAATAATTTGAAAACCAATTGTGAATTTTTCCCCTCACCCCAGCGTGATATAGTATTTTCAAGAGTATACTGTGGTCAACAGCCTATCGAAAGCCTTTTTAATTATTATTATTAACACGCTTTTATTAGCTTGGGTTGTAACTATGTATGTAACGGAATCTTTGAGCATAATTTTCACCAATTTCCAGAAGTCTGATTAATTTGAAACTTTGCATACGTATCAAGGACCGATGACAATGCAATAATTTGATCATAGTTTTCCATTATCCTTATAAGGACCACCAGGATTAATAAATTCTTTTATAGATCCTCTGTAGTGGAGTAAAAAAGATAGAGCTAGCGCGCGTTCTGCGCATGCCTGCAGTTTCGGACTTAGTCTTTTGTTTTCGGTCTTTCGTTCGGGCACTCGGCACAGCACAACGGAGGCAGAAACGTTTTCAGGGTAGTTGCGTTCTCACAATGTTCATTCCTTGTCTTACATGCGTAGGTGTACATGAGTCTGATACATGCAAATTACTGTATATGATATTTATGTAACATATAATATAGTTCCCAGCGAAATACAGCCACGGAACTGCTGAAAGACGAATGTTGCCAATAATCCTGAGTTGGGCTTCGACCGTTCACAAGATGCAAGGTTGTACAGTTGATCATGCAGTAATTTATCTAGGCTCGCGATTGTTTGCTGCTGGACAAGCCTATGTAGCACTTAGTCGTGTAAGATCTTTAGACGGTATTCGGATTGAAGAACTTGATTGCTCTAAGTTAACAGGAAGTACCCCATGCAATAGTGAAGCTTTAAATGAAATGATGAGATTGCGGAATGATTCGTAAGAAATATCACATTTCCACTAGAAACTAATTGATAAATTGAACTAAAAAATGAAAAATAAATAATAGTTTAAAAAACTAAAAAAACACGCTTTTATAGCTAACCGAACTAAAAAATAGAAAATAATTTTTAATTACAAAGAGTTTATATTACGGTAGTAGAAGGCTAAACAATCATTCATAGTCAATCAGCTAAAAATAAAATTTAAGTAATTAACAGAATAAAGTAATTCAGAGTAAAAAGCGTGGGGTGCATTTTACTACATTTCATAAGTCTCCCCTCAAAGATAATTACCTATAGAATGATTGTAATATATAATATATCAAGCACCCCATGATTTTACTCTGAATTACTTTATTCTGTTGATTACCTAAATTTTATTATAATTTTATTTTGAGCTGATTGACTATGAATGATTGTTTAGCCTTCTACTACCGTAATATAAACTCTTTGTAATTAAAAATTATTTTCCATTTTTCAGTTCGGCTAGCTATAAAAGCGTGTTTTTTTAGTTTTTTAAACTATTATTTATTCAAATCAAGTGATAAGAGTCCACATATTCTGTTTGAATCCAATTGTGAACGAAAGTAGTGATAACTTCCATTGCTGCACACTCTGTGTCACTCGACTTAAGAAACCCATACTGATGATTGTAAAAAAAATCACTATTTTCCAAATAGCTAAACAATCTCACTTCATTAATTTTTCAATAATTTTTGATAGGACTGGTAAAATCGATATTGGCCTATAACATTCGAATCCTCGCCGGGCCACCGTGCTGGGTAATCGCACGTTAAAAGGTAAGGCCTCGTTGATCCATTGCTCGCACAAGTTTCGACTTCTGAGGGTTGACGTTCGTCAGCTGGTTAACGGAACGAACAATTTTAAAACAACAACAATTTTTAAAAACATCCCATTTCTTTTTTTTTTGCCACCCTTGAAAACTGGTTTGACTTTAGCCACTTTCATGTTGTCTGGTACAATTTCCGATTCGAAAGATAAATTTATTATTTTTTCTAGTACCGGAGTTAGTTCTGATTTAACTGCTTTAACGAGAGAAACATTTATTTTATCGAAACCTGGAGCTTTTCTTTTGTCCAATTCATCAATTATTTCTTCGATTTCTTCTTCAGAAACTGGTTTTGAAAACATCGAATTCGTTTTGGTTTTCCAGATATGTGTGTCCGAATGAATTTTGCTGGCTAAATTAGGTCCAACATTTACGAAATAATCGTTAAAGGATTCGCAAATTTTGTTTCTGTCTTCAATAGCTTCGTTATCGATTGTTAGGTACTCTATTGCTTCGGAAGTTTTCACTGCTTTATTATAAATCAGGGTGTTGATCGTCGTCCAAACAGATTTAGGGGTTGAATTTTTGAATTTGTCTTTGAAAAAATCTCCTTTAGTTTTTCTTGAAGTCTTCTTGGTGAGTTGATTATAATAATTATAGAGATCGATTGTTTCTTGATGTTTGGGATTTTTCTTCTTCTTGAAATGGTATTTATCACGAATTTTGATGAGTTTAGCCACATTGTCATTGAACCAAGGTTTTGAATCATTTCGAATTTTGATGATATTTTCGGAGCGACAGTTATTGAATATTTCGAGAATTTTGTTGTACATTCCATCAGGATCACAATATTTATCCAAATTTTGATTCAAATCGATTAATTCTTCCTTGAGTTTATTATGGTCGAAATGTATGATTTTTCTGTAGATATATTTCTTCTTTTCTTCTCCAGAGTCAATATTAATGTCAATAATTATTAGCTTGTGATCATTTACAGCACTATTGATGATCGAAGTTTCAGAATTGATATTACAATTTGTTATGACATGATCAATCAGTGAAATTTTATCATTCATTTCTCTTGTAGGAATCTTATCATTCAATAGTTTGAAATTATAGGAATTATAAATATCACTGATAGCATTACTATTGGAATCATTTTTCAACATATCAATGTTCATGTCACCAAAAAATAGCAATTCAATTTTTTAGTACAGAAATTTTGGAGCAGCGAATCCATGAGATCTAAAAATGTAACCATATCTTCATCAGGTGAACGGTATATTCCACATATAATCAAATCAAAATCCTTCAATTTTATCGAAATAAAAGAGTTTTTTTTTTCTATTTTGAGCGTTTCAAAGGCAATGTGGCCGGCAATGAAAATTCCTGTCCCTCCTCCTCTTTTCTGTCTTGATGAATAAACTGACTTAAAATTAGGGAAATTGAAGTACATTTTCATAAATATGTGACATCCACATGACATCTATCGTATCTATTTGTTTTCATAGCTACTCATTTTTTATGTATATAGTATGATATTAAAATAAGGTATTAAATACATAACAGCTATTATAACTTCTAGTTCAGCCATTTTATTCTTCATGGATCTTGCGTTGAGGTACAGAAATCTAATTTTTGTTTTTTTTATATCTGAAATCTAAAAATGATTCATACTCAATCGCTTCTATATCCAGAATCGTTTTTCTTAAAAATTATTTATTCAACTATAATCAATTCCTTTGTTATATATGTCCTGATGATATTGGTATGTGGGACATTCTTTATTTGATGCTGAGTGGTTGATTGAATGACAGGTATGATATGTTGCGTTGGAATGCATACAATTACTACATCTAAGAATTTCTGAGTTTCTACAAGATTTTGAATCATGTTCCTCTGAACAATAAGAACAAACAATTTTATTCCTGCAATTTCTGGAGCTGTGATGGAATCTCATGCATTTACTGCATTGAGTAATACCGTTGTTCTCATAAACCTTCAGATTTTGCATCCTATGAATAATTTGCCATCATTATCATTCATTATTTTATTGAAAACTTCTCCACTCACCTCTGCAAATACTGTTAAGCAATTTTTGTGTTGTAGATGGCGAACAAATTTCACAGTAAAGAAGTCACCTTCTTTTATGAAATTGTTTTGATCTCTTATGATATTTTCTAATTCTTCTTTTGTTTTCATTTCATTTCCCCTCAAATTTGGGATTTTAATCTTCGGTTTATTCTGCTTTTTGATTATTGTCTCATACTGATCAGGTAGTTTTTTTCTGTATTTCTTGTTCAATAATGGTTAAATCTTCCTCATTCCTACAGTTGATTGATAAAGAACCATTTTGCATCTGTTTGAGCGAGTTTACCCCAACATGTAATTTGTGTAACATTATGCTATTTTCCAAATCAGATTTTGTTTTGGCTGAATTCTTTAACATTTTTGGTCGAATAGTTTAATAGTTATTGTCTTTATGCATTTATTTCGGCGGAAAATACTGTTAGATTTGGCTACTTCCGAATATGATCTTGAGCTACTGAAACAATTTGATTTCGATTCCAAATTTTGAATTTTTTTATTGATTTTGTCTAAGCTCTCTATAATTGTTTCTTTATCTGCTATATTTGATATTATTAAATCATAGTTTTCTTGTAATTGCTCATTTTCTTTTGTTAACAGTTCGATATTTCTATTTTTTTCAGCTATAATTGTATCTTTGTCCTTTATTATTCCTTCTAATAAATTAATTTTATTTCTGAGAATCTCAAGAGCATCGAATGAGTCATTGTATTGATTACTGGTGGTGTCTGTTCTCTTCCGGTCAGTATAACTTACTTGAATCACCTCAAATTTAGATTCATTTGCTGAGTCTTCACAGGATTCTGAGTTGAGAGTATTTGTTATAACATCCTCTTGGTTTCTTTGACTTTCAATCTCATATTTTTTCTTTTTCCTCATTTCTTTTTGTTCATTGATTTCACTTTTCAACTGGACTAATAGTCAAATTGATATATATATATCACTGCCTCAGGTATTCAGGGTATCTCAAGTGTAACTTTGAAGAAATATTTCGCTTTTCTTCAAACCAAATATCGATTTTTAACTAAATATCGATTTTTAACTTTCCTGTCAAAGTCAAAGATGTCTATCTTATCAATTGTCTTATGATATATCGACTTCTGCTAATCCCCAAAAAATTTGTATTCAGAGAATACAGATCGATTATATTCACAACTACCGAAAATAAAATCCAATAAAACTTTTTTTTGTGGTTGACAACGTTCCGTGCCAGGTATTGGTTTCACTCTACCAGGAACTTGGTTTTCACAATTTTTTTCAAATTAATCTAGATTTTATGCATCTCATTTGATAAAGTCTGCGGTAGTTGCGGACGAAACATCAGACCCAGATTTTTGAAGACCAGGGCTTACAAACCCAAAAATCACCTGAAATATACAGGGTGCTATTTAAGTACGTGGCCAAAGGGGTGATACGTGATTCTTAAACAAGAAATTCATATAAATATAGGTCCGGTAATGCTTCGTGTTTGAAGATACAGGGTGTCAAAGTTGAGTTGGTATTTAGAGTTTTGGGGGGCTGAATCGGCCATGACTAGATTGAAATCATTAGGTCCAGTGGTGTCCCAGAAGGTACTTCAACCAATATTTTTGACTACGAAAATGTGCGACACTGATTTTTTGCAATTTTCATATTTCTTTTACGCATTGAAATACTGAAACTACAACTTCTGTATCTCTTTTTTTTATCATGCCCTGTTTTTAAGAAAAAAAATTGAAATCACTTTACTACATGTCGTCGGAACAACAAAAAAAAATTGTGTTCACAGGAAGTTGATATAAAAAATCTTGAAGAACGAGAAAGTAAAACGAAACGATTGTTTCAATAATTAGTTTTCTTCTAATGGCACCATAACTTTAGTTCCAAAACACTGCATTAGAAATAACGTTGTGTTCAACGAAAACATGTGAGATCTATGCATTTTTAATCAGCAACGACTCGTTTCATCTTTCGATGAAAAATGTTTTTGGTTTCAGATTGAAGAAATGGCAGTAACTCTATTCCGATTACCTTCTGTCGAAATGAATGGGGAGGAAATTAGAGAGGTGGGTTTTACGAACTTTTTCATTTAAGTTTTTGGAGGAGCTCCATATTACCCAGCTCTGTGTAGTTCAATTACAATACCGGCTAATTATGAAATGAAGACAAAATATCTTCACAAAAAGTGGTTATGGCTTTATGTTACTGGACGCCTTGAAAAATTGTTTTTATGACTTTCTATTTTAAGATCATTTTTAAACGATTTCATCTCCGATATAATTCCTCCTAATTTTGTCTCCTCGTCCTTGTGACTTCTGGTGTCATTTCTTTTATTTCATTTTCAGATAGAATTTTTTGCAAAGCTGTTAAAATGGGAGCAACCAATGAAGAGCGCTAATGACAAAATGCCTTTCGGCGTTTCATTTTTGGGAAATGTGAGTATCTACTAAACAGGTCATAATATATCATCACAATGATTACAACTTTACTTTCCATTGTTTCAGCTAACCATCGACATATTCGTAAATTGTATGGTCCTCACCCAATTGTATTTCTGGTTCAACAAATGAAGCATCACAAAAAAATTCAAACGATATAATCTAAAAGCTTGTAAACATAATATCCCAGGACGACGAAAAACATTATCTTGCAGAACCTGTCCAAGACGTACATTCTGAAATTGAAATGGTGTTAATAATCACAATGAAAAATAAACGGGGAAACGATTTACATTTTCATATTCCTCCTAGCAGCTGGTAACATTTCGTCAGTTTCTTTCAAAATGTTTCTCCTAGCACCCAGTATGCAGTTTTCCAAGTAAGCTGTGATATCCATGTCGTCAGACTTTAGGACGTATATATTTTTTTCGGTTTTATTCAGTTTAGTTCTGATGTGCTCTATATTTTTCGTACTGAAGCTCCATTCCTTGTTAGTATAGAATTCGAACATGTCTCCCCCTTTTTGTATCCTTCTTTGGATTCCATATAATCTGAAAGTACACACCCGAGAATCATTCAATTCACTTAGAAAGTATAAGGACGGTAAGAATTTTGTTTTGTTTGTTTTGAAAGTCATTTGTGCAAATTTTATGGAGAGATTACCCAATTTTTTCGGGATCGAGTCGGAAAATAATTGCATTGAAATAAACAAACATTTGAGACGTTCAATATTTACAATATGAGGTAGGCACCTACGATGTCAATTATATTTTTACCATATTTATCATTAATTTGGTTTCCAGCAAATATTTCGTTAGATTTATTGAATCTGATGACTTACTCGACCGAACGACTGAGTAGGTATGTTTATTCATTCATTAATATAATATAAACATGAATTTAATTCATCGTGAAGGTGAATAAAAGGTCACGCGTCTACACACTTCCTGGTAGTGAAGCGCCTCGAAATCCAGAGCAAGTCAATGAGTCTTCATTGTTCAAAGTTCAAATGAAAAAGTTGAAAAACAAAATTGCCCAAGCCTGATTACAACAA
The DNA here is from genome assembly GCA_032362365.1 of Zygogramma bicolorata. NCBI lineage: Eukaryota > Metazoa > Arthropoda > Insecta > Coleoptera > Chrysomelidae > Zygogramma > Zygogramma bicolorata. The sequence continues at coordinate 292,135 of JAVJAQ010004640.1, forward strand.
TTTACTGAATAATGAGAAGAAAAAAGAAGAAGGAAAGAAAATGTTGAGAACAAAGAGTTATACTTTATAAATAATATTTTCATACTAACTTATGTAAATTTATTCATAATAACAAAAATTTAACGAGTTACAGAAGAATCGAATTATAAACTATATTATTATATACAGGCTTGCTTGAAAAAATGAAACTTTGAAAATGACATATATGCATGAATACTATATTTTGGAGTGAAATTGCGTATGAAAATTTCAAGATGCCAAAACTACAAAATGGCGAAACATTCAATAATTGCCTGAATACATCGACCTTATTCAACTTCATGATTTGAGGAAATAAAATGAGTTCAGTTCAGAAGATGCTCGAAATGGTTGCCTTGGACTTCTTCTTGACGTAAGCACAGCCTATCCGATATTTCACGCCAAACATTTTCGAACATAGGAACCTTGATATTTCTACAAATAATCATTAAATCAAGAACAAAAAGGCCCCGAGGTCATCCGCCCATTCCAGAAGAACAGCAAGTTCAAATTGTTCTAAAAAATTGTTCGTTTCCGTTAACCAGCTGACGAACGTCAACCCTCAGAAGTCGAAACTTGTGTGAGGATCAACGAGGCCTTAGCTTTCAACGTGCAATTTTCCAGCACTAATAATTGGTGAGATGATATAAATCCTCAACAGCCTACTTCTTCCATCGCGAATGTTTGTGAGGTTTGTTCTTCTACTGTGTGGAGACTTTTGAAGAGGAATATGTATCAGTCATACAAAATCAAAATGGTACATAATTCTGCGAAATTATGACGGAAACAATTGCAATTGCTATCTCCACAATATTTGTTTCAGTGACGAATTTCTCTCAACGGCAATGTTCACAGACAAAATTGCCGTTATTGAAGTGGCAGCAATCCTCAAGTTTTCTGGTAAATTTATACTCAATATCCAGAAAATATTTACATTTGGACAGGAATATTGGGAACCATATTGCAGGACCTCTATTCATTGAACGAAATTTAACAGGACTCTGCTGTAAACTGGTGTTGACCCTCTAATCACCCAAATCGTCGGAGCGAATCCTAATGAATTCGATAAGGATATTGTATTCCCACAAGGAGAAGTACCATCCCATTACTCCAGACAAGTGAGAAAGTATTTGGATGATATTACGGAATGGCCAGCCCGATCGCTATATTTGACACTTCTAGACTTTTTGCATCTGGTTATTTGAAGCAAAAGGTGTACGGAGCTGAATTTGTAGAAACATCAACGTTCCTGTATTCGAAAATGTACGGCGTGAAATATCGGATAGGCTGTTTCTATGTGAAAACGTTCAAGGCAGCCATATCGAGCATCTTCTGAACTGAACTCAGCTGATATCCTCGAATTATGAAGTTAACGGTCAAGGTTTTTAGGTAATTATTGAAGGTTCCGCCATTTTGTAGTTGGTGAATATATTATATTTTAATGTATATATATATATATATATATATATATATATATATATATAATATATTGTACAGTATTCGTCAAAGGATGCGTCACCCTCTTTCCGACCGCCACCTCAAAATTTTTATCTGCCAATTTTACATCAAAATATAGTATTCATACATAAATTTCATTACCCTAAGTTTCATTTGTTTTGAGTTGACCGGTTCAAAAAATGAAAAGGGGGTAGACATTGTAGAAAGCCACTATACTCTAGTTTACAATAATTTTTTGCTGTAACTCGTTATTTTTGCAATATATGAATAAATTTGCATTAAAGTTACTATGCAAATATTATTTATCAGGTGGAAATCTTTGCTCTGAACATTTTTTTCTTTTCCTCATTTTTCAGTAAGTTGTTAATGAGGGTTGTTATCAAGATCGGGCATTTTTTGTTCTATAACTTTTTTTATTTCAGCCCTCAACAATGCAGTACAACAGTTTTTATGAAGATTCATCGACTTGTTCTTGATTCCAAGATTTTACAATTTTGACGATTTTAGGCACTCTACTATCATACGAATACCACTTGAAAAAAGAATTCCTGACCTCATTGATTCTAAACAAAATGATGTTCACCAACATTCCTTGCCATAAATTGTTTTTTTTTGATTTACATTTTTCTTGTGGCATGGTCGGCTAATTATTTCTGATGCCAAAGCGCTCAGGGGCGTCTTACTCATTTTTACCGTAGCTTATTTGCTACTTCAACTGAAGAGGAACCCAGAAGAATCCACAGTTGAAGATACAGACTGAAGCAGAATCAGGTAAAGAATTATATCTGAAATATTGCTTGCAGTGTTCGGCTCATATAACCCATAATAGTTGTTGTTGTTGTAGTTGTATAAATTACAAGACGTATCTATATTAATATTCGTATGTAATAAACACCTACTGGCAGCGGATTATCCAGCAGAACAAATAAAAAGAATGTTTTTGTCTCGGATTTCGTTGATGGAGCTGCACATATAATGAAATATAAAAAAATACTCACATTGGTTTGTGTCCTGAGGCGAACAATAGAAGATCTATGAAGATCGCCGGAATGAGTTGAAACAAGTAGAAATTGATTTGGTGATGTAGCCTACTTTTTGTCATAGCCCCACCGGGATACCATAGGATGCCGTTGAAGGGAACCCTGTTGTTAATGACGTCTTTTCCGTGATCGATGATTTCCTCCCAACTGACAACTATGTCAGATTCTGGAATGCAAACGTTGTAAATATACGGGGCATCCCTGGAAAGAAGGAATATGATTCAACCAAAAGCGCGCAAAAAAGTTATTGGCGAAAATTATGTGTCTAACGAAAATATCGATCACCGCAATCGAAAAAGGTTTCATCAAAGATTCAAGCTTTTACGGCCGGTAACTGATATTAAGTTTTCCCGGGTTTCTGTGTCGTGGTCTGCAGGTTTTTTATTTATTATTTTTTACAAACATCTCGTTTCCTATGGTTTTTATACTATTTGTGTTTATTATAATTATTGTAGAGAATTGAATTCTCTACAACTTGCTCAAAGGTTTTTTTTATATCTGAAACCAATTTTGGTTTCCGGAATAGAGGGCAGAGCACGCGCAATGTTTAACTATTCATCATCATAGTATCATTCGAGATCAAGCTTTAATCCCGATTAAAAACGACGTACAAAATTTGTAAATTATTGATAAATATTTAATTTTAAATAATTTGCATTTTTTATTACCTATTACGCTATGATTAGTGAATTTTTTCAATAATTCAGTATCTGTTCAAATGGCAATATTTACCTATTCGTGTGATTATAAAAATATTAAGGAAAATACTTCAATTATTCTAACCTTATTTATTTTAATGACTTTTATTTTATTGAAAAGAAAATAAATGAATTTTGAATTCATGGTGTTATTGAAAAATTCCATTTCATACATTTACGGACGTTGAAATAAAAAAATTGATAATGATAATAAGAAGAGCTGAAGAGCACTGCAACCCTGTCTTCCTGCATCCATCCACATCGCGAACCACAGCACGGTGGTCTACCGGGACGACCATATAGGTATATGGTAATTTTTAAAAACAAATGATAAATCATTCAGTCAAGCTATAAATTAGGATAAAAGAATCTAAAAGTAATGATTATTGAAATATTATTCAAAAGGATTAACCTTGTACGATGGTTTTCCTCGAGAATTTTATATTTATATAATGCGTTAATGCCAAGGTTAAACAAATAAATATTGATTAATTTTTTAAATCTATACCTTTTTTGGGCTCATCAACCACATTAGAAATCGTTATAACATACATTTCATCATCATTAATAATTCCAAGCGCAATTTAAAAAAATGCCGAGTTATTATTTGCTGAATAAACTTTTCACGCTAGCGACTCCAATTAAAAAAATCAGTTCACCCGAAATGTCTTTAATCACAACCAAATAGATTCTCTATGATAGCCTATCAGTGCGAGAAACTAAAAAAATAGCGTTTATCAATATACATGAGTTTAACAAAAAACAAGAATTTTAATTACCAATATATCTCGTTCTCTTTTATATTATTTCGTAACATCCCGTGATTCTTAAATATTCCAAGTGTGACGGAATGATCGTCAAATGAAATGTACAATATTAATGAGTTGGACACGTGTAGTTGGAATCAAATCCATGTGAGAAACAAATTTCAAGTCAAATTTTTTCTAATGCATATTTATAAAGTTATATGAATATCTGTTCGTTTTTTCGTAACTTCGTATTCTCCTGCAATTTCCCGAATACGGACATATTTATTAGACACATTATTTCCAAACCAATCAATGTACCTAGAAACTTTTTGTAGAGATTAATTACCCTAAAACCAAACTGATATTATTTGCACTCTATGCACTGGGTGTTAGGGTAGATGATGCATACAGAAAGTTTCTCTTTTACACTTGAAGTTCCAATGTCATCGTTTATCTTTACCTAGTTGTGAGATAATACCACGACATAACCAACATGGCATTGATGCAACTATCGACTGGTGCAAAATTAGCATGTGACTTGCTATCCATATACATGGATCTCAATACTCCCTTACCAGTGCCGATGAACAAGCCCATCGGGCCTTGGCAGTTGTTGAACCAACCGGGTTCTGGATCTTGAAACGTTGGTATCACTGCAATAAAGACAGTGAATAATAGAATATTACGCAACGAGAATATTAGAGATAGAGATAAAAATTGTAAGCACGAGGCGTTAGCAGAGTGCAACAATTCGCGATTCACGTTACTAGCCTTATCCTCAAGTTGCGTACTATACTGTTTCAACTGCGGTAATTTCTGTTAGTGTAGCACAAACCCGGACGACAGCAATTAGGTTAAACAATTTGCTTGCTTCATGGATATAACTAGATACATTCCCAATCCGCGTTTCAAAAGAATTTGAAACGATAGATCGCTGAATTTGTTTTTTGAGCAAATTGAATGTAGTCATGAGATCAAATTTATCAGGTCAAATTTTACGTATCCCATCATAATGAAAAAACAATTCCGGAAGTGGCCGCCATCAAATTAGAATACAAGTGTATTCCAAATGAGCCATTACATAACAGATGTCAAATACGTAATAAACGCTTTGAAAAAGTGGGAATAGAAAAACTTTATGGGAGTGTACTCAGACAATAATTATAGGATAATATATTTGCTTATTCAATAAATACAAATACTAAATGGTAAACAATATTCAATTTATTCACCATATATGGACTCCGTAAATTATTGGAACAGTGATTTTTTTAACCTAAAAAATACCTCAAACATACCTATAGATAGCCGGCTTATAACTAATGGAACCTTTCCAACCTTTTCATACACCAAAGCTTCTGCAAGCGACTTAGACAGCGTATACGCATTTGGAAATCCTCCAAGGCCTCTGAAAGCAACAAAATAAAATATACAGCGACGGAATTGTGAATAGCTAGGTACTTCGTTTTTTGTTGCGTTCTATTATATCATGACCAACAACTACTATTATGTGAATTTGGATTTGCAGACACTTGAAAGTCACTCTTACACTATAGTTTAACTTTTTAGATTTCGTGTGAACCAGGTGTTTTCAACCTATTGAACATTCTGTGAGAGTCGATGTATAGATTCCAATGATATGCTGCACCCATAATCTACAAAACCTTTCGATGTTCATATTTATTTTCATAAATTCAATCAGTACCCCTGACATTTCGTGTCACGGTCGTATCTGTGCCTCGTAGACCATTAAAAGCTGACCAGAAGTGGAGTATTTCTTCGCTCGAAATAGAAATCCAAGTTTCTGGGAAGCACCTTTAGCCATAGATTTGTCGATTCATTGCAGTGAAAATATTCTTTTACCTATTATATACTTTGCCAAATTCAATTCTCAAATGAGTTACATGATTTTGAACTAGGGAGCAAGCTCCTCTGTACAAAGGGGGTTATCATTACAGAAATTCTCAATTAGAATAATGCAGAGAGACCTTCAAAAAATTCAATATTCTGAATGTTATGAGCACATACATTTTCGAGGCGTGTTGTTTTATGTCGCCTTCGGCATCGTGAGATAGTCGCCCTCAGGGTATAAACACCTACTTCATATGCCTGTAGATATACATTCTATCATTGATAAAAACAAACGAATCGTCTTACACTTTCGTCAATTCATCCATGCCTCCGTCTTTCACCTGGTTCACGCTGTGTATGACATCGTGAGGATTCACAGGAGATTCGTACTCTTTCTCGAATAGGATTTTCTCCTGAGGAAAACAGTAGGCCGTTGAAACGTGAATGAGCAGCTGTAAATAAATCAAAGGTGCGTTCTTGTATCTCTGTAACAGCAGAACCGACTGACCTTCAGATTTCGGCATTCTTCGGCGAGATCTAAAACGTATTTCGTACCTCTGGTGTTCATGATTATCGAGTAGCTGATACTTTCATCGAACCTTGTGGTGGCTGCGCTGTGGAAAATAAACTCCACTTCCTCTTTCAACATTCTCCGGTCATCTTTCGAAATTCCCAGATCCGTTTGGCAGACATCTCCCTCTATCCATTGGCATTTCTTGGTAGCATTCGGTTTGGTTTTGTAGAGAGTTCTGAATAACTGAACAAAAACTGGTTACAATTCTGAACGAATCGATTAGAGGAGGGAAAAAATTGTACCCACCACATTTTTGAACATTTCTCTGAGTCTCTCTGCTGGCGATTTTCCTTTCTTGGATCTGATCAGTACGTATATTTTCTTGACGTCCGTAACTCTCAGCAACTTTTCTATTAGAGCCTTTCCGACGAACCCTGTACCTCCGGTTATGAGAACGGTACGATTTCGGAAAATCTCTGATATGCGATCTGCATCTTGGGCGTTTTCCATTTCTAGGATCTGAAAAGATGAAGTATTGACCTATTTTTGGTATGGTCGCGAATGTTATCATCATAGCCTAGAACGAAAATAACCGAGACGATTGCCAAACAAACCCTAGAGCAACCAGTAACAGAAATATATATATATATCGTTCATTGCTCCAAAGAAATAACATGTATTTATTATAGGGAACATCTTGATTTCAAGCAGTTGAATTCAGTGATTTATTAGCAAAAAAACAATATAAAAACACTTATACATGCTATAGTCATGGGTAAGATATAATGAAATGATAAAAAGTAAATGAAGTTCAAGATTATAAGTATTTTTTTCTTTTTCTTTTTCTTAAATGAATTAGTATTTTTTGTATTTTTCAATGTTTTCGGCAAGTTGTTATAAAAGATGACGCCTTCATACATAACAGATTTTTTTACAATAATTTGTTCTAAATTCAGCCAGAGAAAAGTCATTTGCTTTTCTTGTTGAATTGAGAACAAACCATGAATAGATCGGGCGGAAATACAGGTTCAGTTACGGAAAGTAACTGAAGGTGAAACAAATCATAACCTGCAGAGAAATCTATACGCCTCGTGCTACTTCATGTCAAACACAGAATTTGCGTTCGTTTGGAAGGAAGCATTTTTAAGAGTTGGCTTGTACTCGTTACAAAAATATATGTCACACTGACAAGTGGCCAAATAGCCCGAAACCGGTCTCCAAGTGTGTCTTCTTCTTTGAAGAAACCTGCACTGGCACCGGTCGGATATATTTCAATACCCTTTATGGTGTTAGCCAGAGGAGTAGTTGTTTTCTGACAGGTGCCAGCCAAAACCTAGTGTGCAGTTAGATTTGAGACTGGCCTTGAAGAATTGTTCGAAAGATGATTTGATTTAACGCCAGTCTTCAAGTATGCCCATCGACTGTGACGAATGTTTTTTTTGGATCCAATTTCATTGTGCATTTACTCTAAATAGGTTACCTGTTGCCTATTTCTGGAAATATTGATAGTAGTGATTGTAAAAAAAAACAAGTAATGAGACAGAAGTTTAATTGATCAGTCTGATTAGCGTAATATGAGCTCGAAAAAAGTTAATGTTTCTAACGCTGAACAAGGTTTCTGCAAATGTAAGTAATAATCAAGGAACTCATTTTATAATTGCCTGTTCATCATTGCTGATGAAGTCATGATTACCGATACTGTCGTTATGAGTGATCATTATTTATATCATAATAATTCACTGATATGAAATAATCGCTAAAAAAGGAACTGAATTCAGAACCTCAGCAAAAATCATAAATTTTTTGATCATAATGAATCTGAAATATTTGTTTCACATCGATATAAGAAAAGAAGCAAGCATTTTCCCAAATCTATTTGTCAAAATTTTTTATATAGATTGTAAATGTTTAAGAGTTTACTAACTTGAAATATCCATAAATGAATAAACAGCTAGTTCTCTTTTCAGCAACAACAGACCGATGAATCAATTTTCTCAGCTCTGATCAGTTTTAGCGATTTGGTCTATATATCATATATATCATGAAGATATTTCGAAACTTTCATCATGTTGAAGGATGAAGAAGTTAACAGACACCGGTATGATGTTTTAATCAGTTGTCATAATATTATTTGAAAATTTTTCCAGCAATTAGGGTTCGTCGCTCACCTTGAAGTGAACACTCCCCTTTTCTTCAACATATATCTTTGTCATTCGGCTGAGGGTGCTACCTAAGTGTTAAGAACCGAGGATATTCCTGAATAGAAAATGTTCACCAAACTTGAGACCAGCTAGAGAGTTGTCCATTATTGAGGAGCCCTGTTTCATTCATTTTTTTGTGATGTTGGATTGAAAAGAGACTGATGCTGCCTCTGCAGGAATAACAAGAATGTGAAAGGGTTGAAAAGTATTTTCATCGCCCTCGTATCAGGGAGTTTAGAAAATTATTCTGCCTCGCCGTAACTCGTATCTTCTCGATAAGCTTTTTGTGTCCAATAGGGGGACAGCTAGACATAAATCAGGCCCTAGTTTGATGCATCTGGGAACAGCATAAATAATCCAGAGAAAGACCTGTTCATTTGCTACAAGGAAAAACTGCACAACAGTCCAGAAAAATAAATTCTCGTCTTGATCTGATTCATTTAGGTACTTTCTTTGGAATTGTTATCACATGAGAGAGGTTCCACCTCGCTTATATCTGCGTCGAATTCGGATTGAAATATGTCATGAACATTTGTGTCGAACCACTTTCATTTTCTACATAGAAAAACTGCACGAACAGTCTTCTATCTTTCGATATTCGATAGCATACTACAAAGTAAGCTATTGCAAAACCATGTACTGTCTGGAGCCAATGACGATGTATTCAATATCATCCTTTGAATTCTCCTCAATTTCCTTTTTATTTCATCACATTTCCATATATATTTTCGTTTGTGTATTTTCCCAATGAAATATTTGCAAGAAGTATTCACTAGCGTGTTTTCGTAGGTTTTTCATGGCAAATAGTTACTAGTAGCACGAAGAAGGCGTGATTACAATTTTGGTCTATGAGAACGTGGCTCAAAGTATAATATCTCGTAGTATTGGGTATTTTTATATTTGAATGAATTTGTAGACTGAAGTTATGTTTCAAGTTATTTTATTATGACAACGCAAAAACAACATTCCATCAAATTACTTGATTGACAATATATATCAATATGTAACACGCCCTTTCTTTCTTCATTGAACAAATAAAACTATAAATCGAAAATCTTCTTAGGCTGAACTCTTCTTCCACTTCTAGTCGTAATGTTTTCTTGTCTGGGTTGAATAGATTCTTGAATATCTGGGCTTTGATCAGAACTGCTAGGAAAACCATGGTTGAAATTGAAATATGGACTGAAGTAACTGGTTGAATTTTGTTGTGATGTCTGGAATCTATAGGGTTTCAAATGTTCTCTGTTTCTTCTATAAATTATTCCTTCTTGTTCGTTTAGTATTCATACCAGGAAAAAAATTGCAAATCGCTGATACTTTGAGTCGAGACCCTAGTGAAAAAATATTCAACACGAGTTATATAGATGATGGAGCACATGTTTTTTCAATTGTTATCACATCGGATGATAAAGTGAAAAGAATAACTGATGCAACAGCTGAAGATTCTGTACTGAAACAAATAATATTTTACTTGAAAAATGGTTGGCCTCATCATAAAGTCAATTTACATACCGATGTCAAACATTATTGGTCTATTCGAGATGATATATATATGCACGAAAATGTTTTATTTTATAAGAAAAGGTTGATAATTCCCAAAGTATTACGAAATGAATTTCTATCTGTGATACATAAAGTTCATCAAGGAGTAACAGCTTGCCAAAATTTAGCTAGAGATGGTTTATATTGGCCAGGTATTATGCGAGATATCGAAAATTTCATTCTTTCATGTGATATTTGTCAGAGACATTCAAGAAATAACACCAAACAACCTCTCATTCCACATAAAATTCCAGATTATCCATGGCAAAAAATTGGAATTGATTTCAAACATTTAGCAGGAACTGATTTCCTTGTAGTCGTTGATTACTTCAGTAAATTCCTCTTAGTTAATAAGATAACAAACAAATCTGCAATTTCAGTGATTGCATGCCTAAAAAATATATTTGTTTCTTTTGGTTTTCCTCCTGAAATTTTTTCCGATAATGGTCAACCCTTCAGTTCAACTGAATTTAAGAATTTTGCCGAAAAGTATACTATAAAACTAAGTACATCTAGTCCTCACTATCCAAAGTCAAATGGTATGATAGAACGCCATATTCAAATTGTAAAAAACCTATTCGTCAAAGTAATGGATGAAAGTATTGATGATCCATTATTGGCTATCCTTTACTATAATAACACTCCTAAAAATGGGTTGCCCTCACCATCTGAACTTCTGATGGGAAGAAGATTACGTACACTGATACCCGTTCCTCGAAACCAACTGATGCCTGTTTTCGAAATGGAAGAAGTTCGTGATAAAATGCAGATGAAACAGTTGGAACAAAAGCAGTTTCATGACAGGAATGCCAGAAAGCTGAGTGAATTCGTTATTGGTCAAAAAGTATTGTTTCGACTGAACAACGAATGGAAATTAGCAGAAGTGGTGAAGAAAAATCGCGAAAATGACTATGAGGTAAAAGAGGAGGAAGAAGGAATAATTTATAGAAGAAACAGAGAACATTTGAAACCCTATAGATTCCAGACATCACAACAAAATTCAACCAGTTACTTCAGTCCATATTTCAATTTCAACCATGGTTTTCCTAGCAGTTCTGATCAAAGCCCAGATATTCAAGAATCTATTCAACCCAGACAAGAAAACATTACGACTAGAAGTGGAAGAAGAGTTCAGCCTAAGAAGATAAAATCATAAGAGAAATATAGAAAAGTCAAAAGATTCATATAGTAAAGTTGAGCGATGTTTTAAGTGTGGTTATACACATAAGCCAAATAGTTGTCCTGCATTTTTCAAAACGTGTAACAAGTGTATGAGGAGAGGGCATTTTTCAAAATTGTGTAGAAATACTAGGGTCCAAGAAGTACAAGAAAATGAAATTGAACTAAATGAGGTCGATCAGAATATTTCACCTGTCGCATCAACTTCATATGTGAAATCTAGTACTGAGAATATTGTTTGGTCTATTACAGAAAATAATATTAATGTTGTAGAATGGAATGAATCCATCAGGATACAAGGGATTGATGTCAAAATGAAAATTGATACAGGAAGTGATGTGAATATTCTTAATGAAAATGAATTTTTGAAGATAGGCTGTAAAAAACAATTATCGAAAAGTAAAGTTTCTTTAACTTCATATTCAGGGCACAAAATCCCAACAAAAGGTGTTGCATTGTTGGAATGTGAATACAGAAATAGCAGAAAAGAACTACTCTTTCATATAACTGAATCATGTTTATCCCAATCGATTCTGGGCTTACAAGGGTCCATTGATTTGAAAGTCATAAAATTTGATAGAAATATAGTGGTAGACGTTGTAAACTCGACAGAAAATATGATAATATCTTTCTCATCTGTTTTTGAAGGAATTGGAAAACTAAATTTTCATAGTTGCAAAATATATTTAAAGGAAAATGCTATTCCAAAAATTTCTCTAGCGCGAAAAATACCATTGGCAATTAAAGAAAAAGTATTTTTGAAACTCACAGAAATGGAAAATAATGGTTTAATTAAAAAAATACAAGAACCGACAGAATGGGTTCATCCCATTGTTGTAGTGAACAAACCTAACGGAGATGTTAGATTATGTATGGATCCTCGAGCTCTAAATCAATATGTGAAAAGAGAGCATTTTTGCATTCCAAATTTTGAGAATTTATTTTCACAGTTAGCTGGATCAAAAATATATTCACTTTTAGATGCATCATCAGCATTTTTACAAATTCATTCAAATATAAAAATACCCAATAATACGAGATATTATATGATGCGAGTAGTTATGGTCTGGGAGCTGTTATATTACAAGAAGGATTGCCTATTGAGTATGCCTCAGTTTCTTTGAATCCAACCCAGCAACGATATAGTCAAATTGAAAAAGAACTTCTTGCAATTGTTTATGGCTGTGAGAGATTTCATTATTATTTATTTGGAAGAACTTTTGAAGTTCAATCAGATCATCGTCCGTTACTAGGTATTATTAAAAAACCTATTGATGATTTATCACCACGACTACAAAGACTTATGATTCGTCTATTGCGATATGACGTTCGTTTAGTATTCATACCAGGAAAAAAATTGCAAATCGCTGATACTTTGAGTCGAGACCCTAGTGAAAAAATATTCAACACGAGTTATATAGATGATGGAGCACATGTTTTTTCAATTGTTATCACATCGGATGATAAAGTGAAAAGAATAACTGATGCAACAGCTGAAGATTCTGTACTGAAACAAATAATATTTTACTTGAAAAATGGTTGGCCTCATCATAAAGTCAATTTACATACCGATGTCAAACATTATTGGTCTATTCGAGATGATATATATATGCACGAAAATGTTTTATTTTATAAGAAAAGGTTGATAATTCCCAAAGTATTACGAAATGAATTTCTATCTGTGATACATAAAGTTCATCAAGGAGTAACAGCTTGCCAAAATTTAGCTAGAGATGGTTTGTTACATATTGATATATATTGTCAATCAAGTAATTTTCTAAGAACAAAAGTTTTTTGTGATAAATTCGGCAAAAACTTTGCCAAATATGTAATCATACCAAGAAATCGTTGCAAATCTTTTTGTTTTTTGGAATAGACATATTTTTGATCGCTTCAACTTTCTCATTATCTGGTTTGATTCCCTCACCATTAATTACATGTCCCAAAAACTTAACTTGTGTGAGAGCAAACTTTGACTTTTCCTTATTTAATGTCAAACCAGAATCACGTATTTTTTGTAAGACTCGCAATAAATTATTATTGTGTTCTTCAATATTAGCCCCAAATACTAAAATATCATCAAAATAGACGATGACACCTGAAAGCCCTTCCAATATATTAGATATTATTCTTTGAAATATTTCAGGAGCACAAGAAATCCCATACGGCATTCTCAAGTACCTATATCTTCCGAAAGGTGTCGCTATCGTGCAGAGTTTCGAACTACTTTCATCCAAAGGAACTTGTAAAAATGCTGATGATGCATCTAAAAGTGAATATATTTTTGATCCAGCTAACTGTGAAAATGAATTCTCAAAATTTGGAATGCAAAAATGCTCTCTTTTCACATATTGATTTAGAGCTCGAGGATCCATACATAATCTAACATCTCCGTTAGGTTTGTTCACTACAACAATGGGATGAACCCATTCTGTCGGTTCTTGTATTTTTTTAATTAAACCATTATTTTCCATTTCTGTGAGTTTCAAAAATACTTTTTCTTTAATTGCCAATGGTATTTTTCGCGCTAGAGAAATTTTTGGAATAGCATTTTCCTTTAAATATATTTTGCAACTATGAAAATTTAGTTTTCCAATTCCTTCAAAAACAGATGAGAAAGATAATATCATATTTTCTGTCGAGTTTACAACGTCTACCACTATATTTCTATCAAATTTTATGACTTTCAAATCAATGGACCCTTGTAAGCCCAGAATCGATTGGGATAAACATGATTCAGTTATATGAAAGAGTAGTTCTTTTCTGCTATTTCTGTATTCACATTCCAACAATGCAACACCTTTTGTTGGGATTTTGTGCCCTGAATATGAAGTTAAAGAAACTTTACTTTTCGATAATTGTTTTTTACAGCCTATCTTCAAAAATTCATTTTCATTAAGAATATTCACATCACTTCCTGTATCAATTTTCATTTTGACATCAATCCCTTGTATCCTGATGGATTCATTCCATTCTACAACATTAATATTATTTTCTGTAATAGACCAAACAATATTCTCAGTACTAGATTTCACATATGAAGTTGATGCGACAGGTGAAATATTCTGATCGACCTCATTTAGTTCAATTTCATTTTCTTGTACTTCTTGGACCCTAGTATTTCTACACAATTTTGAAAAATGCCCTCTCCTCATACACTTGTTACACGTTTTGAAAAATGCAGGACAACTATTTGGCTTATGTGTATAACCACACTTAAAACATCGCTCAACTTTACTATATGAATCTTTTGACTTTTCTATATTTCTCTTATGATTTTGATTGTTCTCAAATGGTTTTGAAATCCAATCCACTTGAGAACTATCACCAATATACGGTTCATTTTTCATTTCACCATTAATGATTTTTTGAGTATTCCCACTAAATTCCAAACTACGACAAATATCAATTGCTTCATTTAAAGTTAAATCTGGTTTTTGCAATAAATTTTCTTGTATTCGTTTATTATTGATTCCAAAAACGATTCTGTCTCTTAGTAAAACGTCTTTATCTTTGAATTCACAAGACAGAATCAAACTTTTAATATCAGTTAGAAATTGATCGAAGTTTTCATTAGATTTCTGATATCTACTGAAAAATTTATAGTGAAGAAGAACAAGATTTCTTATTGGATTGCAATATTTCTCAAATTTTTTCAAGATTATATCATATTTCTCTTTATCTTCGCCATCACTATATTCAAAAGTATTGAAAATTCGAAGTCCTTCATCACCTATCAAATTTAATAATATGGCTATCCTTACTTTCTCCTCTTTTTTGGTTGCTCCACTTGCGATCATGTATAAGTTCAATTTCTGCTTCCACAGCTTCCAATTTTCTGAGACGTTACCATTGAAATTCATTTCTGACGGAGCCCTCGCTGATGAATCCATTCTTATTGACTCAGTTTACCGCTGCCACCATATAATATCTCGTAGTATTGGGTATTTTTATATTTGAATGAATTTGTAGACTGAAGTTATGTTTCAAGTTATTTTATTATGACAACACAAAAACAACATTCCATCAAATTACTTGATTGACAATATATA